>OX596289.1:15003142-15535642 GCA_951394225.1 Harpalus rufipes
ACAATTTGAAACTTATTGACAAACTTTCACTCACAAATAGCGCCAACAAACTGTCAAATTAGTATTGCTATGTCCATAACACCACCTATGTAGGTGGTGTTATCCCTCCTACCCTTTTTTAAGATTCTTCACAGAGAGTGACGTCATATAGTTCGTACACTATCTGACATTATCGTGCGCGCTCTTTCTATCCGTATCAAGACGATATTGGTGTTGTTAAAAGTTACAGAATAGGGGTCCTGTCCCCCAAAGTCGCCAATCTTAAACTCGATTGAGCAAGTGCGGGAAACTCTTAACAGAAACGAATAACTCGAGAAATATGCATCTGATCAAAAAATGCCCCGCGACGGCTCACTTTTTACCTCTCGCTAAGAGAGGTATTGGATTCATGCTAAAAATCGCATATCCAGATTTTATTGAATAAGCACGATTTAAGGTCCATAGAATCCGATTTTAACATTTTTACAATGATGTCTGTGTTTGTGTGTGTGTGTGGATGTGTGTGTGTGTGTGAGGCACGATTTCTCAAATTATATAAAATTAAAGACCTGTTTGACTACGGATTCCTCAATCTAACAGTAATGGGAAGAGTTGAATAGTTTCTGGTAACAATTGGACAACCGGAAGTGGTAGTTTCTAAAAAAAAATATTTCTAAATATTATTTTTTAAAAATTTGTTACTACAAATATTAAAGATAATTAAATTCTCAATCTGACACATTTAAATTTTTTATTATATCTCGTATAGGTTTGGAGATATAGTATATAATAATATAGAATAATCTGTTGCAATAAATCTCGTTGCCAGAAAAACAGTTGCGATATTAAATTTTTTGTAATTGACAAATAAATGCAAAATGTCAGTGTCAGTTCTGGGAGGTATGAGTACATTTAATATATTATTGTATTATTAATTAAATATTTATTTAAATTGCAGGTATGTCAATATTACATATATCCTTAAGAAATACCGGTAATACCGTAAATGAATTTGAAGTATTTTGAACATATTAGAATAGTAGTAGGATAAAATTTCTCATAGAATGAAAGAAGAGAAACAATTTCAATTATTTGTGTGTACAAGAAATGTTAAATTCGTTACTTATAGGGCGCGAGCAGCCATGTGACTTTGTTGGCGTTGGCAAGAAGATATGAGGATCCGTGTCAGAATGACGGCTAATAGTTATTTACATAGATGTCACAATTGTCGTATGTCATAATTTTTCATTCAAAATTTCATAATATTCTGTTTATTTGTCATCCATTAGTATGGAATATACTTGTCGAGGAAAATAATCCACATGGATTTGGAAAATCATAATGTTTCGAATGAAAACTTATGATACTTGACACCTATGTATATTACCAGCTGTCATTCTGACACGGGCCGCCATATCTGCTTGCTAAGGCCAACAAAGTCACATAACTGCTCGCGCCCTATATATAAAATGAAAATGGCGAGAGGTATTGTGCTGGCCACAACAGATTTTTTATTGAAGATTCGAATAGATTGTCAAAAAATTAAGTAGAGTTTACACGGGAAACTTTTTTTATTCCTAACAGATGTCGCTAGAATCGTTTCAGGTGTATACGCCTTTACACCCAAAATACAAGCATTCCACGGAAAAAATGTTTTGTTTTATTTTGTTTAGTACATAAAATTGCATCAATCGGTGACCATGACCACAGCCCTGGCTAATTACACTCCTAGTGAAACTATGGATATTTTGTTGACTCACGGTGAAGCGCGGCATAATTAAAATCATGTAGTTCAGTTGAGTTGTGCAGACAAAGATTTCCACATCGTAAATGTCTGACGTGTACAAAAAAGAGTTCCCCAGGTAAATCCTACTTCATTTTAGACGATCTATCTGAATTTGCAATAAAAAATGGGTGTTCCCTTTTAAGATTGCAAAGTTTCCCCTCTTTTTCACCTCCTGGGAGTTAAGGGGGGTATTTTGACAGAATCGGATGTCCCCCTTTCTTTTGATTCGAGACATTTTTTGATCAGATGCATATTCGTAGTGGTACATGTAAATGCGACACATAATTGGTTTACAATTTTAATATTTTGGTTGTCATCCGGAGACGTTTTTGTAATGAAATTATAAATACTATCAATATTTACCCCATAAAATAAATAAAATAACTGTAATATTTGTTTCTAATTTTTTTGAATGGCATACTCTCAATTTTATATTTTAATACCCAAGCAATACTAGCTGGAAATTATGATTATGTATTAACAAAACCATCATACAAAATAATATAAGCTAAAGAATTGATATATTTAGCAACCATGATCTAATTCAAGATCATCTGTCAGTTATGGTAGAGTAACTATTATAATTACAAGTTATTGTGTATAATTATTAATTACTGACAGTAAAACTATCATTACCATTTTGATAAGCTAAATTTTGTAACATTGTTACGTATAATCAAGAAAATGAAGTCTTTTGTATAAAATATGGGATTTATCTTCAAAATCATCTCAACAATATTATAATACATACATAATTACAAAATGACGCAGTTCTGTAGGTAGACTAATTAATACATACTTAATTAGACGTTATATTTTACGGATCATAAAATAGTTATTAAAAAATAAAAAAGTGTTTATTACATTTTTTTATCTATTCTAATTTAATTGATAATATGAAGTGATAATTTCAATATTTTACATATAAATCGATTCACATTTACTATGTGAAAAGACAAGGTATATTCTACTTGATTCTTAAATTTTACTTGCATTTTCACTTAAAGTATATTCAGAATAATCAGAATAGTTCCATAAGTATTAATAAGAAAGAGGAAGACTATCATAAAACTTTTGCGGATAAATTTAAATGGATCTAATAGACCAAAATATTCGCTTAACAAATCGTTATCATAACGAAATCGTTATTATGAAAACCGTTATATCTACTTAACGATAATCGTAATGTTCGTATCCGTATTCTGTAACACATTTTAAAAAATAATAAACCAAGGTTAAGAACTTTATTTCCTAAAATAAAATTATAATTTTAAATGAAATATCTAAAATAATTCAATATCACTCACAAAACTTCTAGGTTAGATTAGTTCTGATGGGAGTCTGCTGTCAACCTGTCAGCAGACACTTTCTTCTTCTTGTTGTGGGCTATGCTAGAGCTACTACTACCATCTGTAAACAAATTGGGAAGCTTGCGCTAGGCGCTAGGAATAAAAAGTTATTAAATTATTTTAATATTACCTTGTAAAAAACTATAATATGACAGGTTTTTGAAATCACTATTCAACTAAATAACAAATAAAAATACTGAATTATTGACAAAACGTTTATGTAACGAATGATTTTTCCAGTCGTTAAAAATAGCATTATCGTTATCTTTTTTTCGTTATGTAGAATTAAATTATTGTTTACAGAATACCACTTTAATGATTATCGTTATAATAACTATAACAATGTATAATGTCATAATGAACGTTTACAGAATAAGCCTATTAAACGATTTTCGTTATTATTATAACGATATAACGTTTTACCGATTCGTTATGTCATAACGATGCTTACAGAATAGCCCTATAAATACCATTTTTATGTTTTAATATTATCTTAGTCGCCGTCAAATAAATATGGACTGATGTTCAACTTTTCCCTTCTCTGCACCCTGTCCCTTACCGTGCGGTGTTGTCGCTTCTTCATAATTTGGCATTTTCAACATTGCCATGCTGAATTGACAACAGTGTATAAATCTTCAGTTCATACTTATTTGACGGCAAGTATAACAACTGTTTTAAAGATCTCTTTAGTCACAAGTCACGAGTATTGAAAAAGTTAATAGGTACATACTATATTTTTTGTATGACTGCTAACTAAGGCAACAGATATTCAGAAACAGACTTTTTTCGTGTAATTCTTTTTACAAATAACAGCTGTCAGCTTCAACAGCTACTTTCAGCCTGTGTTTAATGAATCATTTGTTAGTGGTTACTAGTTTCACCCCTTGTCCAATATTCTCGAAGCCACAACTTGCCAAGTTGTGATTAAGATGAAGATGTTTAGCGTCATGGAAACCAGTAGGTTGTAGGAGTAGAAAAAGTTATTTAACAAAAAGTGTTTGACAGATAGCTGTAACTTCTTTTATTGATATTAATCTTTACAACCTTTTGTTTATAAAATTAGTTCCTTATTTAGCTGTACATTTTAACTACATCTGGATATTTATAACACTTGCTGCTATAACATATCTAAACTATTGGGCTTCACTCAAAATTCGTTTTCATGAAAAAAATTTCAATATTGTGTTGGCATTTAGATTCCTATAACTTTAAATGCTTCAGTCCTTCTTTCTTTTGTAAAAGACTTTCAAATTCTATTAATTTTCTACTTAAGTTTTACCTCAGTTTATAGTAATTATTCTTAAGATATTAAGTCGTACGAACTTTATTGAGAGCATATAATAATAAAATAAAAATTTCTACTTTCGACACAGTATATGTAATACATACATGGAAAGCGACTAACAGTATCTCATTGATTAGTGTTATTAGTAAACCAACATTGGTGTGTTAAAAGTTACAAAATACCTAGCAAAAAATTCTTTATCCGACGGGTACAGGTTCCCATAAATCTACAGGTGTAGATTTTTTGCAGATACTTCAGGATAATAACGTGAATTAAATGATCATAAAATTTGCTTCGAAACAAGCAGAATTCCTGTCTCATATCCTATATAACTGTACAAAAATTTACATGAATTAGTATCTGTAACAAATACTAGCCACTACTCTTATGACCACGACATCAGTGATAGTAATTGCAGTATTTTAGAAATATAGATAAATAAAAATTAAATGATATTTAATAAACATATTGAAAGAACCAAATTAAGACTTTATTGATGAGAATAGATAAAAAATTTCTTTAGTCACTAAAGATACCTACATATTCATAAACTACTAAAAAGAATTGCTTTGGTATTGGTAAATATTATTGTAAAATTAAATATAAATGTCAAATGTCTTTCACAAACGTCATTTTTAATTTTAGAAAATGGAATTGAAGGACCAGAACGTGCAATTTATGTTTTATTCTAAATAAAAAAGGCTTGATGGTCCACGTAACATGTAACGTATGCTTTATTAGAAAAAACGGACGTTTCGGGCTTTAAGTAAACCCATTTTCAGCTATACATAAATATTTTGTTGGAAACAATTATTGGAAAGTTATAAAAAAAAAATATTTCTCACCTATTTTCAATATTTCTTGTTTTCAATAATTGTACAAATTGTTACATGAACGCAATATTTCTAATTTTAGTTATAAATACCCCTGAAGGCAGTTGTTGAAAAAAAAATCTGTTGTGGCCAGCACAATACCTCTCGCCATTTTCATTTTATGTTGCATAGCGCGCGAGCAGTTTTGTGACTTTGTTAGCCTTGGCAAGCAGATATGGGGGCACTTTAAGCATATCGTTGAATTCGTAATTTTACGTAGATTCTAAATATCTAAAAAATTTGGATGTCCCATTTGAAATATGAAAATTAATTTCCGGTTAAACCGAATACGCTACCATCATACTAAATACATACCATGATTTGTGAGCCCCTAACTCTAGTTTACAAATATATGAAGAGAATTAAAAATAATTATAAATAAAAAAGTTGTTTTGAGTAGGCCGTTTTTCAGTGTCACCTTGTATACTCAGCTGTTTTTTTATACAGTTATTATTCTAATATTCAGAACCGCGAACGATTCAATTAATTAAATACGAAGAAATATTTCGTGAATAATTCATGATGGACTGTTTAAGTTTATTTTCGCTTACGTTTTAAGGGTTTCTTTCAGAGAACTGATTAATGAAGGAATGAAAGAACTAACCGTTGATGAATTGTAAGGTGTAATAATAAGGCTTGTATGGACCATGTTTTATTACATCATCATACATGGGGAGACATCACAACCCCTTAAAAAAATCTGGTGTGGCCAGCACAATACCATCCGTCAATCCTGTGTATTATGTATAAATTCCAAACATAAATTTTCTTGCAAAAGATTCTAAATTTCCAGTAAATTTATTTCATAAACAAACTATGCAAATTGCACTTGGCACTGACATCTTCTTCTTTAGCTTCTGCCATTCGTTAGGGGGTCGCTATTTTCTATTTTCTTCTTCCACTCATTTCTGTTTTGCGTGTCGTTCTCATTCAGTTCCTTTTCTCTCAGGTTTTCCGTAATACGGTCCTTCCATCTTATCTTTGGTCTTCCTCTGTTTCTTCAACCTTCTATTACTAAGCTATTCATTCTTCTTCCAATATATTCTTCATCTCTCCTCATGACACGGCCAAACTAATGCAATCGTCTCTCTTGTATCTTTCTGGAAACTTGTAACACTAGAGTTATTTCCTTACCGTATCTTTCTGTATCTTCCCCAACATCTACTTCAATATCCTCATCTCTGCCACATTCATTTACTTTTCATTGATACTGGCATCTGTCAATTTGAATTATCTGAATATATTAGCAATTTCCATGGTTAGCATAGCTGGCTAATTTATGAAATTTAATATCTTTATAATTCTTTAACTCTATATCTGTTGAATATGAAGTATAAAATGCAATCAAATCGTATAGAGACTAATATATTCTTTAAGTTATAATAATGTTAAATTTTAAGAAATCATATTGAACTATTAAAATCTTCATATGAGGCTACTTCCGGTTAACCAATTATAACCAAAATCTAAACACTTGTTCTTCTGGATGTAAACTTGAGGAATATGAAAAAATTATAATTTTTGGAATGGTATTGAAGTTATGCGATCCGAAACTTGCGTCACACACAAACATATACACAGACACACATACATACATACAGACATCATCGTAACAATGGTAAAATCGTATTATAGGGACCCTAAAACATGCTTATTCACTAAAAGTCACCTCCACTTGTTTGACTTTATTAGTTGTGTTTTATTTATCGACTTAGCTAAATTAAATTCATGTGACTAATACAATTTTAAAATTTTTGTAAAATGTAATTAGAATTATTGTATATTCACTAATTAGGGAAGAAGTTTCTGCTTTTGTGCAACTTATTTCATGTAAATCGTGTTGCTAATTTAAATTATGTAATAGCTGAAGATGGGCCTCCTTTAATCCCGAAACGTCCTTAATAAATGTACATCATACCGTACACCTTACAATTCTGAGAATTGACTTGAAAATTTAGGAATATCTTAACGATTATCCTTTTTATTTGACAAACGCTGTATTAAATATAGTCACCAAAGACATATGAGGTTCCCAGGCTCTGTTACCCATCCAAATACCACCCTTTCCTCTTCTTGCTCTTACTTGATTCTATATATCACATTCGAATCCCCTTACACCAGCTTACAAGAGTTACACGGCTTTTTCTCCCAATATATTAATATTAATTCATTCATTTCAATTACACGTGCTATCAAGTTATCATATTACACTATCTTGTTTTTATCTGCCAACGCCTTCTCAAATTCCAAAGTGACCTATTTGCTGTTTTTTGCTGGAAGTAGGAACTACCTGCTATGCGATGGTGGGAAATCCTGTCTAAGATCCTGCCGTTTGTCCTTGCGTATGGGAAAGTCAGAAACACGTGCTGCTAGCTGTATCACTCCACCCGCGTTAGTTTAGTTATTGAATAGGAGTCATAGGCTAGTTACTTGTTGGCATAGACTTGGTCATCAAGGTTACATACACGCTATATAGATTACAGTGTATGAATTTATAATTTATGTATCGTATACCGGGCCGGAACTGTGAAGTCCGGGTGCTTGGACTTGGAGTATGATAAATATTTACTAGAAACTAGATGACGGAGAATAATTGTTTTTAACCATGTACAGTATTGACCATAAAGACAACAACTTTCAAATAAATTCAATTACTCAAGTAAGAGGGGAATTTTAGAAATAAATTATGGAATGAATATTCCCTTGAGACAAGTTACGTTAAAATAACCTAAATTGAATTTATAAAATTTATTTAATTTGTAAAAATTTGATTTTTGTCTGAACATAAAGATAGCAACCATTTGCATTTACTCCGTTTCCACGATTTGATCCCTACGTCATCAATCGTAATCATATTATTCAAATCGCCAGGGGTGGGAGGGAATTGAAGACGTTATGTTGTCGGGTGAAATCGTCTGATTTCCGTAGTATTCATATAAATCAAAACTGACGGTACACAGCAGTGTGAATATTATTATTCATAAGACATTTATTTCGCAATAATAAATCAATTGAATAATTTTGATGTATGTCAAAACCGACAGCATTATAAATAAATATAACCTATATTGTCTCAGTTTTGTTATTCATCAAAATTCTAAGTATAAATAGTTACTTAGCAATATTAAACGAATTGAATAAATACGATATAAGTATAATGGATGAAATATATATACCGCTTTTTATTGTCCAAAAGCAATATGTTGCAATAATTGTTGGCAATCTTAGAAACATCGTCTTTGCAATAGCAAAATGCGCAATATAATACCAAGAATTAACAAAACTACCAACACACAACTAAACACAAATTATTGACGCCTAAATCAAAAAATCTGATGTGGCCAGCACATAACCTCTCGCCGTATATTTTACCTGGCTGTATGCATAAAGCAAAGATTATTTTTATAAATACAAATAATATATTCATATAAATCTATGACGTATAAACTTCTTTATTATTCAATAATAGCATGTCTCAACATAAAAATATTTTGCCATAAATTATGTTACAATAAATTACAAAGTAGAGTTTACCATATATAAATATTAGGCTGGTAACAGCAATTTTCAATTCGAACAACTTTGTTTACTTTCTCTTCATATTCTTCTAGTAAAAACATTAATTTTGGGCGGTCTAAAATGTATATATCTGGATTGTGCATCTATTCTTATATATCTTCTTTTACATTTTATTTTTTCATACTTGTTATATCTAAATAACCTTAATTCCCTTTAATAAAGTGACGGATAGATTGCACTCCGATTTTGTCAATATTTACAACTTACTTGAGAAGAATTTGATAGCTTTTTCGCAATTCAAAGTTACTCTAGTCTACAGTACTGGTGTACATTGTCCCATAATGTTTGAAACAAATTTAAGTCCTTCAACCTAGACTTGTCATCTCCATAATAGTCACAGATCAAGAACTAAGGGATTCTCCAAGTACATTTTTAATTCATTACTCATTATTTCTGACACTGACATTTATCTGTCAGTTACAAATAATTTAAATTATCAACTATTTTTCATGGCATTCTTTCGGCTGTCAAATTTATTACAACAGATTATTTTATATATTATACTTCTTTTATCTCTAAATCTATGGAATATATAATAAAATATTTAAATGTATCAGATAGAGAATTTAATTTTCTTTAATATTATCAAGAAAAATTTTCAAAAAATAATATTTAGAAGATTTTTTTTCAAGAATCTTCTACTTCCGGTTGTCCAATTATTACCAAAACCTTTTCAGATCTTCCCATGAATGTCCGATTGGGAAATACGTTGTTAAACAAATTTTAAGTCTTATAGTTTTTGAGTAACCGTCCTTCCAACATCCCACACACACACACACACATCCACACACACACACACACACACACACAGACATCATCGTAAAAATGTTAAAATCGGATTGTAGGGACCTTAAAACGTGCTTATTCAATAAAATCTGGATATGCGATTTTTAGCATGAATCCAATACCTCTCTTAGCGAGAGGTAAAAATCATCTGCATCACATGACTGACAGAGAAAAAAATGAATGATTTTTTTTTTACACAACATCATGTTATATTACAACAATCTCCAAACATCCACGACGAATATACATTGATGGGTACCTCGTGATTTGGGTAAATTAAAATTTTATATAATGACTTCTCCAATAAATTTTCAACTTCGATGTCCGCATCTGCCTGAATTGTATTTCATGAGCAAGGCAGCCCTACATTAATTTATAAAATCATGTAACTACCAAAGACCATTATACCATAAGGCTGAAGATGGGTGAAATTATTGTTCCCCGAAACGTCCCACTAAAATAAATAAGATATTCAACAATAATCCAATTGTTTGAATCCATTCCTCAAAGAACGCCAAAGAAAGTAAATTTTCCAAAAAGTAGAATAAACTAGTTTCAAGGGAACATTAATCTAGTAATTTATTTTTAAAATTCTCGTTCTTACGTAAGAGTAATTGAAAATTTTAAAACTTTACCGTCTATCCTTATGGCCAATTCTGTATGTACACATGCGGTGTCATCTGACAATTTTTGTAAATATCAGAGGGGTTCGTGCTCTTCGGGACTGCTAAACATACAAATTGTACAAATTCTCTGTGCTTATTGTAACATTCGTCCCTGATTTAAGAGTATGCGAGCGCCGCCACTGGTAGAATATTCCCGAGCGATGACGTAATCCCCGGCGGGGGAAAACCCTTACGTGTCTAGACTGGTTTAATTACATCCGGTGGACTGATCCTTTGTGTTCAATGTCACTGTGGCGACGGAAAGTTCGAGATATATAAACCCGTCGCCAAAACCACTGAAGACATTCTGTTATAACACACGCATCATGGATGAGCAGTCGGTGATATAAATAAACAGTCTATGAGTGGTAAACATAAATAAATGTAGTTATATAAATAAATATAGTGATATAAATATTGTTTAAATAAATAATCTTAGTGTTTGAGCATTTAATAATATTCTTAGTTTTAAATTAGTGTTTATAATTATTTAATCATACTGTTAGTTATTTTTATTATCTTTTTAATATTTACCCTAATTATTTATCGTTTAATAAACGTATTATTTTAATTAATAATATTTCTCTGATTTTTACACTTTACCCATATAAATAAACGTTATATTATTTAAAAAAATTGTTTTTGTAGTATGTTCGTTTTTTTTTAACCGGTTATTAATAGAGCCAAATTTAATCCCCAGTCCGGCCCTGTATGTACTTAGATGATTTAAAATATTATCTACCTAGCCATGAAGGAAAACAATTGAATGTAATGAATGAATATTTCTGGGGTTTAATGCAAGAACAGTCAAACAAGGGCTTAGTTTTAGACAGTTTAAATTGCACAATAAATGACAACATTTTTAAGTCACCAATAATAGTGCAGAATGATATGGTTTGTAGAAGGGTACTCTCGGTACTATTAACCACTGAAAGTTTCATTTTCCGTGCTGCTGTCATCGCCAGTTCATTTGCAATCACTAAAACTTTCATTCTTCATTTTGTTTTCTGTTAAAACGAAATCTTCAACCTCTGCGATGTTTTCCTTCGTTCTTGTTTCCACTGCCCTTCCGCACTTTGGATTATGGACACTGCTTACACTTTAATTTCACTGAAAAATATGACAGCGCATCGTATTTATATACGCCACATTGGTCTATTGCTCTTCTTGTCAAAAACTTTACGTTCCGCTACCGCTCCCCTGGACTACGTTTATCTCGCACTAGTTTATCCACTTAAATGCTAACCCGCTTCAGTTAAGCGGGTTAACGTGCGAGATAAACACGTTAGTTTAGCGCTAAGTGAAGTAAGGTTTGAAAAAACACTCGGTATTATTTCACTTAAAGTGAAATAATACCGAGTGTTTTTTCAAACCTTATTCATTATGTTTCACCTAGTGCCAACAGCATCTTCTATCAATATTACTAAGTGAAGTAACTTAAATAATGGGTTGAGTTAACTAACCTACTTGAAATTTTGCGAGATAAACGGTTAAGGCTATGGATTAACCTCAACATTTTTTTTAAAAACTTGAAAATGAATATTAACAATATATATTGCTACACTCAAAACTTCAAAAAATTGTTTGTTTCGAGGTTTGATTCAAGATCGTGGGCGTTTTGTTATTATTATTATAGTAAGTCATCCGCAAAATTTTCTATCTGTCCTTGTTTAACAACAGTGGATAAACGCCAATTATCTTGTAGTCACTTTAAAACATGCGATATAAACGAGGTGGAGTTAAGAGTTAGTTTTAAGTCACTAGATTTTTAAGCGGGTTATGTCACTGCGAGATAAACGTAGTCAATTGTTTGTACTCACACCTAAGCAGATACTGCAAAACTTGTACCTAGGTAGTTAGGTAACAATTAAAATAACCCTTTTAATAAGAATATAAGCATTTGAAAAACATGGCTGAAAGTGAAATTTGTATATGTACAAATAAGAAAACGTTTTCCTTTCTAATGTTCTAAAGTTCATAGGAAGAGAAATAATAACTTTATAATTATTATACTTGCATAAATATCAACTTTTTGTACTTTTTAAATATATTGTATTTAATCTTCTTCAAATTTAATGAATTGTAATATATTCAATCAAATATTCGTATTTATTTGACATTTCATATTTTAAAATTAAAACGAATAATAATTAAATTGATTTGAATATATCAAAACAAAACGTGAATATACGAGTATGTACTTTTGTTTAATTATAGAAAATATGTTGTTTTAATTTTATTTGTATATTTAAAAAATGTAAACACAAATAATTTGAAAATAATGAAATTAAATCATTTCCATAACCAGGAAGTAGTTCTAATTTCATAAAAAACGGATTGCTTAAATTACCTCATTAATTATACATCTGTTTAATTATTGTTTTAATGATATTTTAATTTGATTTATTGCATATAAAACTTGTTATAAGTAAAAGAGTAGCAAAAAAATGATTTAATCATACGCTAAGTTTCATGGCTATCAATAAATTACGAAATACTTTATTAGATATGTATTATTAAAATTATTCATGCAGAAATAAAAAAGTAAATAAATAAAATAAATGTAAAAAAGATTAATAATGTTTTGAAAAAAATATCTTTATCATTATTTTTATAGCAAATTTTCAGTGTGCATACAAAAGTATACTCAAAATAGTAGATCAAGTAGCATTAAACGTAGATAAAATAAAACTTTACCAGTAAGGGTAAAGTAAAAGTATGTACTTTAATTTTTATTTAAATTAAATCATATTATAAACTTTGACGGTTGTGCAATTAACGTAACGTTACCAAAAAAGATTTATTCATGGAATAGAACCACAACTTATATTAAATTTTAAAATTATACTTAAATAATAATTTAATTTATAATTGATTTTTCTTATTTTTTAAAATCTGCGAATATAATAATCCAATTAAAAAATGTCATGTATAACATTGATATTTCTGTCATTACAGTTTGAATAATGACGTAACTGACGTTTGTTATATTCGTCGTCAAATAAGTATGGACTAATGTTCAACTTTTTTCCTTCTCCACACCCTGACCCTACCCTGACCCTTGCCCTGCAGTGTTGCCGTTTCTTCATAACTTCGCATTTTCTATATTGCCCATGAATTGGCAACAATGTAGAAATATCCAGTCCATACTTATTTGACGGCAAGTATAGTAATAAGTGGCACGTATGTCGGTTCTCTCTTCTTACGTGACGTCAGCAACACTACATTTACGCTAAAACTTTAATAATTATTTTTTTGTGGTATTAAGCATAATAATTATGAAGAACTATTCATAGGGAATTTTTTATTTAAATTTTGAATAACAAGAAAACAAAAAAAAAACAAAAAGCTGTCTATATGTATTTCCATATTCATAAGCATATGCAGAAAACGTGATGATATATTTATTTATAAATGTCATTGATATTCATTGCATCATCTTCTTAATAATTACTTAATCTTTAAAGTATCTACTTAAAATTCTGTAAAAATTACTATTTCTATAGTACCTGGAAGTAATATGTGGTATTAAATCAAGTTTTTTATATTAAATTTGACATATAATGCTTAGCAGAAAGTGTTAACATATTAGGTATATCAAAAAAAGTTGTATAATCTTAATTTTAAATAGGTTTTTTGTGCAATTATATTGTTGGTTTTGTCAGGATTTATGGGTCCACTCACATAATTAAATAAGATAACTGTAACTTTTTTGTAGAACATAGAACAAGAATTTATTTGACCTATATTTTACTCGTATATGGGGCAGCACTTTTCATGGACAAAACTTATTAATAATATATTTTAATCTTGGAGAGCTTAGAGCAGATGCCAGCATATATTTCGACGATATATCTTTGAAGCATTTAAATTCAAAAGGATCTAATGATCGTATAAGGTCAAAACTGTAAGTCTTAAATCTGTAAATACGGAACAAAATCGCAACGAAAGCTGCCACTGTTATGTATAATTTTATATGAATCAACAAAACTAGATGTGTTTTTGTCAGTTGTTTTAAAGATTTAGATTTACAGTTTTGACCATAATACGGCCATAAGTACCAAAAACATATTACATAGATACTTACCTAATATTTTTATAAAATTATTACTGCCGTTTTCATAATAAACTTTATCCTCACTTTAAATTAAAATTGTGTTCGTTTTCTTTATAACTTTAGCACTTTAGTGAGCACTGTAGCATTACTCTAAATTAAAGATAAAGTCTTAAAGTAATTTTAATTAAAGTTTGAAAGTGTACCAGATTATGAAAACGACCCTTTGCCCTTATGTTTTTACTCTAATCCAGGCACAGTGCATGTAGGTTCGGAGCTGCAGACAAGGGATATAAGTTGATGCAGCTCTGGCTTGTTTCTGCAGTTCTAAATTTGAAAAATGCAGCTCTAAATTTAAATTTTGTAGTTGCTTTTACTTCTCTTCATATTAGTTATTATTCAAATGTGTACATGAAACAAGAATTACAAAATATATTTTTTAAATTATCAGAACCCGCGTTTCCCGCAACAAATCTGGGTATTGTAGTTCATAATTTTCTTCTGCCTATTCGTTTGTATGTAAATAATGTGGTGAAATAATTTTAATCAAATTAATTTTGATTTATTTCTTTACAAAAAAGGCGATAAACCTGTAACTGCTCATTCTATGAAAAAGTGTAAAGTTTCAATGTACAGGATGAACTAAATTTAACTCCCTCCCCCCTCGTTTTCCTTAAACAAAAAAATTCAGCTCTAATTTTTTTAAATTATGTATATCCCCTGGCTGCAGATAATTTAGAGAATATATGCATATCTCTCTAATTATATTCCTTTCGTTTATTAAAAAAACAATTGATTACATCAAAAGCTATACTTAATTTCAATAAAGAAAATTTGATTACAATAATTAAAATGACTAACTAATAGCTTTGAAAGGGTAAAATTAGATGATACAATATTCCAATTCAAATTTAAATAACTGTTATATTTTAGGAATATTTCTGACCTTGCATCAGAGCTGGGCAGTAATTAATTACTTTTGGTAATTAATTACTAATTAAATTACTTCTTCCCAAATTGTAAATTTGTAATTAATTACTTTGTAAAAAAATCTGATGTGGCCAGCACATAACCTCTCGCCGTATATTTTACCTGGCTGTATGCATAAAGCAAAGAATATTTTTATAAATACAAATAATATATTCATATAAATCTATGACGTATAAACTTCTTTATTATTTAATAATAGCATGTCTCAACATGAAGATATTTTACCATAAATTATGTTACAATAAATTACAAAGTAGAGTTTACCATATATAAATATTAGGCTGGTAACTGCAATTTTCAATTCGAACAACGTTGTTTACTTTCTCTTCATATTCTTCTAGTAAAAACATTAATTTTGGGCGGTCTAAAATGTATATATGGATTGTGCATCTATTCTTACATATCTTCTTTTACATTTTATTTTTTCATACATGTTATATCTAAATAACACTAATTCCCTTTAATAAAGTGACGGATAGATTGCACTCCGATTATTCTTATATCGATGTGTAATTTTGTCAATATTTACAACTTACTTGAGAAGAATTTGATAGCTTTTTCGCAATTCAAAGTTACTCTAGTCTATAGTACTGGTGTACATTGTCCCATAATGTTTGAAACAAATTTAAGTCCTTCAACCTAGACTTGTCATCTCCATAATAGTCACAGATCAAGAACTAAGGGATTCTCCAAGTACATTTTTCTTTCATTACTCATTATTTCTGACACTGACATTTATCTGTCAGTTACAAATAATTTAAATTATCAACTATTTTTCATGGCATTCTTTCGGCTGTCAAATTTATTATAACAGATTATTTTATTATACTTCTTTTATCTCTAAATCTATGGAATATAATAAAATATTTAAATGTATCAGATAGAGAATTTAATTTTCTTTAATATTACCACGAAAAATTTTCAAAAAATAATATTTAGAATATTTTTTTTCAAGAATCTTCTACTTCCGGTTGTCCAATTATTACCAAAACCTTTTCAGATCTTCCCATGAATGTCCGATTGGGAAATACGTTGTTAAACAAATTTTAAGTCTTATAGTTTTTGAGTAACCGTCCTTCCAACATCCCACACACACACACACACACACACACACACACACACACACACACACACACACACACACACACACACACACACACATCCACACACACACACACACACACACACACACACACACACACAGAGACATCATAGTAAAAATGTTAAAATCGGAATGTAGGGACCTTAAAACGTGCTTATTCAATAAAATCTGGATATGCGATTTTTAGCATGAATGCAATACCTCTCTTAGCGAGAGGTAAAAAAGTAATTGTACTCAATTACTTTTGAAAATTTTGTTTTTCAAATATTAATTACTATTTTGAACCAACAAGTAAGGGAATCCCCGGGATTCGGGCGTAGCATAGTTTATCTGCGTTGTGGGTGTAACAACTGGTTACAAATGCAACTTGTCATGCGCGTTGGGACGTACGACGTACTTTGGACTTTTCCTTAAGTTATAATTTATTATTTTTTCTGAATCCTAATAGTAATAATATACTTTTCAAGGAATTTGCAATGTGTTCATATAGGGTTTCATATAAATCAGTAGGTATAAAGTATTTTTAATACAGGTTGGGTCTGTGAAGATGCCCACACTTTCAACCTATTTATTACAAGTAATCTTGATTTTTTTCATATTTTTGATATACAAACATTTACCTCGTCGAAAAGAGAAAAAATGGCGGTTTATATTTTAGTAAAATAATTATAGGTTGCTATTCAAAAATAAAAATTCCCAGACTCAGCCTGTATATAAGGTAACTTTTGTTACGGAAAATCCAAATCACTTTAAAACATTTGCACCCCACTATATGATGAATCGCTTTTGTGTCTACCTGGGAGTGAGGAAGGTTTTCCTACCCTAAACAGATATTGGTGCATCGACCTTTTAAAAAGTAAGACTTGTTCAACCTTCGAGTTGCATATAATTTCAATCCAAAAAGGTAGCTACGACTACGTCAAAATTTTACAGAGTCGGCAATTCTTTATAAATTTTTTTTATTACACTTATTATTTTTATTTATGTTGTATTTCATATGTAGTATTATTAGTAGTATTATTTTTTTATTAATGTAAGATGAAAGATTTTTTTAGTAAAGTAATTGAAAAAGTAATTAAAATGTCAATTACAATGCAAAAGTAATTGGAAATTTAATTACATTTCTCTAACAGTAATTATTTTTAAATGTAATTTGAGTATATTTTGGTTAAAGTAATTGTAATTGTATTCAATTACTTTTTGAAAGTAATTTGCCCAGCTCTGCCTTACATGCTACGATCTGGTTAATGCCAACTTAGTAAACATGATATATATGATGAGTTGTCACACATTATTTATAAACCATGATTTAAAGTACATATATACACATAGCAAAAACTTTAAAACTGGTTAAACTGTCTAGTAACTTAGCTGTCAGTTATAAGCTGCGGCGACTCGTGTCTTTTCAACTGGAGTGACGCAGTAATTCAAAAAATTTAAAAGTAATTATTTTACCTAAACTGGGCAAATTTCTATTTTTGACAGCGTTGACGGGCCGTTATCGCCGTGAATTTTAACTGTGCATTACAGTACACACATTTTAACAATACCAACTCAAACCAGTTTAACATAAAATCTATTGTATTTTATTTTTACTTCCTTTTACGTAAGTAAAGGAAGTATTGTAATCGCGAAAAATTTCGGTTTTCAGATTTCAGCGGGAATATCCATTTTGATCATCCCTGAATCCATTTTGACTAATTTCGTCGTGACATCTGTACGTACGTATCGCGCATAACTCAAAAACGGTAAGCCGTAGAAAGTTGAAATTTTGTATTTAGGACTCCTATAACATCTAGTTGTGCACCTCCCTTTCTGGTTATTACACAATTTCCAGAAGTGGCACTTTACATGAAGCCTATAATAGATTTTAATGAAAAACTGTTTTAAAATATAATCCAAAACTTTTCAAATTTGGTATACAAGACTTTTATGTCAATCGAAATAACATAATAGATTTTGATTAAAATAGGCTAACCGGAAGTGGTACATTACTTGAAGTTGTTAACAGTTTTTCTTGAATAAAATAATTTTATTTTGATTTTAGAAATAAATGCTTCAAATAAAAGTTTTAGAGAATTAATTTCTGCGTCTAGTATTATTAAATTAGCCCTTTGTATAAGCGAGATATGTAAATTTAAAAATTATATACTTTTTTGTTTTTGTAATAAACCTTGCTATGGATTAGGACAAAAACATAAAAAAAATGTTCATGTCAAATTACGTTAAATACGTGCAATTTTATGATTCGTACAATAACAAATATTATATTTTTATTGTGAAATTAGTCATATTCATTGTTGTAATCAAATATTTCTTTGTTGTAATCAAAACTCTCTTTAAAAACTGCCTTTATGGTCGCTATATATCTTACTGTTTTGAAGTTAAAATTAATATTTTGTAATTTATTTATTAAAAAAATATGTATAGTTTAATAATCGTAGAAGGAAGTCGTGTGGTGTCCACATCAGATTTTTTTATGTTTATGATAAGGGCTATTTTACTACTTCGCCAATTCAGAGTTTCGAAAAGTTGTCCATGGGGAAACCGATTAAACAAAACTTATTACGGGATATTTCAACCGACAATGTCACTGAAGTCAAAACATATGTTCTGGTAATATTTCGTTTATTCATGTCATAATATCGATGGAGCATGTGAACAGAGTAGTTGTTATTACGGCTGCAAAATTAACGGTTGGAGGTTGTAACGGTCCATTGAGCGAGTAACTTACATCGATTGAGTATTAAATTTGAGCCCTATCTTACTTCTAGTGCTCCACAGAACAGTCAAAACACGTATTTGTAAAAAATATAGTAATATTTCTGATGTATAGAATCAATTATTCATTTTCTATTGCCATGTGTCAAGTCTATACAAGCATTCCTAAGAAATTATATCTTTCTGATACATCTAAATTTCCTGGAATTATTTCATTGATAATTCTGTTCTGGTTTTGAATGGAACCGAATTTGAGTTCTAGGAATATCACGCTTGGCTTTCGGAGATATTAAATGAAATAGATACAGTGCAAATTTCATTTCCATTTCCAACTACTCGTAAATTTGTAACTGAACGTGGAAATCTGTTTGTAGAATTGTTTACCAAGAGAATTCGCTTCTCAGTAAGACAATAAGGTAAATTGTTTGTAAGCATAATTAGTTTATTAAACAGAACACTGTGATATGGAGAATGAAATAGAATTAGACTTGGGATTAAACCAATTTTACTAATGAAATATGCAACTACATACAGCTACAATTTGATCTCAGAATTGCGTATTTCGTAAAAATTTAGAATTTATTTTTCATAATTTAATGTATAGCGTGAATGAATTCGTTATGGTTTTGAGAGCCCAGGTTCATATCAGACCGACGTTAAACTTGAAACTAATTTTCAAATAGCACGAAGGTAATATAATAATAAGTCTTATTTATTTAGCAATATATGTATGTACAATATAAAATGGAAAAGATATAACAAGAAATAATATGTTGACAATAAATATTAGAAAAAATAATAAGTATGGGCGATGAGAAATTAGGGTACCTCTATATACATTGTATGGCCATGGGTCAAGATCGCCGCCATTTGCGGGCCAATGTCAAATATACTGAGTATTCATTCCCTTATTTATTTGTAAAAAAAAATATATTATATTATACAGGAATATTAAATAATCACACTATGAATCTATAAAGGTAATAAAAATTCATTAATTTAAGAGATACACAATTATTATTATGACATAGATTTAGAGGTTATGTAGAGCATAGGATATATGTTGTTATTATCACATCTAATTTAATAACTGTAGTTATTGTTTACATAATAAGTATATATTCTAAACGTACCTTTTTAAAATTTAAATGTTTGTTTGCTTAATATTGGTAATTTTTATGTGTTTTCAATATTGCCAGTCATCGTAGTCAGTATCTCAAGAAAATACACAAATAAATAAAATAAAAGTTTTACTTACACTTTAAATAAATATTAGAAGTATATTTAAATGTGTTTTGCATTAAAATAAAACAAATAGTCACGAAAATACATAATAATTTGCACAACAACGAATATGACAGTGGCCCGCAAATGGCGGACGAACCGCGAGCCTCGTCATGGCCATACCCTGAGTATATAGATACCCTATTGAGAATGATAAACTTTGAACCTTTAAACAGTATTCGTTCGAAATTAATTGTTGAAGCCATAGTGCTACCTCTATCGGTAGTGTCAGTTCTTAATTATATACCTATGCTAAACACTTATACGATTTCTTGACGTACACGGCAAAATATTTTAGTACTTGTATTTGTTTACTTATACGGGTGTCTACTTGAAGTTATAAAGGAATATAATGTTATTTTTCTTTTTATTTTGTTGACTTATTTATTTTAGAGAAAAGTTGTAAATACAAAATTGTTCAGCATTACGAACACAATTGAAGTTAAACTCAAATACATTTTTTATTTATTATACGAAAAAACGCTAAATAAAATTCGCAATTTACAGCATACACAAATCAGAGTGCATAAAATAAAACAAGCAGTACTTATAGGTTAATTTTTTGAGTCATTTATTCAATAGGTCTATATTTTTACCTTCCGTCATCTTTAGGTAAGGAAGGTATTGTCTTTGGTCCAAAAATTCAATGATGAGTTTTTAGTGAATAAGCATGTTTTAGGATCTCTATAATACGATTTTACCATTTTTACGATGATGTCTGTATGTATGTATGTATGTATGTATGTATGTCTGTCTGTGTGTGTGTGACGAAAGTTTCGGATCGCATAACTTTAATACCACGATTCCAAAAATTATAATTTATTTGTATTCCTCAAGATTACATCCAGAAGAACAAGTGATTCGATTTTGGTTATAATTGGTCAACCGGAAGTACCCTCATTTGAAGATTTAACAGTTAAATATGATTTATTGACATTTAACGTTATTATAACTTAAAGAATATAGTATACTCTATACGATTTGATTGCATTTTATACTTCGTATTCAATAGATATAGAGTTAAAGAATTATAAAGATATTAAATTTCATAAATCAGTCAGCTATGTTAACCATGAAAATTGCTAATATATTCAGATAATTCAAATTGACAGATGTCAGTATCAATAAAAAGTAAATTAATGTGGCAGAGATGAGGATGCTCAAGTAGATGTTGGGGAAGATACAGAAAGATACGGTAAGGAAATAACTCTAGTGTTACAAGTTTCCAGAAAGATACAATAGTGACGATTGCATTTGTTTGAACATGTCATGAGGAGAGATGAATATATTTGAAGAAGAATGAATAGCTTAGTAATAGAAGGTTGAAGAAACAGAGGAAGACCAAAGATAAGATGGAAGGACTTTATTGCGGAAGACTTGAGAGAAAAGGAACTGAATGAGAACGACACGCAAAACAGAAATGAGTGGAAGAAGAAAATAAAAAATAGCGACTCTAATGAATGGGAAAAGCTAAAGAAGAAGATGTCCATGTCAAGTGCAATTTGCATAGTTTATTTATGAAATAATTTTACTGGAAATTTAGAATCTTTTGCAAGAAAATTTATATATGGAATTTATACATAATACACAGGATTGACGGAAGGTATTGTGCTGGCCACAACAGTTTTTTTTTGTCAAAATCTCAGTTCGTCTCTGCTCACCTCAGATAAACTCAATAAATGTAAATTGTCAGCTGAGCGGTAGTATCTGTACTCATATCCCCCTTACCGATCCTGCATCTCCTGCGAAAAAAACTCAAAATAATCTGAACCATTCAGTTCAGTAGAAGGGGTAATGTTGTGAGAAGAAATGTCAGTTTGTAGGCTGTAAATGTATTATGAAAGTTGAGTCTCAGCGGTTGGAAACACAAAAAATTTATACGGTAATGAATTATAACAATTAGTCTCCCTATATTTGAAGCGTTGTTCTTTTCACACATCTCAGCTCAGTTCATCTCAACGAACTTATAAACTGAGCTAAACAAAAATATTACAAAAATAATACAATTAATAGGTACTATTTGATTTGATTTTGTTCAGATTACAATGTATTTACTATCCCACACTATTATAAAATTACAATTTCAATCTTCTCTACATCCCTTGTACAAAATCCAACCAATAACAGCCACCCATACAAATATCATACCAGTTGAATATAACAAAACATCATTGAATTATGTTCCCCGAATTGAAAGCGATTTCGCCATTGGTCGATCTGATCTCATTATCGAGTTCTATATAATATGGAAATGATATTGACACGTATCCTGTTTTCCACGTGCCCTAATTGTGTATTCACTGTCCGACTAGGGGCTAATGCATAAACATGTGTGTGCAGCACGTATGAGATGTTACATCATGATACATCGGTCATTATCTAGTAGCTGTAGAGGGGAAATAAAAGACAAATGCAGGAAAAACAAAATAATAAATAAAACAAGATTGATTCCTATTTTTATCACGTAAATAACTATATCGTCAGGGATAGTTTGATTCTAATGAATAAAACTTAATATTTAAATAAATTTTGTAATCGGGAAGTATCTCTATTGGTTGGTTTCACCAACATCAAATAAATCTTCGAATAGCATATTCGTCGAATAAAAGAAAAATATCGCATCGAAACATAACAACACAAAAGACGGTATTTATTCTATTTCATGCGATATTTGTCACTTATTCGACGAATAAGCTATTCGAAAATTTATTGGATGTTGGTGAAACCGAGCATATGTGAAAATTAAATATGTTGATAATGTATACAGTCCGTCTACCTATCAGTTGGGTTAAGATGCGCAATGGTTCATAGACTGTGGTGGGAGGTGAAATATGGAACGGAGCTCATTTTGTCCTAACTCTGCTGTAGTTAAGATCGGAAAGTACAAACCGGGGCGTAAACTATGGAAGCATTTAAAAATTAACTCATCTCAGACATAAATAATATTTGAGAATTCAAAAACGATAATCGACTGCATTTGGATGGAGATGTAACGATGTTTCGGACTTGCAACATACATTAAAAAGCGGAGATTTAAAAATATAAATAAATAAATAGTTAAAACCGCAGATCACAGAGTGAAAATCGTCAAATATTATAAAACCGTATGATGGATGTATATAATAAAAATGGATGAAACAAAATATATATATATATATATATATATATATATATATATATATATATATATATATATATATATAATGTAACCTTTACACGTGATGTTAAATAAATGTGTCAAAGTTACGTTGTGTAAATAAATAAAAAATAATTTAATCATACAAAACGATAAATTATACTATGCTTATTCGATTTAAACAAAAAAGGAACAGTTAATTTTTTTGCATGACCTCATTGTCATACTACATTCACACGCATATTCTAGGGCCGCATACCTACTTCTTGTATCGTAGCCTATTTATTTTTTTATTTTTCGCAGTAAGTGTTTAATATATAAAATTTTCAAAAATCGAGATAATTACTTATAGCTATAACATGTTTCTTCAAAATCGACTATCGATGGGACAACACCATATTTTCTATGCATGAACAACCAAAGTCTAATTCTAAACTCTAAAGGAACTTATAGGAATTGGCATTCATCATACATTGAATCGGAGTGTCATATATTGAAACAAAAATTACTTATTGCAATAATAACCAATGTAAATATGCTAGTAAAAAAATTGAAGGGTTTTAGTTTGTATTCAACATTAATCGTGCACAAATATTCAAAGTTACAAAAAGTACTCTGATATTATTAACACTGAAATATTTTTGTTGAGTTTTTAAATCACTCAAATTACGAATGTTGTCATTGCTTGTTCCTGTATTAAGATATAAGCCGTGTTCCTTCGGGCTGTGATTGTGATTATGTGAATCCTAACCCTTTTGTATTATGATTTAAAAATTGTATCAAGAAAACAATTTGACTAATATAAACACCATCTAGCGTCAAATGTCATATGCAGACCAATGCAAACCAACATATTTTATTTTATTAATTATTTACTGTCAAGTGTTATAGTCAGCAGTCAGCACATTTAACCATATTTTTGTTTTTCAAAATGCTTTTGAAAGAAAATCATATTTCCTTTGATGCAACAAACCCCTAATTAATAAATTTCTACCCCCGAAAATCTATTGTTATCAGCCATTTTTAAATTTGCTTTGAAATGAATCCGTGTGATCACTCAAAAAGGATGATTCACAATGAAAAGGGAATGGTTGTCTAGTGATCGCAAAATGAAAAAATGGGGATAACGAATAGGAAACGAAAAAATATACTTCTTCTTAATCATTATCACTTTGATGATTTAAATTGCGAATGACAGCCCGAAGGAACATGGCTATAGCATGTCTTTCTCATCTTAAAAGAAACTGGTTTTTGCTAACTTTAGAAGCAGACAGTTTCAAGATGATTATACAGGTTGCACGTTGAAAGACAGAACCGTATTCAAATTTTATTAAACACAAATATTATACAGGTTTTGACCGTGACGACGGAACGTAACATCATACTTTTCTAATTTTGTGCTTCCCTAATTATTTTAGGTAAAAATTCTACATCATAGTCAATAAATAAACTAATTTTTTGCATGCTTTTAAAGCCAGAAATTAGGTATAAAAATATTGATAATCACCCTAAAAGTTAACAAATGTTTAACATTACATTACAAATAATACCTAATAAAAATATATTAATCTAATTTGACTGATAGAACATTAAACATTTGTTAACGTATTTGTTTCATTTCCATGGCTATCGCTACTTTTAGAGTGAATTTCGACGTTTTCATACCTAATTTCTGCCGTTACAAAGCATGCAAAATTAATTTTGTTTATTGATTCTGATGTAGAATTTTATACTCTACAACAGCATTTATTTGAAGCATTTTTAACTAAAGTAATTAGGAAAGCAGTAAATTATGAAAGTATGATGTTACATATTAAAGTCCTATATTCAGGTGGCGCGGTCAACACTGTATGTACTTAAGTTCAATTGTTTTTATTATTCAAATTATATTTAGCCTAAATGGTAAACGAATTAAAAATTATAATAAGTAAAAACACATTTATAGTAAAGTTCATAGTTTAATAATTAGCCAACATAATAATTATATATTATATTAAAGTTTTTAACTTTTATTAATCCTACCCTAATCGTTCGATAGGATAATCGTCTGCTGAGACGGTGTTAACCGCATCATCAGTGAAGCCAAATCAATTCCATAATTCACTATAACTTGCAACAGACTGTCCTATTCGATCATTTCCTTCAATAATGCAACGCAGCAAAATATTGTTCTCTCTAATATTAATACAAAACTTTATTCTTATGGATATAAGTATCCAACTGCGCTAAAAAAAATGTGGTTATTTTATTATAGTGTAAGATTTTTATTCACTGGAAGCCAACAGAGCCGGATTAAGCCATCTGGGCTGATAAAAATATGACGCCTACGCTATAATTTGTAGGTATTTAGAATGAAACATGTCTTAATTTGTATGTTTTATGAAAACACTAAACATAATATTGATTAGATGATAATTCTACTTTTAACCTTTGAAACTTCTGATTTTATAGATATAGATAATAAAGAGAGATCAGAGTTTTATCAGTCGTTAAAGAATTTCATTAATTTACACTCGTTTTGTTGTAAAAATAATATCCATATTTGGAAAAGTACAATAGTTATTTGTCAAACTAGAGAGGAAAGCGCTTCTTTTTCCCACTCGAGCTCGAAGTTTCGTGCGAGAGTGGAAAAAGCGCTTACTTCTCGTGTTAGACACAACATTTTTTTCACGACATGTTTCTAAAAACGATTTGCTCGCACCTTAAATACACTTTAAGGAAAGATTAGTAGAATAAGGGTAATATTTTGTTTATTTGAATCAAAATAATTTATTTTGACATGACTAGTAGAATAAGGGTAATATTTTATTTATTTGAATCAATATATATTATTATTTATAATTTATATTTACACTTTGACAACACAACACACAACTGACACGTCAAAAGTTAGATTATCAGACGCAAGGCGGTGTAACAGTGTTGCCAATGATCCAATCTTAAATCTAAATTAAAGTTGTCAAATTGTGATTTAATCTAGAAAAAGAAAAATATAAGATATAATTGTAAGATAATTTAAAGTATGTATATCACTAAAATTAGGATTTTCAATAAACTAAGGAATTTATTTATAATTTTAACAATATATTTTTTGTAAATAACATTCATGTGACGCCTGGTAAGCGCCCGCACGGTACAAATATTCCATCATTACCGATATCTGTGTATGAAAGCAGATTGGCACACCCAGCAATGGGTAATATGCCGTGATGAAATATTTATTTATTTATTTTATTTTATTCATGTTGGTAACACTTCTATATTTTCCTCTCTTCGGGAGAAGAAAGTTGAGCTTTTTATGCATGTCATGAAAAAAAGAAAAAATTGAATTTTTGTTTTTGGTTGTTTACACTGTTTACAGACCTGTTAGAATTTATCACAAAAATGCGAGAGAAAACAATAGTTTTGTTTTCTTTATTTTACCTACATAAAACGATTAAGGAAAAATTATTTTACTTTATTTGAATAAAAATGACATACATAAGCGTAAAATGAATTACAATAGAAAACTAGATTGGGTTCGGCGTCTATTTCCTTTACGACGCCCTAGACTTTAGCCCAGTCAGCCTATTGGATAATATGGCCCTGGTAAGTTATAATATCAGGAATATGAAATGAATTGCACCACATTTTCTGCATGACGTACACTTCATTTTACCGCAATGCCAATTGTAATAGATAATAGATAGTATCTTTTACTCACGTTATATCAGTCAAACTATATTAGTCATTGTAATAATAGTTAAATCTTTTCTTTCATATTTTGAATTCTCCGTCGGGGCGTATACTTCCCATTCTTTCACCCACTTATTCACCTTTCATTTAGATAGTTTAGTTCCGTTTTCGAATAATATAAATCACCAAGTCGTGATATGCAACGTATATTGTGCCCTTGACGTTTCAATGTGGGTCAAATGTACTAAGCATAAACAAATAATTATTATTAAATGCTTGAATACAAGATACAAGACTAATTAAAGCACCAGGCACGCTATTCCGTAATTGCAAAGATAAACTGATACACAACAATGATAAAAATGTGAAACAATCTATATTATTGTTGAGAAAAGTAAACAATTTTTGTTTATAACTATATAAGAGTAATTTCTGTATTGATTTCCCCACAACACTTTAAATCGCCTGTGAATAGAGGCATCAGTATTATTAGGTATTATTTATTGATTACAACAATAGATATTCTGATTATAGCCCAAGAATATTGTTTATAAAAATGAAACCAACAAAAAAAATTATCAATATTTAACTACTAACATTTTATAAAGAATCAAATACCTACTTATGATTTACTGCTCTACAGTAAAGCTCCGTTGTGATAATCGATTATGGCTTACATTGGCGGATCCAGTACGGGGTGGTTTGTAAATTTTAATAAAATAATAATTTAAAAAATATATTATCTCGTAAATATCGTCGTTTGGTTACTTAATATGAAATATAGCGCTTATGCGGTCCCCGCTTGCGCAGTTTTATCATTGCGTGTACATTATACTTTTAGGTTATGTGCTCTTGTATAACAAAATCTAAATATACCAAGTAGTTTTACTATAGCTAATTTTAACTAAAGATATTTGCAAGTATTTTTCTTAGACAATTGTATAAAAAAAGGTATAAAAATCAATTTAGTGTAATTTTTATTTGATTGCATTTCAGTGTACGTCATTATAAAACGTCCAACAAAAACGCGAACAAAATACATTGGACTCTTTTTAATCAAAAAACCAAAGCAGTTTTAATTCGAACCATTAAGTTAAAGCATTGATTTTATAAGTATATACGAAGTATATAAAATCAATGATTAAATATCGTAATTCGCCTCCTTCTTGGACACTTGCTAGATCCGCCCATGGTGGCTTATGAACGAATGGATGGCAATCATCAGGTTCAAAGCGTCAAGTAGTTAAATGAATGTCATAATTAAATATTGGTACTTTATTTAGTTCGTTTAATTTTGAAGCAATTCTTAGTATTAAAAAGTCATAATTGTTTTTAATTTAACTGCATTTAATTTTAACGAAACCTATAGCTATCTTGCTCCCACCAGTTTCTATAGTAGGCTGCGCGAGAAAGATAGCAATAGTGTAACGTG
The DNA here is from genome assembly GCA_951394225.1 of Harpalus rufipes. Lineage (NCBI taxonomy): Eukaryota > Metazoa > Arthropoda > Insecta > Coleoptera > Carabidae > Harpalus > Harpalus rufipes. The sequence goes on from OX596289.1 coordinate 15,031,838, forward strand.
CTTAAAATTTTAAATATTTCAAAAACTAACAATTTTTTTAAAACTTTTTTTCTTCTCAATTATGATTTTTTTCTTATCTATTTCAATATTACTCAATTTTCTGTTATGGTGGAGAACCCCATTGGTTGCGGTTATAGATGCGATCTGAATTAGGAAATCCGTGGTTGGTCCGGATTACAAGCTATATAATATAAAATCTACATTTTTTTAAATTTTGTCCGGATTGCAAGGATATCCGAATTAGTGGAAGTTTGCAGTAGCATTTTGAAATATTGGTGAAATCGTATACATATACACCTTTTTAATATTACAATTAAAAGAGACAGACAGTATTAAGTAAAATTGCGGCAACGCAAAATAGTTTAAGTTTAAACTTTTCAATGGAAGATTCAAAAAAATTATTTGAGCTACAAGTATTTTCGTAACTGAAATATTTTTAATATTCCGTTTGACAGCCCAGGTTACTGTTATAGGCGCCATTTTACTTAATATGTGCAGAGATCAGCGATAGAAAAAGACAACTTATAAATTAAAAAGGTCTATTGCCCTGATTTGCAATGAAAATTTAGCAGGAAAAAGTTAAAGAATTATTTTGCCAAACGGATATTTTTCCCGCATTGTTGTACTACAAACAATAACTGTAAAAATGTTGATTACATCAAAGTATACTTTGATTATTATAGCCCAAATCTGTTGTCTATTGACTACAACAACAAATCCAACAAAAGAAATATTAAATATATTTAATAAGTAGCTAAGCTACTAGCATTTCTCGAAGAATAAAAATAAAAAGATTATATAGCGTGTCTTAGATTATTTTTTTGTATTTTAGGGCTCTTGTCGGTGTTAAAATGTTTATACATACATATATTGATTCTGCAGCTTCACGCACAAATACATATTCACGAAGTTTTTATTTCAATAGGTACAATAATTGCAATTTAATGAAAGCTAAGTTTTTTTTAATGTCTGTATCTTCTAAGACGTAAATACATACAAACACCTTTGCGTGTTAATGCTATTGACATAATTAATCATTATTATGAATTATGGTTGTGGGTTTTTCTATTAGATGCTTTTATAATTTCTAGATGATATTCTATACTTTCTATAGATTTAAAACATTGCTTAATAATTTTAATTAATATCAAACTAATATATTATTTACTTAAATCTGTTTTTAATAGAGATGTCATTCATTTACGATACAAAACATTTATTTAATGTGTTGAATATATTCATTTATTTATTAAATTTGATACATATATGTCTAGTAAAAATTTGATTGAATTATATGTTTGAGATATGTACTAATTGAAACAAGGATCTTAATAACAATAATTATATTTCATCACAAATTTAGTAAGTATTAGAAAAAAGTCATTTCAAAAATAATAACTACTTGAGTACGCATTGATACACACACCTGTTTATTTTAAAACAATATAATTTGCGGTCATTTTTTCTTTCCATCAATCACAATGTTCAAGTTCAAATATTCGACGTTTAATTTCCGATTCGCATCATTCCAGTTCTGAATCATCTTTCGAAGGTCAACTCTTGACGTCTGAGTTAAAGATGATCACAAGAATTCGATTTTTTTGTTAGAGAAAAAACTTAAAATAGTATTGTGTTGTTAATTAGCACTGGAATTGTCGAAAAGAATAGGAGTTCAATGATCGAAAATGGTAATTTTATAATGAGAGATATTTTTTTGTTATAATCAGAATTATAGGCTTTGTAAAGGATCTACAGATTACAGTGAATATTGTATAAGTAATATTTTTTAAAACGCATTCTTATGAATACAGGTCCCTCTGTATTTTTTTATTACAAATAAAATTGTTGATTCCAACAAACAAATGCTTAATTACAATAAAGAAAAATGCTAATGAAAATGGCTAATCATACAAAAAAGTGATTAAAATAATTATTACTATGTTTTTACGCTAATCCAGGCATTTGTACACATTTATATCAAGGCTAATATGACTGTAAATAATGTAGTAACTATTTGTCTCTCACTCTTCTTCATTAAAATAAAGAAAATAATTACACAAAAAATTGATGATAGTTGTTACTGTAACTTTTAAAATAAAAATATTAGAATTGGTTTAATTCATTTCTCTATTGTTTGTTTGTTTCGCATTTGTTTATGTTTGTTGCTACACATTACTGTTTATATCTCTATTTGTTATAGAGATTTAAGTATTAAGGGCGGTAATTCAGTTTACCGCTCGCTTGAGGATAATAAACTAGAAATGCTACTGAATTTTGGTTTTCCCTACAAAATCAAACTCAAATACTAATAGATTTCAATATAATACTTTTTTTAAAATGCAGGTCCATATCAGAAATATGTTCGTCTAATGATGAATTTTTAAAAATGTTAATAGTTCTAGTACAGGAACAATTTATTTGAATTTTGTCTTCATAGGGGTAGTTATTCCTCTTAAAGTGATGTAGGTACAAACTATTTATTCACTTACCACTTACCGCCCGTGGTCTTTTTATTAGATTTATTATGTTATCTTAGCAACCAAATCTTAATCAGTACCTAAAATCTATTGTCTTGGCAACCCTATCGGTAGACATTTTTAAAAAAATCTGATGTGGCCAGCACATTACCTTCCGTCAATCCTGTGTATTATGTGCAAATTCCATACATAAATTTCTTACAAAAGATCCTATATATCCAGTATAATTATTTCATAAACAAACTATGTAAATTGCACTTCATATATTGACATCTTCTTTAGCTTTTCCCACTCGTTAGTGGTCGCTATTCTTGAATTTCTTGTGTGGTTCCTTTTTCTCTCAAGTATTTCGCAATACAGTCTTTCCATCTTATCTTTGGTCTTCCTCTGTTTCTTCTACCAAGCTGTTCATTATTCTTCCAGTATATTCATTATCTCTCCTCATGACATGTCCAAAACAATGTAATCGTCTCTCTTGTATCTTTCTAGAAACTACTATCACTCGAGCCATTTCCTTTATCCTTTAATTCCTTTCCGTGTCTTCCCCAACATCTATCTCAACATCTTCGTCTCTGCCACATTCATTTTCTTTCCATTGACACTGACATCTGTCAATTAGATTTTTTTAATATGGTAGCTGTTTCCATGGTTTATAGCATAGCTGGCTGATTTATGAAATTTAATTCCTTTATAATTCTTTAACTCCATATCCATTGAATATGAAGTATAAAATACAATTAAATCGTGTAGATAATCGTATATTCTTTAATAATTATAATAACATTAAGTGTCAAAAAAATGATTAAACAGCGTTTTTTCATGAAAAACTGTTAAAATCTTCAAATGAGGGTACTTCCGGTTGACTAATTATAACCAAAATTCTAATCGCCGCTTCTTCTGGATGTAAACTTGAGGAATACGAATATGTTATGATTTTTGGAATCGTAGTATTGGAGTTATGCTATCCGAAAGTATCATTACACACACACACAGACACGCACATACACACACACGCACACACACTCACACACATACAGACATCATCGTAAAAATGGTAAAATCGTATTATAGGGACCTTAAAACGTGTTTATTCAGTTAAAACTCATTATTAATTTTTAAAATTCTAGACTTTTTTGTCGTCTAGTATATATAGGTACCTTATCCTCGAAACTATATTGTCTTTAGTATAACTGTTTCAAACTACGAATACCAACAAAAACATTTAATTGTTTCTTACATAACTATTATTTTCTATTTTCAAGTAAACTTTTATAGTCAATTAAAATTTTCAGCTAATGACAGTAAAAACCACAGGTGTAACGAATATGACCTGCAAAAACGCCATCTCAAATACATTCATAAAAAGCCATTTATTTATAAGTATTCAAGGTCTGGTCAAATATATACCGCTGAATACCCATTAGGCCGTACGTTTTTGAATATTTAAATATTAATAATGTGTAATAGTTTTTTCCCTCCTTTCTCTAAGATTTCCAAGGTTAGTTGATCGTATGACAAAGTGTGGGATAAAGTTTTTCTTATTTACAAATAAATCTGTGGTTCAATAGTGCAAAAAATACGGTACTTTTACAAATATTTTGGGCGACTCAATTTAAAAAATTGTTAGCCTACGGAAAATTGTTCGCCATTCGCCAATACCTAAGGTCGTATTTAATATTTTCATTATTGTTATCAATTTTTCGTTGTTGTAATCAGTTACTCATTTTTTTGTCGTAGATAATCAAAATTTTATTAAATGAAGGCATAGATTACGTATTGAATAAAATGTGTATGTACACCCATATGTCCCGATTAAAATCAAAATATTTGAGTAATCAATTATTATTATTATTATTATAATCACTTTTTTGTATTCATTATTGTAATCTACTTTTATTTATTGTAATTAATAATATTTTTTTGTTGTTTTCAAAAACATTTTCTTTTAACTCTCTTTATGTACCGGACAAGTGTTGAATATATACAGTGGAAAATGTATTATAAATACGTGCCTTCATCCCAGTCAGTTTATACCTTCAAAAACCAGATACACCCATTTTCTCCAAAATCTTTAAAAAAAATCGAAAGTCCAATGTTTATGTGGATAATTAGATATATCTCAATGGGCTGTTTCCAAATATTCAAATCACATGTCGATATTTCATTTCGTTCTCGAGGTACTATTTACATTTAAAACTTTGTCCATTTCTGGGCTTATTACCCAAAAATGATTGGAGATACGAGCCTAGCAACCTTGTCATTCGATTCTACGCGTAAAGTTACGAATTCAACGATATGCTTGAAGCGAATTTTTATTGAAGAAATAAATTACACAAACGTAAGAGAAAATGAAAAATTAAACCATATCAGGTAGACAGTGATAACAAATTGATCATTTTTACCTCTCGCTAAGAGCGGTATTGGATTCATGCTAAAAATTGCATATCCAGATTTTAATGATTAAACACGTTTTAAGGTCCCTAGAATCTGATTATAACATTTTTACGACGATGTCTGTGTGTGTGTGGATGTATGTGTGTGTGTGTGTGTGTGTGCATGGGTGTGGGACGTTGGAAGGACGATTATTCAAAAACTATAAGACTTTATATTTGTTTAACTACGTATTTGTTTCACTGTATTGTTTTCACTGTCTGCCTGCCTGATATTATGGCTAAGACTAAGCAGGTTAATTATTCATAATATTCTCTTCGTTTTTGTAATTAATTTCTTCAATAAAAATATACTTCAAAAATATCTTTGAATTCGTAATTTTAGGAAGATTCCAAATATAAAAAATATATAAGCTGTTCTATTTGAAATATGTAAGTTAATGTCACTTCCGGTTAAACCGCAAGCGCTACCATCATGACAAATACCATAATTTGTGAGCCCCTAAGTCTAGTTTACAAATATACCAAGAAAATTAAAAGTACCAGTCCAGCCCTGAAAGCTAAACTGTTTTAAAACAAGTAATACCAATTTTATATTTCAAAAAAATCCTTCACAACGTTTTAAAATGAAAATAAATGACATCTAGCAACCTGTTAACAGAAAAAGTGCTTACGGTAAAATATGGTATGCATTTCCCTCAATTATAATTTATACCACGCAAAAAATATAGCTTCAAGCACGCATATTGCAAATGGTACTCTTGCGAATACTAAAAATTACCCTCATTCACGTTATATTTTCCCCCCAGGCCTTTTCAGCATTGTAATTGTTTCCGATTTATTAAAAAAAATGGCAAAAAATGTTCCCGCCAGCTATATTTTATAAAAGTTATTAAGTAACGCGAGAAAAAAGTTGCTTTTCAAAGAAACTATTAACGGAATAATAGAATAATTAATTGCAAGAAATGAAAGACTATTCATGAATTAAGTTTATTGTTAAGGATAAATGTAGACGCTTGGATTTTATTGATAATAAAAAAAACTTACAATTATATTATTTATTTATAAATAAATTAATACAAGATCAAGATACAACAGTTTTTAGAGATACAAAAACGTTTCACTGATTATTTTATACAATATTCTTAACTATAGTTCAATTGTATTACAAAACGAAAACAGATATTATGTTACAATGAAATGCGAGTAAAAGGAATGCTATAAGTTCATAACTTAATTCTATGAAAAAATATTTTTTTCGACAGCAGACTTAGAAATAAATATTTCCCATACAATTTTAATGATAAACTCACGTTACAGAACTAGTTCCGAAATAGTATAAAAGAACGAATGTCATAATAATTGTCATTTTATTTTGTGAGAAGGAAGTGTAGACGCGCAGCGAACCCTTCAAACAAAATAATTGCCAATTATGAAATGAGTTCTTTATACATTTTTTTCTATTTTACGCCTCTTATGCCCTTTCTAAATAAAAAATCTTAGTTTCAAAATTTAGATAATCTTGTGTTGGTTGGTGATACTAATGTGACGTTTGACGTTGAACGTAACCTTATTTTTATAACATCTACGATATATCGTATTTTTTTAACTTTACTACTATATTACTTCTCTTCTTCTTATTAATACTTTTAAATTCATTATTATAAAAAAGTAATAATCTTTTCATAATACCATACAAGAAGGTGTTCTGTGGCTTTCTCGATTTAAAGAAGGCGTATGATAGCGTTCTTCGAGATACTTTGTGGGATGTACTCAGAGAGTACGGTGTGAATGGAAACTGGTTGGGAGCGATTCGAGCGTTGTATGAGGGTAGTGAGGCTGCTGTGAGAATAGATGGTAGGTTGAGTGATTGGTTTCGTATAAATGTTGGTGTGAAACAGGGCTGTGGTATGTCTCCGTGGTTGTTCAACTTGTATATGGATGTGTTATTGCGGAGAGCTTTGAATGAAATGGACGGTGTACATATTGGTGAAAGTGTAGTGCCTGCGTTAGCGTATGCTGATGATGTAGTTGTTTTAGGAGAAAATGAAGAGCAACTCAGGAGAATGATAGAGAGAATACATGAAGTTGGAAGAAGTATGAATCTGATGTTGAATGTTGATAAATCCAAAGTGTTAGTATTTGAAAGAAGTAAATTGGTGACTGAGTGCAATGTGTTGGTGGATGGAGTGAAACTGGAGCAGGTAAATGAGTTTGTATATTTGGGTAGCATGATGTCGAGAGATGGTCGAATTGATCGAGAGATAGAAAGGAGAGTGAGTGCGGGATGTAAGGTAATGGGTGCTCTGGGTACGTTTGCACGAAATATTAACGTATCAAGGGATGCTCGGTTGAGTGTATATAATGGAGTGCTAGTGCCTGCTTTGATGTATGGAAGTGAATGCTGGGCATGGACAGGGAAGCATAAAAAGAGAGTGACTGCCGTGGAAATGAGGTATTTACGTGGTGTATGTGGGTATGTCAGACGGGATCGCGTGAGGAATAATTTGGTGTATGAAGAATGTATGGTAAGCAACAATGTGATTAAGAGAGTTGGTGTGAGTCAGTTGAGATGGTTTGGGCATGTGGAGAGAATGGCGAGTGAACGGCTTGTTAAGCGTATATATCTTGGTGAAGTTGAGGGTTTTCGATTGCGTGGCCGACCAGTGTGTAAGTGGATGGATGTGATTGGTAGGGTGCTTAAAGAGAGAGAGTTTCCAAGTGTGAAGAGAAGAAGAGCATGTATGAATTCGATTATGAGTGTGGCCGAGGCGAAAGAAGTCTGCTTAGATAGGAATGTGTGGCGAAGGATGATTGTTTCCTAACTATTATTGTAATCCGGATGCGGTATTTCGCTACCGAAAATCGGTCACTTTAATATGTTAAGAGTAAGGATTTGTTGTATGATTGATGTTGTTCTTATTGTTATCGGGTTTGTGCGAACCCACTAAGTGGGACACGCGTGATTTTATGTATGTATGTATACCGTTATTATGATTTAACAGAACTAAACACGTAAGTGAAAAGAGGTCTAGAACGGACGCCAGCCTTTAAGGATTATAACGGATACACGAACGAAAAACAAAACTGAAAAGGTATCTATAACGGCCGGCGTCCATTATTGTAACGGCCGCCGATCCTTACAGTTTATAACAGGCGCCCTACAATTAAAGATAGTATTTCTAAAAAAAAATCACAATATCGTGAAGAGCTTTATGGTATTACGAAAAAATTTAATGTCACACGGCCGATATGCAAATAACGGACTGGGATGATTATAAACCTCGGCTATGGCCTCGGTTTACAAACTTCAGTCGCATCTGTTATTTGCTTTATATCGGCCTTATGACGTTAATAACTATAACAATCGTTTGTGTTCGTTTATTTAGCAAGTTTTGACATTTTTTGATATTGATAGCCAGCAACATTAAAAAAATAAATTGTATTACAGCTCTCGAATGAGCTATTAACGAATTCTTTTGGACATGTAATAGCAAAATAGAAAAATAATATTTTCTGGTCAAATTTTCGTGAATTCGTGAAACCAAACTTTACCAATACAAAATATTTTTTCTGTAAAAATGTATCATACTTGAATATTAAAAATTACAAGATCGAAATTAAAAACATGATTAAATATCACTTTATTCTATCAATTTACTACTCTTTTGAAACTAGGCATGCATTCTGACCATTCATCGGAAAGAATTTATTTCCCTATCTAATTCAACGCTATTTTCTTACGTGAAATGAAGTATAATTAAGTAAAATAGTACTTTCCGTAATGTAGTTTGCTTGCTTTCTAACTTTAGTTTTACTCATTTTATAAAAAATACTTCCAATAAATAATGTTGAAAATTAACTTATCTTTCTCTATAGATAAATGTTATATGTTATTACGTTTTAAATATTAGATTAAATTGGCTTTAGTCCACAAATTACTTTTCCTTTCATTATTTTGAAATCAATTTTATGAAAAAATAGTCCAACTATAATTAAATTAAGCATCAAAACTAAAAGTGTCTTTTTCTTTGCAGATTTCAAAATGCAGCCCATATTCGCCAAACTCAAACGCCTTTACAACTGGTACGTCTTGGGCATAGTCTCCATTGGCTATGTCGTCGGCGAATTGGGCCACTACCTTATTGGCGTCACCTCCAAAGCCATCGCGATGGACCTCCATTATGGCGACATTGCTTGCCAGTTAAATTCCACCGATTACATGCTTTCCGAACTTCCAACGCAGTGTGGAGACGCAAACAACACAGAAGTTTGTCATTCTTTGGAAATAAATGGCACGAAATACTGCGAATGGAATTATAACGGACTGGGAATTGATTATCAGATTCTGGCGGGACCTAGTTTCATAGCTGTGTTTACGATTGTTGGTGTCTTCTGCGGAATAGCAGCAGATAAGTACAACAGAGTGAGGTTATTGGCAATTTGTACGTTTATATTTTCAATTGCTATCATTTTGACTGGATCTGTGAAAGAATTTTGGCAGTTGGTCCTCTTGAGAATGGTTTTGGCCTTTGGTGAAGCCGGCTGTAACCCTATGAGTACTGGACTTCTTTCTGATATATTCCCAGAAGAAAAAAGAGGTTTGGTTATGTCCATTTTCAATTGGGGAATTTACGGCGGCTACGGAATAGCTTTCCCGGTTGGACGATATGTAACAAAAATAAATTTTGCCGATTTGGGTTGGAGAATATGCTACTACGGTTCGGGAATTGTATCTTTGATTATTGCTGTATTAACAGCAACAACTTTACGAGAACCTGCCCGACAAACAATTGGAGAAGAAACCGTAGCAAATAGTGACCCAAATGCAAAGAAAGTTACAATTTGGACTATAATTTTACAACCTAGAGTAATAATGTTGTGTCTTGCTGCTTCTATCAGACATTGTGGAGGAATGTGTTTCGCCTACAACTGTGATTTATACTATCAACAATATTTCCCTGACTACGATTTGGGATGGGCCCTTTTTGCCGTAACAATCGTCGTCGGAAGTATTGGAGTCGTCGTAGGAGGTATAGTTTCAGATAAATTCGTCGCCAAAATGGGAATAAGATCTCGAGTAGCCGTGCTTGCAATTAGTCAACTTATAGCAACACCTTTCGCTTTTGGAAGCGTCTGTTTTGAACCTCTTTGGGCTATGATTACTCTGGGAATATCGTATTTCTTCGCTGAAATGTGGTTCGGAATTGTGTTTGCCATTATGGTGGAAATTGTACCTCTTAATGTGAGGTCTACCCTAGTTGGAGTGTTCCTCTTTGTTATGAATAATATTGGAGGAAATTTGCCGATTTTGGTGGATCCTGTATCCAAAGCAATCGGCTACAGGGAGAGTTTATACATCTTCTACGCTGGATTTTACGGAATAAGTAAGTTATTTTGATTTATTAGATCCAAATTCTTATTTCATTTGCATCATAATTCTAATGATCATTAGTAACAAACAATATTAATTTACATAATAAATATCAAATATAACAATGATTGAAAAAGTTACTTGATTACTTGATATTTTCAAATGTAATCAAGTTACCTTTGCACGTATTGATTTACTATTGTTTATTTCCTTGTTTGAAATAAAAAAGTGTTGTTTATTGTTTTATTATTGATACATATTTTTATGTATTAGAAACACTGTTTTTATGTAATAAAATGATTCAAAAGAACCATTTTTATTCAAAATATATATAAATAAATATATCATCACGGCATATAGTGAAAATGATTAGGCAGGAGACTCACGTCATCAAACTGAAAAAAATCTTTTAAAATGAAATATAACTTGTAGACATTATTGGGTGTTATTTATTTTTAAAAGAAGAAAAAAAGTAGTAGTATTAAATAATGTATATCTTAATGATATTTACAATTATTTCTATGTCAATCGTTATTCTTTTTACGGAATATAAAATTATTTGCAATAATTGTAGTTTATTTTTGTACCATACGTTGGCACTATTGAGAATGATCATGTTGTGTCAAATAATTTTATATTCCGTAAAAGGAATAAGGATTAACTTAGAAATAATTGTAAATTAATTAATATATACGTTTCTTTAATACTAGTATATTTTTTCTTCTTTTTCAAAAATAAATAACAACTAAGTTATATTTATTTTTATAACGTTTTTTCCAGGTTGACGACGCGAGTCTTCTTCCTAATTATTTTCACCATATTACCTATTGCTGGGTGTGCCAATCTGTTTTGTACACAGATATCGGTAGTGATGACATATTTGTAACGTCCGGGCGCTTACCACGCGTCATCTCACGGGCACTCAATGCTGGCGCGGTGAGAGTGCACCACATGCGTAAATTTAATGCCATTAAAATTCGATGTAATTTTTGCCGTCGGTCAGGATCGAACTCGGGTCCCCAGATTCGCGACCAGACACTCAGGCACACGGCCACGAGACTCCATAAAAAATATATATATCATAGTTTAATTTGAAAATATGGTTTTAAAAGAAATTGGGTGGTAGCATGAATGTTGATTAGAAGATGACTAGAGAGGAAATGTCTAGCAATGTTTTAACTGTCAATCGTTTATTGTTTTAGAGAAAAATACTTCAAATAAATGTTGCGTACAATTAATTTTTCTATAACTGTTATTTGATTTTTTCTCTAAAGTAAACCATAAACAAATGACAGAGTTAAAACACTGCTAGTCATTTTCTTCTTAGTCAACTCCTAATCACTATTCTTGCTACCACCCATTGGCTGGTATCATAAACCTTGTTTTTACTAAAACGTTGTTTTCAGACATGTCATTCAAATTTCAACATTTAATTTCACCCTTATGTTTAAAGAACGATTTTTTAAAAATATTTGTTTGAATACAAACTATGTTCTGCTTTAAAATCATATTTTGATAAATTTGACATTTATTATTATTATTATTAATAAATAATGAAATTTGACATTTCTTAAAACAGCGCTTTAGTTTAAAAAAGACTTGTGGTACCAGCCAATGAGATTTGAGATTACTGGATTATTGTACCCATCTGTCGAACTTTTCATAAACTATTTATTCCGTCGCCATTGTTTTTATTGTCCACGTGTTAACTTGATCAATTTAGTGTTAACGGTGAAAAATATTGTTTGTCCGGAATTTAATCAAAAAATAACTCATTTACTCAATATTGTATATAGTTAACAATGTATGTTATATGTGTTCATTATTTCAACAATTATTTTTCTTTAAAACATTGTTTTTCCTTTCCTCCAGGTTCAGTAATGTTCTTACTGACTATTTTCCTGATGGACGGCCCTACAGTTTCTGAAGCAAAAGAACCCACAGATTTCGGCCACGACAACAGAAATTTCTCAACAGCTGACGAACTTCCTCTTCCGACTATAAACGGAAAAATGAACGGCGGCAGATATACCGCGGAAAATAGCCGGTTATAGGTTAAGATAGAAAATAGAAAAATGTACATATGAATGAAAGGTGAGCGTTTGTATTTTTGTATTTGTCGTTTTTGCATGTATGTATATGTCAATTTATTATTAATTTAGGTGTAAATAAAACAATTAATTGTTGTTATGTAATGGTTAAGATAGTTAATTTACTTGTGCCGTTCAGTTTAGTTTAAGATTTTGAAGAGTTAGCACGTATTTTTTGTTGTAGTGTAGATAGTTAGTTTTGTGTATTTTTTTCAACGTTCTGCTATCCTGTATGCAGCAAAGGTAGGATATTATGTGTTTATAAATATGTTGGTGATCTGTGTAATAGAGTATATTCGAAATAATTACTACTTTTATGCTACAAAAACATTTCGGAGGTTATAAAAATTTCCCCATACAGTATTTATATTTTGAAATATGAAAATGGTTTCATTTAATAGATTTTTATTTAAATTAGATCATTTATTTAACATTTAATTCTTTTTAAAATTATTTGCATACATATCTTTGGTTTTTATTTTTACAATTAATACATTTATAAATATAAATGCTTAGACATATAACAAACAAATTGGAGTTAATAATTGACGAAAGAAATATAGTGTATTTATAAAAGTAATACCATTAATTCCAAGTATTACAAAAGAAATACAGATATTATTAGGAAAATAAATTCGTACATAAAGTATTAACAAATACTTTCTCGGGTATATGGATATGACAGATGTATAAAATTATAAGAGATATTTCGGGAAAATATTCGGTATTTCAAGTTTTTTAACACTAGTAGCTTCTCATACATAAATTAAATCGGATGTTTTTTGTTCTTTAGTGCTTGTGTCTATCAGTTTAAAAATGTTTTGAAGACATCACATCTGCAGAAACTAATTTCTCTTAAAAAAGTGTACTATATAAAATAATATTGTCGGATAAATAAATAACTGTAGTCGCATTAAAACCACAACCAATCTTGTATGGTTGTTTGTAGCGATACTTGAAACTCATAATAAGCAGATTTCCCGTTACAAAGTTTTATGGAACTGTATAGGTGTCTTATTTACGGTACGAATGCATTGGGATCTCGAGAACCGTAGATGCCCCATCTTTTGTCTAATTTAATCTTAGTGAGTGGCGTTTCGTTTGTTCGGAAAAATGCATAGGTCATTAGATATGGACAAAAAGGTATTTTTATTTTCGCTTTTTGCTAATAACTTTTTTATGTGGATTCAGACTAAATTTTAACTTGCACTTTATCTCTTACCATTTTCGAGAAATTCATATTAACTTTCAATTTTCATATGGAGCTCAGAGTAGGCTGTGATACCATTAAATAGGCATTTTTTTAAGTTTTCAACGATGTAAAACACGTACTTTCATTTTTATATTATGTAAGAAATTACAAAATTAATGATATTTTACAACTTTTCTAATGTCAATTTTTTTAATAAATGTTATTCTAAAACAATACAATAATTATCATTTAATAACATAGAAGTTTTCAATTTATAATCACTTTCTAAAAATTTTCAAGAATTATAACATTATACTACTAAAATAAAACTTAAAACTAAATCATAATTATGTAAAATAAAGAACGAATATTTAAAATAAAATACAATTAAACTACGAAAATAAATTTTGCCCCTCAATTAATTGTCATTTCGATGATAACTAATTTGAGCTCATTTTAAGCTCACTTAATCATCCAATTAAGTATTCTTCGAAATTCGATTGAAATGGCTTCTTATAGGGCGTTTATTGAATTATAAGTTCAAAAATATATTTTTTTTCTTTCATATACTCCCAAATAAAAAAAATCTAATGGTATTAAATCAGGGGACCGGGGACCAGGCTGGCCAGAAAATAGGTAATATTAACAATAAAAATATCTAAGTTTGAGCACAATGAACACAACAATAAAGTATTTGTTGTACATTAACAATTAAGACAACTAAAAACAAAATATTCCATTGTTTTCCATAGCCTCTTTGAATAAAATATATGAAAAAGTTGTAAAACATCATTAATTTTGTAATTTCTTACATAATTTAAAAATCAAAGTACAAGTGTTTACAGTATTAAATTAATAATGCTCTTTAAATATTTTTCTAATATCAATGTGTAAATTCAAATAGGCTAAAGTCTAGCGCGGAAAGCAATATTTATAGTGATTTTGGATTTTTTTCTGAAAAAATGTAAGGTTAAATTCCTATAAAATGAATGTAATTATCCGAGTTTCGTCAAATTGAGTTCTGTGCGTTAGGTTACCATTATATTAAAGTTCCTTTTTTAAAATTTGCTACCGAAAAAGTCGTATTTTTCACAAACGCAGCCTGAAAAACTAATAGCCTTCCAGCAATAAAACTATAAATATCATAATCATGACAAAGCGGCATATCGCTCACTGCTTGCATTATAACATTGGATGCCAACGGGCCATTATTTATTTATTTATATACCGCTGAACCCCTATCTCTTGTATAAGTAGAAAATGTCCGGGATTTAATATATCATCGTGCGACCTAGGCTGCGGACTTTTTTTTAGCGCTCCAAAAACTGTAATGAAATGAGAAAATTATGCGCCCCTAAAATATATACGCCCTAGGCTGTAGCCTAGTGAGTCTATCCGGTTATTGGACACTGATAATTTTAGTTTTATTGCTGGAAGCGATAGTCAATTTTTCTGACTATACTCATTTTGTCGTGAAATGCATGCAATCACCCGCACACAGAAAACATTCGTATTCCATTACATTATATATCCGAATTTCGTCGTACAGTTAAAGTATTTTTAAAAAATTTGCAAACAAAGAAATTATGATTTTCACAAGTACAGCATTTAGAATAGGTAAAATCTGACTATAAATATCTCTTGAAATATCTGCTACCGCGCTCTTTGCTATATTTTAGCTAAAAGAAGACATTGCAATAAAAAAAATGAATTTCAAGAGGGGTGGGTATTTTAGAATTCAGCCAAAGTTTTTAACACTAGTAACTTCTCATTTAAAAACAAATAAATTAAATAGGATGTTTCTTGTTCATTAGTGGTTGTGTCAATATGCAAATGAAGGTTTCAGGAGAAAAACAGTAAAAGCCTAGTAAAAGAGAGTAAAAAGAAAATTTCAAGTCTGCTAAAAAGTTTGTTATTAGGTTCGTTCCTACAGTTAGTCCGGACTGTCATATGTACATCAGACGCATGTGCATTATGTACTATTTGTCAGCGCAACGCAATCTGTGATTGTTTATCTGTTTTCATAAGTGAACATAATGACTAATTTGTAATTTGAATCTGATCATCTGATGAAGAAATGGATATGATATTTGACCAACCTCGAATAAAATAATTTATTGACTGATATTATTTCTGCAGAAGAGACAGTAATTAATTATGATACGAAAAGTCCATTGTCCATTCCAACCATACTCAGTTTCTTACATAAGTTTGATGAACAAGACATGCGCACAAAAAGGTTCATGAATGCATACATGAACGCATCCAAAAAGTCGCGTAGGAACAAACCTATTAACACTTTAAAAAGTTTTTGAATAAAATACTAAAATGGCGGAGGTAAAGAAAAACTGATTTTTTTTAAAAAAAAGGCATAGAGTTTCATTATTATTCCCTACAATCAGAAAAAGACCCAAAAAATATAAAATTTATAAAAAAAAACCTGATTTAAAACTATCTGTTTTAGCCAGCACAATATCTCCCACCAATTCCATTTCACAAAAGTATTGTAACATTTGTTTACAATAAATTAATCAATATATCATCACGGCATATTATCCATTGATGGGTGTGCCAATCTGTCTTGTATACAGATTTCGATAATGATGATGACATATTTGTACCGCACGGGCACTCATTGCTGGCGTAGAGAATTCGAAATACTTGGCGTCGGTCGGGATCAAACCCGGTTCCCCAGATTCGCGACCAGACACTCAGGCACGCGACCACGAGACCCCAATAACATTATAATTACGTTAAAAATTAGTTCTGATCGTTTTACAATTTTAATTTCCAACAATATTATATGAATAACTTAAATATGCATATGTATAAACTACTATTGATTTTTGACACTGGAATTTGTTTCTTCTTCCTCGGCATGCTATATCTTTTACCCTAAAAATCTTAGTACATTCATTGTTTTTCCGCTTGTTGAATACGGCAATCGATGACATCTGAAGCTCAAAATAGAAAATATTGGAGTTATGTTAATTATTTTTCTACTGCATCTTTCGTATACTTACGCCATATTCCAAAACATTATCGTAAAAAATCTGGAGACATCATGAACTGTAAAAACACTAGGGATAAATGAAACACTTTAGTTGTATAAATATATTTATTACGTTATTCTATACAATTTTATTGCTTTATAAAATTCTGAATTCTGTACAATTAACAATGTAGACCAGCGCAATTTAAAATATCACATTACTGAAATAAAATCACAAATAAACAAAGTGCATCCAAACTCAAACGTGTAAAAATTAATATCTAAACTCAATACCATCAAAAAATTTAGTATTTTGTTCAATTTTCAATTTAAGTAGAGATTCAATACTTCAATAAATCCTAGTAATAAATTAAATTAATCTAATTGGAATTATGACTGCATGAGATTTTCTTTCTCTTGCAACTTTTCTGAGTTTAACAAAACTATTTCTTCCTCCGAACTTTCATCGTTAGAATGATCATCGTCGTCATCGAAATATGGTCGAACTATAGCAGGTTCACCTCTTGTTATAGGCCTCTTGAAAACTTCTGTTTCATTATCGTCATCACCATCAAAATAATTATTCTGGGGTAACAAAGAAAACCCCACGGTTTTTCTCTGTTGATAAAAAGAATAACAACAAATACATATACCGACTTTTAATAAAAGAACTAAAGCTGTCAAAATCACAAATGCTAGGCGCGGAAGACCAAATATCAGATGGTTTTTCTCTAAACGGAACATGACTTGGGCAGGGACTAAATTTAGGCCGGAGACGTTGACGATTTTTGTGCGCGGAAGGTAGCCATCCGCTGTCACGATAATCTAGAAAAGAAAATAGTTATTTCTTTTATACAAAACAATAAAATTTTATTTTATCGACAAGTCGATAATTAAATTTTATGTCGTGTATAAAATTCAATTTATTTCTATAGCAGATTTTAAAAATAAGAAATAGCAATTACAAATTATTTAATTACAATTTTAAAATTTAATATATGTAAATTGTGGTTCTATTCCAAGAATATATCTTTCTGATTACATTAATTGCACAATTGAAGTTATTAACAAATACCGTCAAAAATGTATTTAATTCATTTTGAATAAAAATTAAAGTATGTACAGTAAAAATTCAAAGATATCCAATCAAGGTCATCTACGAAAGTATGAATTAAGATTTTAACTCCGCCCTTTCTGTCAAATTCAGTAGTGTCTACTTAGTTTTTATGAGGGTACAATATACCAATTAAATTATGTACCGCTGAACCCCTATCTCTCGTATAAGTGGAAACTGTCCGGAACATGAATTTATCCAACCTTCTCTAGCGCTAGGAAACGTGTCTACAAGCGCATGCGTGCACAGCCGGTAGGCGAATAACGAATCGAATGCAGTTGACGCATGTGCAAAAGAGGCCGTGTTCACGCTTGAAGGGTGCAAAATGTTCCGGACATTTCTTGTGTGCCTTTCAGCGGTATAGTTTAATAGGTATATTAAGGGTAGATAAGATACCTACTACTGTTATTTTATTATTATAAAAATATATTACAATAAATGCATTTAAAATTCTAAAATATCGTTATTCGTACGGCTAGGAATCAAGATAATAGATCTGAATGAATAAACTTACGTTACAGCGAAAGTATTGTCAACAACGAACAATGTTTTAAAGCGGTATGTAGTAACTTAATCGAAACAATATGAATTTTTGAAAGACAAGCGTGTTATATCCATCTTTATTGCACACGCTTGTAACCTTTGCAAATGAAAAAGATAAATGTATGCCAATTTGTTAATTCGTTCATGATACAGATGACCTTGATCGGACATCTTTAAAAAATTATACTGTATGCACTTTATTTATTCTAAAGTATTATTTTATCAACACTTGCGGTTACAGTGCTACTTGATCCACTATTTTTATTTGTGGTTTGGTTTGGCCACTCAACAGGACCAAATCCCAATAACATAGTAGACAAAAGCATACTTTAAAATCTGTTGTAGAAAAAATAATTTAAATCTAAAGTATATTCTTTTAAATAATCAATCAATCGAAATTCGTTGATTAATATTAGAAATGTTTTATACTTACAGTATGGCTACCTGGTTCAAGCGGTAACAAATATTTTCCTTCTTTATCTGACTTAACTGTTGCGTTAGTTTTATCGTGTCGAACTTCTGCATATAATACTGGGTGATTATTTTCGTCTATTATATACCCTAAATATACCAAAAATAGAGATAAATTTGTGTAAATTACTCCCAAAATACTAGAGATGCATTTCACATTTCTTCATAAAAATATTTTTTTTAAATACGATGGTCACGTTAGAATTATTAAGAATATGATACATGATTTATTTTGTAGCGAGCGCATGGCCGATGCGCTGAGCGAGTGAGCTTATAACTGTGGGTAACGTAATGGACCTTTTACATGAAGAGAGAGCTAGAGCAAAATTGACATATATGTAGTGCGCAGTAGTTTGTTTGCGCATAGAGGAGGCCAGATATATTTCAAACAAAATTTCAAATGACGGAAATAAGAATGTAACTATATTAAATAAATTCACACAAAGCGTTTGTGATAATAAATATTTCAAGACGAGAGGACGGGCAAATGGGAATCAGAAACATGGTTATATGTTCTAAAGACGCGAAATAAACACCACATAAAGTGGCAGATAATTGCGTAGTTGTCAATTTGTTATTAAGAAAGTTACAAACAAGAATAAAACTATTGTTATTATTTTTAAATAAATTGTTTTGTCTATTAATAATTTCTTTACAATCCAAATCAAAATAATTTCAGTTTTTGTGCTGTTTAAATATTTTTTTATGAAAAATAAATGCTCGTCCTTTAAATCATTTTACTTGACAATATGGTGCCTCCTCATCTCTAGTTCATAAAAATTTCACTACGTGGTGTATTGAAAAATTACGTCACGGTGCAATAAAAATGTAAAAGGTCCATTGTCGCGCGCACCAGCTGAGTAAACAAACACATGTGATACGTGACCTTGTAACAAGATTAGACCTGTTCGCTCTCGAACATTTCTGGAAATCGAGTCTACACGCATGGTGAAATAAATAGTTAGTGATATAAATATGATGAAATAAATATTGAGTAAATGAATCATGTGTTGTGTTAATTGTTTATGTCAATAATCATAATGTTTAATACTATTCTTAGTCTTTAACTAGTGTTTATATTTGTTAATTCATAATGTTCGTTAATTTTATTAACTTTTTCTCATTTATTTCTCGTTTGATAAACTTTTATTTCAATTATAATATTTAGGGGATTTAAAAATTCAAATTAATTTCTGGTTGATAAAAACTGAGAAATTGTAAATCATGACTAGAAAATGTCCTCTGGTTAATTCTATATCTTCCGAGATATTTTTACTCATAACGATACTTTCTAAGTTCTAACTTAACTTTTGCAACTTAATTTCAAATTTATGGCAAATGATTGTTTAAAATGATAGTGCGAATTTTGTGTTGCGCGTGTTCCGTCTACCTAATTTTCTTATTTTCAATAATTCTAGCGTGACCCTCCTATATTGTATTTAAAACTAAATAACTAAAACACCATAGATACCGGGGGTTGTTTTACAGGGTTCAGCTGTTAAGATTGTTTTTGTAAAATGTGACGTTTTGAAATAAATATTTAATTAGAAGTTATTTTTTATTTTTTATTTTAATATTTAATTAATAAAGAATACTACTTGCTTCACAAGCCGTTTACTCGTCATTGTGTCCACATGTCCAAACCATCTCAATTCCCACCCTCACCCCCTTAATATTCTTCCTAACCATTAACAACAAATTATTCCCCACATGATCCCGCCTTAGATACCCATATTCACCACGTAAATATCTTATTTCCACTGCAGTTATTCTCCTTTTATGCTTTCCCATGCATCAAAGCAGGCACAAACACTCCATTACATTCTTAACCAAGCATCTTTAGACTTCATAAAAAATAAATACTGAGTATAATTTACCTTTAATTCCAGTTAATATTTGCCCACTATTGTCAGGTACAACACTTCCTTCCACCGTTTCATTCAATTTCTTCAATTTAATAGTCATACTTAAAATATTCAAATCCTTCACTTCAATATTCACAAGCTTCGTTTCATATTCATGACACGAAACAATCATATTATACTTCGCAGCCGGTAACATAATTTTAAAATGAGCTAAAATCTTCGTCACATCGTACAATTTATTTATTCCTAATATTTTAATTGTTGCGTTTCTCATTGGAGTCCCATTTTCATCTTGAACATAGCCATCAACTCCAGTTCTTGCTATGATTAAGAAGTTCATAATAGGCTGAATGCTTTCCCGCCAAATGTAGGGAAGATTTGATACGTCTGGGTATTTGCAACAACTTAGTTTTGTTGTCAACATCGGAGTGTTAAAATCATTGTAAATGTAGTTTATTAGATTAGATTCAGTGTTGTAGAATATGTTTTGACATAGACCTATTGTTTTTACATCTCGGACAACAGATCGGGCAAATTTTTCGTAGATGTTGTTGGATTGTTCATTTATTTTCGGATACCTAAATCAAAACAATATTTATTTTTAACACACAGAAAACATTTTTTTTAATAATTTAACATCTACAATGCCATCAAAAAATATGGATGACTTCATTATCACAATATCCTAGCACAGTTTATTCAAAATAGTTTTTGATGTAGTTTATTTTTTGTCATTGTAATCTCAACATTTAAAAATGTTTTTTCATTACTTTATAATTTGAATTCAGTGTAAACTCATGCGTTATAAATATTATTTATATGTAACACGTTGACTGCGTATGTCGTCCATAGACGACATACACATCCCTATTTTAGTGCACATGTCACGCATGGGCATCATCCGTCTCTCGAGTTTTCGTTTTATACATCCATTCTGAATCCAGCATTATTGCATGTGTGGATTTTGCACAATATTAAGTTAAAGTATTGAACTACTGAGAAGTCATTTGTTCATTGTTCTGACTCATTCCTTTTTGAAGTAAATTAATAGGAAACATTACCACAAATATGTTCATCACCTAGCATGAATACAAAAAAAATACAGACGTAGCGAATGTATTAATGCAAGAACAACCAATATGGACATTTCGTGATTTTGGTAATTAATAATTCAACTAATGTATATGTATTCATTAGTTCAGAAATTATACAGATACTACTCAATAAAATATATACGAAACTTCTTGTACCATCTAGTGATCATTTCTGAACTAATATTTCCATATTACATTTTTATTTTATATGCGTAAATTGTCTGAAACTCTCATTTCCTCGCTTAATAATTCTAATTAAATATATTTTCCAAGCGAAATAAAACAAATTTAATTCGATTTGAAACAACAAGTAAAGGCAATTTTCTAAAAATAGAACTTTGGTTTATACAAGTCTACTACACCCTGCCGTATCTACAGTCCATACGATGTAACTTGGCGAGTTGGGGCAATTCACATTATCACTGCGGTAATGGGAAAGTTATAAAATCCATAGGCGTACCGAAGAAGAATGAAGTTCAATAAAATTACGAATATTACAAAAAAAAGAAATTATTTATACAAAAAAATAAAATATTACAAATATTGGAATGAATTATTTATTATATAAATCATATTATAATTAATTATTTTTTAAATTAATAAAGTTAAGAAAATAAAATTTCTATCGCTATTGAGAAAAAAATGCACCAACGCTTATGTATGAATATATATATAACTTCTTGGGTTGAAAAGTACCTGACACCCCGAGTTTGAGTGTATTAGGGTGAAATTTGCTTTGTGTAAGGCAATAAAACATTGTAAAATCACTATTTCACTTCTGAAGCTGTGCGGCATCGAAGTAAAAGTAAATATTTGACAAAACGCAACTTAGGAATAGTCAACTGAATTACATTCTTTTGGCTCGCCAAGTTACATCGTATGGACTGTACACATTCGCACAAATGATGATGGCGAGTGGCGGCGCAAATGTGTAGTCAGTTCCACCGCCATTCGCCTCTTTCCTCGTCTTGCCGCTCGTTGAGCTCGTGACGCGATTTTTAGGGACGAATCAAAGGATAGTAGCTACGAGGTGAATATGAAACCGTCTTTCGCTTTATGGGGTCGAACGTGCGAATGTCTACGAGTCACGGAGACTAAACACAAGTGCTAATGTGTAAATATGCCTTTTTTGTGTTAACGCGCACTGAGAATTTTATTTATAAAAATTACAATACGAGATTGTTGCTGCCTCTAGCGACAAAATAAAAACAATGACCGTTAGTATCAACAAGTGATTAAGGGTGATTAGCGAGCATTTGATTAGCATTGTTTTATCTCTTTCAATCGTTTATGGATCATTTTAGAAAAAAATACTTCAAGTAATAGTTATAGAAAAATTAATTGCATGCATCTTTTATTTGAAGTTTTTTTTCTAAAATAATGTATAAACTATTGAGAGAGATAAAATAATGCTAGTCAAATGCTCGCTAATCACCCTTAGTTCATACTAGCGGCCTATATATTTTCTATAAATGTAGGATCATAAGATTGTTTAAATGTATATTAAATTTTTATGACATGTACTGAATACGAAACAAAAATATTTTTTAAAAAAACAAATTTAATATTGAGTTATTTTTAAAGCAAACATTTTATGGCCACTGGTTGAGTAGGTGATTTTTAATATTTTATATAATTTTTAATTCTGTAAGTAATTAATAACTAATGTTATATAATACCTTCATTTATTTTAATTTCATGCATCTGGTCTCGTTGATGTCTCAGTTTTGTTTTCGTTGTAGTGCTAGTGAAACATTTATGAATATTTAACTGTAAATGGAGATAATTTTGAACAATTTTTGTAAAAGTAAGTACATATTTAAAATAACCGCGATTGAATTTTCGAACATACTATATAAACAAGTATGCCAATACAGTGGTACAAAAAATATGCTCTTTAAGTTAAATATAATTCATTTTATGAATAATGAAAAAAAAAAAAAAATTTCATGATTGCAGTATGTAACTGAAGGCGAAAGTCAGCCTGTGCTGCATATTTCATTATTGGTCACAATCACAAATTATTTGTTCAAATTCTTAATAATTATACTTACAAAACTCCAGCACCACCTCCTTCAATATTCAAAACCAGATCAAAATTCTCTCCAGACAATAATTGCTTGAAAGCACTTGCAATCGTAACTTGTTGATTTCCCCTATGTTGCCCAGTCCCTAAAAGTTGATCCCCTACTTCTGTAAAATCCGCACTTATATCATTACACACATCAAACAACGGTTTTTCATTTCCTAAAACGTGTTTCCTACTCTCTCCCCAGATCTTTTCAAACGCGATGTCTATTACTGGAATGATATGTATCACAGCGTTTTCCATAATGTTTAGAATACTAGGGTCTTTGTAAACGTAACCAGCCATTAGATGGCGGGCTAGGTAGACTAGAATTTCTCGACCCAAAGGTTGAGTTGCGTATAAGTTTCCAATTAGAGCGATGTGGAATTTGGTTTCATCGCTTTCCCGAATCTAAACAGAAAGGTATTATAAACTTTGTACTGAGTTAAAGGGCAACACTAGACGTGCAATTATTTTTTGTAAGGTTATTTAAACATGTGTCTCTGCGAAATTTTACGTTCATCCTCTAATTTGTGACTTCAAGTTATTTCACACTTCGGGGGTGTGCACACTAGTTGGCACGGCGGCGCTCCATGCAAACTTATTTCTGCCGATCGGCACACATCCGGTCAATGACGTTCTGTTCCGAACAGTGTGCGATAGTCCTTAATTGGAATCGATGTATAGTTCGTATCCAAATGTGTAATGAGTAGAAGAATATCGACGGATGATGGAGAAATTGAAGGAAATAAAATAATACTCCTTGTTGCAAACGTTTCGGATTTTACTAATTCATCCTCAATGCTGGAGGACAAGGGAATAATAAAAATGTTACAGAATAAAAAACACAGTATAGCCCAGCAAATAATTATATAATAAATATAATGCTTACCATCAGGAGATTATTACAAAAAAAATTAAGTACATGAAGTTATACATGTGACGAAATTATTTGAAAAAAATGTTTACAATGTTTTTCCTGCCGCAGTGTAAGTACAACTGCGAGACAAGAAACAGAAAGCTACTAAAAAATTTACAATATTACCAGTACATATTGGTTATAACATAAAATATCTGTTGGTGTGTACATTGACGCAAACTTTAAACTGTAAACTAATGTTCATTTTTAATTTATTAGTTTTCTGTTTCTTGTCTCGCAGTTGTACTTACACTGCGGTAGAAAGAACATTGTAAAAAAAATTCAAATAATTTCATCACATGTGTACCTACTTAATTTTTTTGTAATAATCTCCTAAGGGCACAAAATTGACCCCTGTTGTGCACTCTCCACGCCATCAATGAGTGCCCGTGAGGTGACGCCTGGTAAGCGCCTGCACGGTACAAATATTTCATCATTACCGATATCTGTGTACAAAGCAGATTGGCACACCCAGCAATGGGTAATATGCCGTGATGATATATTTATTTTATTTATTTCTCTCCTAATGGTAAGCATTGTTTATTATTGTATAATTATTTGCTGGGCTATGCTGTGTTTTTTATTCTGTAACATTTTTATTCTTCCTTTGTCCTCCAGCATTGAGGACGGATTAATAAAATCCGAAACATTTGCAACAAGGAGTATATTATTTCATTTCCTTCAATTTATCCATCATCCGTCGATATTCTTCTACTCTTTAATTGGAATATTTTTAAATGGGTGCATTGACTTTATCAGAAATAGAAAATTAGAGCACCGTGCAGTGATCAAATACCTGCACAAAAAGTGCCAACACCGGAACAACTTTATGAAGAATGACATATATTTTAGGAATATCTTGTCCTTCATAACAATGGTAAAAAACAGTGAATAGTTGAATTTAAACATGAAAGGGAAAGCGTTAAAGGTGTGCCTCGCAGTGGAAGACATGCACGGTTATCGTAAAGAAAACATCGATATGATTCATAATATGGTCGGACAGATCAGCGACTCAAGGTGCAAGAAATGTAGAGGCTGTGGACATCTCTTATGAACGGGTTAATCTGATCAATGACTTAGGAATGATAAAATATCTGACGGTTGATCAGAAACGTTTTCGCTTCTAGAGGTCATCCGACTTGCTGCTCTGTTATGAAGCTAATTCTGATATGTTTACGGAAAGATTTGTTACTATAGTCCATTCGCTGAGATGAGAAAATGTGAAACTAATTCTTGAACAGAGACAAGTCATTTCTGTTGGTTAAAAGAGGATAATTTTGGAGCCGAACCAATAGAATGACTTGTTTCTGTTTAAGAATTAGTTCCACATTCTCTCGTCTCAGCGAATGAAATATACCGATGAGACATGGGTTCACCGCTATCAGTCTGAATCAAATCAACAGTCCAAACAGTCAATGCACACGTTCAATGAAAAAATTCCAATTGTCACAAATTAGCAGATTAACGTAAAATTTCACAAATACTAATAAAGTAATAATTGTTCACGTTATGCCGGGCCTAGACCAAACAAGCAGAACCGAAATTCGTAACAAAACTATTACAATTTTTTTTTCTAAAAACTAAACAATTTTGAATTTCAGACGTACATTCGAAGGAAATATTTTTTAAATTGGTATTTTACGTGAAAAGCATGAAAACTTTAAACAGTATAATACTACTTTTGTAATTTTAAGAAAGAAATATATATTTTTTTTTTTCTAAAAACTAAACAATTTTGAATTTACGTCCACATTGCAGAAACAAAAGTATTCGACAAAAGTGAAACGAAACAGCAACAAAATGTTTTTGGTTCCATTTTGTTTTATCCACATTACATGTAAAAATGTGGCGATATTGTGCTCTAGCTGATGGAAAGGACGATATCGATGAAATAAAAAACGCTTTTGCGTAAAGCTTTTACATTTTGTAAACTAACCCTCCATAGCATTAATCAATTTATTGGATGATATACGAAATGACGATTTTGGTTCAAATGGAGCATTACGATCATTTCAATTTTTTTTAAGAATATCAATCGAGAATTATAATAATTTAATGCAATTACTTGGTCCAGCAATGTATAATAGAAATACAAACTTTAGAAATTTCATCAGCGTGACGAAACGTTTGGTTATATAGTAATGAAAACTATTACTTTTTGTTTTTATCATTTCAAGCAAATGTTTATATTGAATATAAATGTATTTTGCACTAAATCGTTTCGAAATTTACACTTTGAAGTAAAAACAACAAATTATATCACTATTTCACTAGGCAAAATGGCGGCCAAAGTGGAAACGGACATCGTCCGACCTGCCATCTACAGTGAAGCGACAGTTTGTCAAAATCGAAACAAAACACAAATTAGTTTGATCTTTACCGACAAGCGACAGGATAAGAAAATGTTTGTAAAAACACAAACAAAAACATAAGTTGAACAAATGTTTTCATTTTGTGTAATTGTTTAGCAACATCAATTTTCTGTTTTGTTTGGTTTGAACCTGGCATAACTTTGCAAAAAAATAATTGTGTGTCTCTGTTAGGCCGCGAACTTTTCACTCCACCCTCGTATATTTTGTTAATTCTTACCTGGCTAGTAATTTTAAGTGATCTAATATGTGAAGTAACAGTATTCTCTCCACTTTCAAACTCACAAACTTCTGGATGTTTATTTTCAAACTCAGCCAAAAGTCCATAAATATCCGAACTTGTCCTCCATTTTGGATTGTATTGACTTTCCGTTAAACCAAAATCATACGCACTGGCCCAATGTACAGGATCATCTCTCATTAAAGTGAAATTATAACTCAAACTTCCATTTTCGGGAACAATAATTTCATCAGTAATACTTTCATATCCAATCGCGTAAACACTAATATTATATTTTCCAGGTAGCAAGAGCCTCCAGTAGTCCCCAAACTGCGCTGTTTTAACTGCGTGGGCAACCCCTTCAATAGTAATAGAAGCATTGGCGATAGGGTTCCCAATATGACTCTTAACGAAACCGTGAACCCCTTTATGGATCTCTTCCATATACTGGATCAAAGATTCGCGATTTTCAAGCCAATATCTTGGAAGTTCAGAAGTCAGAGGATATTTGTAACATCCTAACTCAAGAGTGATTTCGAAACAGCCAGCTTGGAGATAGTTCCAGTCTTGCATCCCTCCAGAAACAACGTACCAAGCTGCTCCATTCGTGATGCCTTCTGGAAACTGCTCCCTGGACAGCGCGGAACAACGGAGACCTTTATGCATCGTTGGATGGGCCTGGAAAGAAAACAAATTATTGGTGAGTGAAATAAAATATTTTTTTCTTTTTTACTTACGTTTGCGTAAACATGTGACAAATGTTGGAACAATTTATCATCAGGACTTGGATTTGGAACACCGTTTTGTTCATTTTCATTATCATCATAAGGGTAGTTTGCGACTAAAGATCCTCCGTGTAAATTAGCCGAAAGTACAAAAGGTTCTGACATAATCCAATTCATAACGGCTAAAGTTTCTGGTTCTGCGAATTTGTTGTATTTTGTTACTTTAAACTGATCTGGGAAATTACGGTTTAAATCTACTCCGTGTGCGTTAGATCGGCCGATAATTCCATCTGAATCGCCTAAATAAAATATATTAATATTAAAAAGTCTTACTAAACTTCTGAATTAGTTCATTTGTTAGTTTTATTGGCGGATGTCTTATATTACAATAAAAATGACAGAATAATGTAAAAATATACTCATAATTATTTTACTTTACATGTTATTTTGCCTAATATTTCTCTAAATGGGTTCTCTCATTTTTTTTTTAAATGAAACCAACTAAATTGAAATCGATTTGTAGTTCTAGAAAGTCTTAATTGTTCGTTAAGCCATAATATTTTTATTTTGTTCTCAAACAGTGAAATTCACTGAAGTCACACAAATACATGTATTTGAACACTTATAAAATATGTTTAAAATAACTTTTGTGGTTAATTAAAAAAACTACGTAAAATATACACCAAGTTTTCATTGCAACTGGTAGCCTTTCATTCAACAAATCTTTTACTATCATACAAACGAACGTGGTTTCTGCCTGGAGTAACATAATATATTCACACAAATGTTATTTCGTTATTTTCTGTATTTATTTACTTTAAAATGGATTCTGTGTTTCAAAAAGGTGATATCAGAAGGCTTGAAAGTATATAGTAGTTAGAATTTAGAATAGAGTAGATATGTGGCGTAGATGTTAGGGCATTAAAAACTCGTAGTTTTAAAAACTAATATTTTTTTAAACATTTATAGTCTCTATCATATAGTTTTAAAGTTTAGTTTTAAATATACATACATGCATAAAATCACGCGTGTCCCACTTAGTGGGTTCGCACAAAGCCGAAAACAATAAGATCAACATCATACAACAAATCCTTACTCTTGAACATATTAAAGTGACTGATTTTCGGTAGCGAAATACCGCATCTGGATCACAATAATAGTTACGAAACAATCATCCTTCGCCGCACATTCCTGTTTAAGCACACTTCTTTCGCCTCGGCCACAGTCATAATCGCATACATACATGCTCTTCTTCTCTTCTTACTTGGAAACTTTCTCTCTTTAAACACCCTACCAACCACATCCATCCACTTACACACTGGTCGGCCACGCAATCCGAAAACCCTCAACTTCACCAAGATAATATACGCTTAACAAGCCGATCACTCGCCGTTCTCTCCACATGCCTAAACCATCTCAACTGACTCACACCAACTCTCTTAATAACATTTTTCCTAACCATACATTCTTCATATACCAAATTATTCCTCACGCGATCCCGTCTTACATACCCACATACACCACGTAAATACCTCATTTCCACGGCAGTCACTCTATACTTTCCAGTCCATGCCCAACATTCGCTTCCATACATTAAAACAGGCACTAGCACTCCATTATATATTTAATCAAGCATCCCTTGATACGTTAACGTTTAACCCAAATATACAAACACATTTACCTGCTCCAGTTTCACTCCATCCACCAACACATTGCACTCAGTCACTAACTTACTCCTTTCAAATACTAACACCTTGGATTTATCAACATTCAACACCAGATTCATATTGCTTCCAACTACATGTATTCTCTGTATCATTCTCCTAAGTTGCTCTTCATTTTCTCCTAAAACAATAATGATGGTCAATTTCTAATGAGGTATTTCCAGCTTTTTTAAATAAAATTTTCATTAGTTCAATCCAATAGGACTATGAATATGTAATTTTGAGTAGGAAAAAATATATGAGATATGAATTTTTAAAAAATTCATCGAAATTCGAATTTTCTATCATGGCGCGCTTATGACGAATCTGATATTGACATCTGCAGCAAACTTCAGCGCCTAAACACACGTGTTCATAGACAGCTATTTACCTGTTTACAACTTTTGAAGAAGAAAACATACGTAAATAAACAAATATCAGAGAAACACGTAATAATTAACACAAACAAAGCGAATAAAATATCAAATACAAAATACACGCACGTAGTAACTGCTGGCGACATCTGTATTTTTAACACATATTTAATCTGAAATGAGCAACAACAACATAAAAGAATGTACGTCGAAATAGAGGGCAAATTTACATAGAACTATTTTTGCTTGTCCATCTATCCATCTCTTTCTCTGGGATTATAATGCTCTGTTCCAATTAACGCATTCAGCAAATGGCATTCGCATCAGCGTCAGTTTTAAGTAGCCGAAATTACTTGAGTAAACTTGTCTCTTGGCTCAAATTCAGCCAATTAAGTAAAATTTCAAAGTTAAAAGAGTTTCGTCACTTTGAAACTTACGTTATAAAAGTAGGCGATAGTTTGTCACATGTTAAACTGTATGTACTCCAACACCACATTCTGTTTCAGATCACGTGACTTTTTCAAAATATTACATAAATTTCAATAATTAATTATAAAATATCTATTGGATATTTCGAGATATTTTCACATTTGAGGCTCTTTAAAGAACAATATTTTTTAAAATTCAGTACGGAAAAATTCTTACAACGCTTTGAATTTCATGGAATATTAATATTTAATAAAACTAATTAATTAAAATAACGTTTTTTTTTCTATTTATCCACATTCATAACTAAATATCACTAGCTTCAAATTTAGCGCTTAATTTGAGAACTAAAATTTACGTTTTCTACTGGGTAAATCAGTCTTCTGCTTACTGTCTTCTTAACTGGAATAAGGTTTACGTCGCATTCTTTATAGATTTTTTTTAACTTACGGTATACTCGATTACATAAAATGAAAATATTTTAAAATTTATGATATACGCAAGAAATAATTTCAAATTTATCCAAAATTACAAATTATTATCTACAGAGAGATATGTTTAACCACAAAATTATTTTAATGTAGAAAAAAATAAACCCACAAAAATAAAGTGTTATCTGTCTTACCTTCTGTAGATTTTTCATATCCATCCGGATTCATTGACGGCAGCAAATGAATCCTTGTAGTATTCATCAATCTAGTTATTCTTTCATCAGTCCCATACCTCTCACACATGTATTTCGCTAACAATAACAGCATTTCTCGTCCAACTACTTCATTGCCATGCATATTGGCGACGTATTTAAATTCTGGTTTTCCGGCTACGTGTGTTTTTGGAGTGTTACCAAGAGTTAAGACCCATAATTCGCGCCCTTTTACTGATAGACCAATGGAATGTAGATCGGTAATATTTCTATAGGTTTTGTTTAAATCTATTAAGAATTCTTCCATTTGTGTGAAATTATGGTGGAGGAATTTTGTGGGTAACATGAAGCCATAGTCGTCAAAAAGAGGAGATTCTTCAATGATTGGGTGTTTCCATGGGCCGTCTAGATTAAAAAAATATTTTTATTAAAAACAAATTTATGAATTATTTAAATTACTCTAACAAGTTTTCAGACAAAATTTACTTGATTTTACAAATAAAATTATAGTTTATTATTTTTATATATATTTAGACAATAATTATTAGGTTTTGAATTTGAAAAATTGAATTTTATGGAGTCTAAAGCAACCGTAACTAAAATTAAGTGGAAATAAAAACTAAATACGTATTTAGAGAACGATATTCTCTTCAGTAGTAAGTTTTACGCGAAATCATATTAAGGGGGTAAGATAAATTTGGTTTATTCAACATGTCAACTATGCCAGAGGTCCTAACATCCTTATTCTCAGAAAGTGGTTTACATATTGAAGATTAGAACATTGTTCTCGAAATACGTATTTAGTTTTTATTTTCAATCAATTTTAAAGTTAAATATAATTTTTAATTTTAATATCAATTCTCCAGTGACTTTGGCTGAGTAAAGGAAGCATAAATTTTCATATTTTATTCAGAATTTTATATTTTCTAATTATTTTTTTTATGAAGGATCGTGTGGTTAAATGAGTACGAGTACATAAATATTTTGACTCATACTCTGGACCTCAGGAACGTAAGTGTTTAGCAAGTATTTGAACTAAATAGATACTTTTATTTTTGTTTATAATAGAATTAAAAATTATCCTTAACGTTAAAATTAAGTAAAAATAAAAACAATTTCGAGAAAAATGTTCTCAATTTCAGTAGTAAATTTTAAGTTAAAATTATTCAACATGTCAACCTCACCAGAGGCCCTAACAGCCTTTTTTTTAGAGAGTGGTTAAGATTACTCAACATGTAAACCATGTCAGAGGTCTTAACAACTTTATTATTATTGTTGAATAATCCTATTTTCTCTTTAACATCTTGATACGATTTCGCGTAAAATACGTATTTATTTTTGGTTAATTTTAAGGTTTGGAATAATTTTAAATTTTATTATCAATTATATTGGCCATAAACTCCATAAAATTCAAGCAATTTTTGTTAATAATTGTTGTTAAGTGCTGGAATTTAACCCAAGCTTTTAGCCCCAAAGTGTTAGGATGTAGGTGATTAAAATACAGTATTTTAGCCAAAACCTTTATTGTCTAAATAGTACAAAATTTATATATGCATAATATATCACAAAGTGTCAATTGAATAAATACTGTATTTTATAATTCGAGTAGTACGGCACATTAATACATATGGTCAAAAATTTGTTCGTCAACAATTTATAACAAATTAATATCATTTATCACAAAATATGAGTATAAAGTAGTATTTCAAAATTTAAATGGCACTTTGTTCGATGTGCTAGTGTAAAACTTAAAACTAACTAAAGCGTAGTGATGTAAAGCAATGAGTATTACTTGTGATGTATTAGTTTTGCCAGTAAAAGTGTTGTCCTCTATTACCTGAAGGAACTGGGCTTTCTCTAAGCGTAAAATTCTGTACAAGAGTTTTTCCCGCTTCTATTTGAATTTGTACTTTCTCTGACGGATCATATTCATCAGCAAAAACCTGAATTTCATATTTTCCTGGCAGCAGTAATCTCCAAAATTCTCCCATTTTAGTTGTAGTTATATTATGAGCAATGCCAGTCACTACAACTTCTGCACCATAAATTGGTTCACCATTTTCAGTATTTACTATTCCTTTAACTCCCCAATGAATGGATTCAATGAACGACAACATACTTTCTTTATTTTTGTGCCATTCTTCTGGCATTTGAGCTACGGGAGGAAATTTACAACAACTTAACTCGAATGTGACTTCGAAACAGTTTGAGTGGACGTAGTTGAAGTCTTGCATGCCACCAGCAACTTCGTACCAGTGTGCACCATTTGTGATGCCATTTGTAAAGTTTTCTGGATCGCATTTGCCTCCTTGTTTCATTACGGGATGTTGCGTGGCGTAATTTAAAGCAAGTTGTTTGAAAACTGTGTTGTCGGGAGAAATACTTTCCACGCAACATGATCGGTGAAGTCTGAAACAGAACAATAAACTGTAATAGAGTACTATTATACCATTATTATTAGTGAAAAAAATTGTATAAATATTAATTCGTTCGCAAACTAGAAACGATTGAAAGTTTGTGTGACGTTTCATGTCTTAAACAATTTGATTGGTTAGCTGACTTTAAAAAGATGACGCGCGCTCGACCATTGGTGGAGACATGAAACGTCACAATCTAAACTTCAAAAATTCATATCTCTCTTATTACGTAAAATTTTAAGTCACGTTTGAATTAAAATTCTTAGTTCATCCCTTTCTTTAAGGAATTTAAATGCCAAAAATGATTTTTACATGAAAACGTTCTATGAGCTAAGCCATGTTTTAGAAATGGTACGGTACGTAAAACACCAAACCTAGTTGAAATATAATGCCAAAATTCGAATTAATTTTGTAAATAAAGAGTTGTGTAGGTAGACAAGTACAATTACTAAAATATTTAAACTCGTACTCTGGTCGTCAGTGTTTTAAGTTTTTAGTACATATTTG
Organism: Harpalus rufipes; assembly: GCA_951394225.1. Lineage (NCBI taxonomy): Eukaryota > Metazoa > Arthropoda > Insecta > Coleoptera > Carabidae > Harpalus > Harpalus rufipes. The sequence goes on from OX596289.1 coordinate 15,065,811, forward strand.
AACAAAATGGATAAGAATCAAACATGTTACTTGTGCCTCTTCTACATTCATAAATTCTAATCTTTATTACAAAAATGTACTCGTATTTTTTCATAAATAAATAAACGGGAACTCTATTGTAGTAAAATATAAAATCAAACGAGATAAAAATCATAATTATTTTTGTAATAACAAATGTGGGAAATTAGTGAGTTTGAAATGAATGCAAGTTGTATGGAGTTACAGAATCATGTGTTCCGCATGTGTTGCAAACAATGTTTTTTTCTGTAATCGTCCACAAAAACAAGAAAATTACGAAATGTTTGTAAATTTTTGATATCTCTAATATTTGGCAGCTTTGCATATTTTTAAACGATAATATTTTAATTATTTTCTGTATTCATTTTGAGTTTGAAAACATTTATTTCCCGCAAGATTGCAGAAAAAAATATTTTTTCTTGTCGTGGACCCAATGTAAATAACGCCTTCTCTTCATTTAAAATAATAATAAAACAGTAAAGTGTTACTTTCCTCGTTCAACGTTCCAACTTTATTCAACTTATTTTTTTAAGGCCAGTTATAAATAAAATTACCAATAAAAAATTATTAGCATAAAACTTGGTTATATACTAGTCGTTACCATGTTTAACAACACAATGAATCTTAGGCGCATATCTTCTTTGATAAAAATATTTTATGGTAATGGCAAATTTTAAATTTATTATTCACTTTTATACATTGTAAAGAAAAGTGGGTTTTCTAGGTCGTGCAACATTAATAGAGAGACTCGGAAACTACGACTTTTCTTTACTTATTAAACAATCTACTTTAATTGTTTCGAAATTGATGTATGATTTTTTATTACGATACATATTTTTATTGATCATAATTTACCTTTAAAAGCAATTAACATAAATTATATGTTGTTCATAAACAAACTTTTAAAAATAATTACCCTGCTTTTTTATTTTATAATATATAGATTTTAAATTAAAATGTTTAACTTTTGACAATCAGCTGTTCACGAAATGAGTATCTTTCTGTAATATTAAGTTATTGTATTTTTGAGTGACAGTGCGGTTTTTCTGGTGTAAATCTAACTTTATTGTTGTTTTCAAAAAGTGTTCGCAAGTAGTTTTCTTTCCCCAAATAATTCTTTATCATTTCTAAATATTAATTAGTTTATCTTACGGTGAATTATCGAACGGATAGCTGGCCACGACAGCACCTCCATGTAAATTTCCTGATAAAACAAATGGTTGTGAAACAATCCAGGTCATCATAGCAATTGTTTCAGGCTGTCGGCCTGATATAAGACTTCCAGCGCGTAATTTGTTAAACTGGTCCGGAAAATCTCGATTTAAATCGATGTGGTTTGCATTTTCTCTTCCTATATAGGTTTCCAGAGAGTCGCATTTTCCCTCCTACAAAAAAAAGAAGAAAAAGTAGGTTTTTAATTCATCATATTTGTGCTATTAAAAAATTAGACAGTATTGTTAAGTGACCTTGAAATATCTGCCCGTAATTATTATTCAAGGATTTAGAATATTATTTATCAAAAGTATGTTAAAAAATATAAATACGTAAACAGTAACACGATTATCTTAATAAGTAAATTGCTTATGCATACATTTTCCTATCCATGTATGTATATTGTGTAGTCATCATTTGTTTCATTGTTTCGCTGATGCTTATTTGTTTTAAAACAAATGACATACCTGTGATGCTGCATAGCCATCTGGATTTAAAGATGGCATCAAATAAATATCCACTGTATCAACTAAGTTCGTTACTCGTTCATCTCGTCCATAATTGTTTAACAAATATTCCGCTAAATTAATTACTAATTGTCTACCGACGGTTTCATCTCCATGCATGTTAGCAACATATTTGAACATCGGCGTCAACAACGTCCTATTTTTCACATTTTTATTTATTTCCAAAGCCCATAATTCTCTCCCCTGGACTGATTTTCCTATGGAGTGGAGTTTAGCTCGTTCTGGATACTTTTGAACGAATTCATTGAATAAATCTGTCAGTTCCTCATAGTTATGATACTTAGGGTTAATGAGAAAACTTTCGTCAGTTACATTTACGTTACGGACGGCAAAAGAATGGATTGTTTCTATTATCGTCAACAATAAACATAGCACCTTTACGATATGTGCCATGATTAATTAAAAACAGAATATAAAAGTAATAAAATAAAATCTTAAACGAAGTAACAGTTACATTATTCACGTATTCACAAACTGAAGGGGAAAACCTTGTGGCAAAACACTACACAGACAAGAGAGAGATAGTAATGAAGGAAAGGCATAACGCGACGGTCGAAATGAATCACTATATTTGGGCGGGATTTTTCGAACTTGTCTCTACTTTTATACAAAATATTGGACTAAAACTATTAACAAATACATCTATATATCCTACACAACATGTACATTATTTATATTACAAGTATTGTACTTTATTTTAGTCTTAAGACAGTACTAAATCTAATATATACAGAATAGAAATTAATTATTGAAATATTTCCGTATTCATCACTTTAATTCTTAACGCCAAAATTATTTCCAAATTTAAATGGCATAAAAGACAAAGCAGATTGGCACACCCAGCAATGGGTAATGGAAATATGGCATGATGATGATGTATTATTTTTATTTAATTTTCTTTTAAAGTAAACCAGAATTGTTTAAAAATAAAAATACATTGAATTGCATTGAAAATTTCTGAAGAAATCCCTTCAGTGCACAAATGCTGCTCCACTTTATCGATATATTTTTGGCTCTGGCACCCATCCGTACCTTATGTTATTTCAGATTTTGTAAACATTAAACGAGTAGTCGAACGGAAGGATGCAGTACCGTATTTCCCTTCAAATGATTATAAAAATCATGAGTGCGTGATTATTTTTAATCACGTGATATGACATGAATCGTTATTGTTGGTGGTATTCAGAATTATTTTTAGATTTTTAATTTCAAACAAAATACAAACTATGTTAAAAAATTGGTGCTATTAAATTGTTTTAATTATAATTAGAGTAAAATATATCAAAATTATGTTGTCAAATTATACATATAATTAAATAAATTATTAGAGCACATCATTTTCTATAAATTCAATTTCATTATTTTATACTTTATTTCTACACTTTTACCATAACTTTAAAAATACTTAGGACTTTGTTATATTAAAACTAACACCCCTGTTTATAACGTATTAAATACTATAAGTAAATACGAAATATTAATGTCATTTATCAAATTTTGGGACTAGTACTTGGGTCCTACATATTATTTTTTTTGTATTATTTTAAATGAAAGTTCGTTTAATTTTGAAGCATTTCGTAGTATTAAAAACTTATAACTGTTTTTAGTTTAACTGCATTTGATTTTTAGCGACACTTATTGCTATCTTTCTCGCACCAGTTTCTATAGTGGGCTGCGCAATAAGGATAGCAATAGTGTGACGTCACATTGACAAAATTTTTAAATACCTCGCAAGGTAATTACTAAAAAAATGTTTTATGTATCTTAATGATTATTTATTGAGTAATACTTTAAGTATAAAGTGTACATTTTATTATTTTTTGTAATGGCGGAGGGCCCCTCTTTTATATTCATACCGAGATTCATACAGATAATTTTGTGAGTATATTGTTCGGAATGCATAAGATGTGGAAAATTTTACGTATTTAACTCAGTAATTACTTTTAAAGTACGTTTTCCTTATTAAGATACAGGAACAACCGTATATATGTTTACTCAATTTACGTTTGAAAAATACATATTTACTAATATTTAATTAAAGATAAAATGCATTATCTAGTAAAAATATGGTTAAAAAATATGATAGCATATTTATAAATACACATCGTTTCCCACAATGTGGGTTGATACGAACCCACAATCAGTCAACCAACCATCATTCTTAATCGAACATAACTACGTAACTATGTGGCGGAGACCGGGCACGAGGGAGTTTGAGACAATGAAAAGGCAGATGAGCTCGCTAAAAAGGGAGCCAAATTAACGTTTTACGGACCTGAATCTTCTTGCCTACTCTTGAAAAGCCATATAAATGAGATTAGAAACTGAGAGGAGTCAGCCATTGCCTCATATTGAAGAGATATTCCGATTCTGGGCCTTAGTCAATCGAAGAAATTTATTTCACCCTCGTCAACAAACGCCAAAGAGCTATTAGCTCTCAGCAAAAAGGACCTTAGAATTATAATAGCTATCTTTACTGGTGATTCTCCTCTAAAATACTATCTATAGTATTCCTCACGTAAGAATGGCATTGCGCAATAAAAAATGTATGAAAGTTGAAGACATACGTAATGATAATGGGGTATGTTATAATAATCGAATTTCAATATGTCATAAAATATAAAAACTAACCCATACAACTTCATATTATAATAATAAAAACTTAACATTAGTTTGTAATAATATTGTTTTTACCAATTTAATGCTTTAGAGTAGGGATATGTGACGTCGGCATGGTAGATTCTTGGAAGAAGACCATTAGACTGGAAGGAAAAGAGGTAGTTAGGTGTGCTAAGCGATACGATATATTGATATCATATCGATGCAAGAAAAAGAAGAGATGTATCGATACAATTTTAAATATCGACATACGGCAACCCTGAAATTTATTAGATTTTATTTGGAATATTATGTTGGTTTTGGTAATATTCATCGCACTTGCGGAAATCTTTTGTATACAAAAGTTTCTTGACAAGTGAAAAATTCGATTTAAATAGGTTCTAAGTTGCAATCATCGTCAGTAGGTGTTTTATTTAATTTTTATAAGCTTAGAAACAAATGTGATATTTTTTTGTTTTTTTGTACTTAAAATACCTACATAAACATACTTTTATATCAAACGACACTTTTAACATGTAATCTACTACAATTTATTTGCAATTTCCTCTTTTATAAATTGTATCGATATTTTAAATTGTGTATCGAAATCGTATCGATATATGTTTAATATCGATAAGCACAGCTCTAAATTGTTATATAGATCAGCTCCGCGGTTGTGGTAGGTTGTCATGACGACAACTGGCTATAACAACTATCTCTTTCCTTCCCAGTTTATCAGTCTTCTTCAGCCACGTAGCCAGGGGAGGGGCTCGAGGGGCTGAAGCCCCCCCCGAAATTCTTATAAATTTCATTTACATCTATCCAAAGGTCTTGCCTTAATCTTTCGCCTTTCTACCTTGCAGTGTAAGGCTATGTGGAGTTGGTTCTTCTTTGTATTCTTTGGAATTTCTCTTCCATATGTCTCTCCACCTTTTCCTGTCTTGCATGAGACCCTTGACTTCCTGCAGTTTGACTCCTCTATCACTTAACGCCGCACTGACTTCTTCGTCCCACTTTTTTATCGGTCTGCCTCTTCTCCTTTTCTCAGTTGGTCTTGCTTCGTATATACGTTTTGCTGTTCGTATCTCGTCCATTCTTTGTACGTGTCCCCTCCACCTTAGTTGTCCTTCCTGTATAATGTCTTTTATTGGTCTTGTATTGAGGTTCTCCCTGTAAACGTCATTCCTGATTCGGTCAAGTTTTGTTTTTCCCTCTATCTTCCTTAGCATTCTCATCTCAATGCTTCTTATTTTGCTTTGATGTCTCTCGCTAGTTGTCCAGGATTCACAGCCGTATGTTATAACTGGCACTGCGACTTTTTTGAATATCTCTATTTTTGTCTGTTTTGGTACCTCTTTTTTTGTCAAGAATTTTGTCTTTAGGCTGTTAAACAGCCTTCCACCCTTATTTACTCTTTCAATTATTTCTTTTTCCACTCCTCCAGTTTCTTCAATGGTCACTCCAAGATATCTGAATGCTGTTACTTGTTCTATTTTTGTTCCTTCAATAGCTATTTCGTGCTTATTTCCTTTACCGTTTATAATCATCGTCTTCGTTTTGTCTTTATTAACTGCCATATTCCATTTTTTGAGTTCTTCATATATTATGCTTACGTTGTGTTGTAGGTCTTGTTCGCTTTCGGCAATTAGTGCCATATCATCCGCATAACATAGTTCTGAGACTACTATCCAAAGGTATCTATCATAATATCTAAATTTGAAAAAGTGAAATTTCACTTTTCCGTAGTACACGACTTATAACTGTTTGAAACAGTGAATATTCACTACGAGAAAGTGAATATTAGCTTTTTGAAAACGTGAATTTTCACTTTGGAAAAAAGTCAATTTTCTTAACACGCGCGGGATAAAGCCCACTTTTCCAGCCCTTCGGGCTGCAAAAATGGCCTTCTCCCGCGTTTGTCACGAAAAATTACGTTCGTTACACGACGGAAAAGTCGATTCCTCACAAGTGTCATTTAGAACTCAGCTTCGCCTCGCTCCAAAAGTACACTCGTTTCGGAATACGAACTTTGCCGTCCTAGTAACGAAAATACCGACATTATGGCTGGGAGAAAGATCAGAAGATTACTTTTGTAGTTGCGGCTTTTTAAAAGTTAAATTTTAAAAACGGTAAAAATCTGTGTTTCTGAAATACTGTTTCATGTTATAAGAGCTCCTTCTCCAATAAAGTTCTCGATACAAATTTGATAGAGGAAAATTAATTAATCCCTCCCCACCATTTCCTAAAATCTCGAAGCCCCCCCCGAGAAAAAATCCTGGCTACGGGCCTGGTCTTCTTCCACGATTCTACCATACAGACGACACATATCCCTTCCCCAAATTTTTAATGATTATTTTCTTGTAAACTGCGAATAATTAATTTATTAAAAAAAATACGGGTATTTTTTTGTCTAGTATCATATACAGGATGTTTCAAAAAAAGGGTAATTTTTTTTAAGGGCATATAGTACTGATCAAAATGAGCAAAAAGAGCTTAATCAACATAGGTCGAATCAATAGTTTCCGAGATATAAGGCAGTGAAAAATGAGTTTATACGAGGTTTACCTCTGCTATCTCGAAAACTATAAGAATTATGACATCGATTAAATTAGATTTTTTTACCTTTCTTAGATGTGCTTTTATTTTATTAAAAAATCAAAAAAAATGCTAATTGTTGTGGCGACCTTGGCCAATATTTAATTTTCAAATAAATAATGACAAAAAAAAATATCGAAAAGGATTAGAATAATGGTCTTGTTGAGCAGTATGTTTCTCGATGCAGAAAAAGATATTTTCCTAAATTATAGAGCGAATTGAATTACCTATAAACGAATTATTATTGCGCAATGCCATTGTTACATGAAGAATATTATATGTAAGATTGGTATAGCTGAAAATAGTATCTGTCGCCTATGCGAAGAGAACGATGAAACTTCGGAAACAATATACAGGTGGAATGCTAAATTGGAAACACCTTTTTTCTCGGAAGTTATTATAGATACCGAAAAATTGTTTAAATAAAGTTTTTAGTACTTTTAATAAGATAACTAAATATGTATAAATTTGGTAAAAAAAAAGTTTAATTTTTGTAGATATTGCCAATATTTGTACTTTATTTTAAATGGAATATCTGTATATTATTGCACTACTTAATAGAAAATAATTTTTGCTTTAAAAAAGTTTTCCAATTTCGCATTACATCCTGTATGAATATCTAGTTGCGGCCGTAAGCACTTTTAACCATCTAGGTAAAAAGTACGCCACGGCCAATGAGATCATGAAGCTAACTCCGGAACAAAAAAAAAAATAAAAATAACATCAAGTAAATAAATTCTTCACAATATTCGTGTCAAATTTTGAGAGATGAAGGCACTATTTTGTGCGAAATATCAAAGAAAAGTGTTTTATTTTTTACATAGTATTGTTTGTTTGGATATCATTTTTGAGCTAAATTTTTCTTTAAGTGTTATTGTTTCCAAGATTACACATATTTAGAACTAATATTTCTTCTTCATTGCTTTGGGCTATTTCGGTTCTGCGTCATGAATATATCCGAGTAGAAGTAGATAATTTTCGAGTGGGGGTATATTAGTAAGTAGTTTACTAAACGGTCTGAACTATTGCAAGTGGCTTTGCTGTTAATTGTTAAATTAACCGAACCTATTTAACGAAAAGTGTTTATTATAGTTTTCAACCACAAGTAAATTCATTTTCTAATGTATCATTGCATTATCGCAAGTATTGTTGTAAACATGCAACAAAAGTTTAAAAATAAGTGAATATTGTTTATTATCATTACATTCATAATTTATAATTAATATTTTTAAAATATTAGGTGAGTAAAAATAACATATTTTTGTGTTATTGTGCTATTTTTACGCGTAGTTTTATAAACATAGAATGACATTGGCATAATATATAGGTACTACCGGTTTTTTTATTAGGATGTTTTGATGTAAACGGATGCAAAATAAATGCAATAAAATCAAATTTATTTATCTTGTACAAAATTTTATTTATCTTATTAAGATTTATTACATTCATTGTTAACTCTAAATTTAATATAAACATTTTTTGGTATAAATACAATTGTTACAATCATTTAAGAGTTCACAACGAAATCTTCATCTTACAATTAAGATATTCACAGTAACATAAATATTATTGTAAATCCTAAATATAGTTCTACTTAAAATAAACATATTAAATACTAAATATCCGTCAAAATTCAATCTGAAATTTTATAAACTCTTTTCACACGGCCTAATTTGGATCGATCAACACAATAATTAAGAAAATATAAACTTTGCGGTGTAAATAAAATTCAAATGAACCGAAAAAAGACTGTATAAACATGTAGTCTACAGTATAATTCAACTAAGTTTGCAGACAGGCCGGGATTTTTAAATTTTAAGTGTAACAAATTAATGAATGCGGGATTCAAAAAAACTAATTCTGGTGGCATGGAATTCTATTTAGAATATCGTAAGTAAAATTAAAAATCAAATAAAAATTTAAGTTTCGGTAATATGAGATCACGTTAGAATTATTGAAAATAAGAAAATCAGGTAGGCCGTGGAAAACAAAATTTGCACTTTATTTTAAAAAGTTATTTATTTATGTGTCGAAAAAGTTTAGTTAGAACTTAGTTAATATTTTTTTTTAAGTACCATTGTGAGTGAAAAATTAACCAGTTTCTTCAATTTTGTCAAAAAAAAGAACACCCGCCCCCGCCATACTCATTTGATTTAATAATGTGCGACTTTTTACTTTTTTGGGCTTAGTAGTTATTTATGCAACAAGTGTGTAAACATAAACTTACCGACTTACGAAAATTGTTGACCGATTATCATAAAGCTTGTTTACACTTAAGTTGCATACAAGATTTTTTATACAACCTTAAATAACATTCCTGAAACAAATTAGAAATTTGACAGACGAGCAGACGACAATACTGAACATACCAAAGACTCATTTCATACTTGACAGAACAGCAGCTGAATACTATATAGTACTCAGTCAGTATTACCATCATGAATATACAGATAAAACTAAATTAATTTAGGTAGCTTTGTAGTGGAAAATAAATAAAATGCGAAAATCGTTTACTTTACACATCGGAGTATAAAAAAAATCTGTTGCGGCCATCACAATACCTCTCGCGCCCTTTCCATTGTGGTATACGTATTGCATTTAACATTACTTGTACACAAAAAAAAATTCTAAATACACCCAATCTTTATATTTACGTATTTTCTATAATTTTAAATTTATTATATAAGCAAGTTTCTCCGTTTATTCTAAATGTTCCAGGTTTTTCCAATTCATTAACGGGATTGACGTTATTTCTGAAGGGTTCATGTAATATACCTATAATTATAAATATATAATAAATAATACAATGAGAAATATTAAATATCGTTCCCAGAAAAAGCGTTCAGTACTATCTTTGAATTTTTGACACTGATATTAGTGACATTTATCTGTCAATTACAGACATTTTAATTTCTCAAGTAGTTATCATGGAGATGTTTGGGCTGTGAGATGGATGTGAGATTTAATACATCAGATTATTTTATAGATTATATATCTATATCTTTAAATCTATAGAAGGTATAATATTTTTTTTAATATTTGTAATAACATAAATATTCAAAAAATAATATTTAGAAGATTTTTGTTAAAACTACTACTGCTTCCGGTTGTCCACTTGTTACCAGAATCTATTCAACTCTTCTCATTACTGTTAGATTGAGGAATCCGTAGTTACACAGGTCTTTAATCTTATAGAATTTGAGAAATCGTACCTCCAACAACCTAACACACACACACACACACACACAGACATCATCGTAAAAATGTTATTATCGGATTCTGGGGACATTAAACGTGCTTATTCACTAAAATCTGGATATGCGATTTTTAGTATGATTCTAATACCTCTCTTAGCGAGAGGTAAAAATACGGGATAAAAGTTTGCAATAATGCAATGAGCCGGTTTCACATTTTTAAAAAGTATTTCAAATTAAAGTTTATGCAATATATTTTATAGTAATAAAAAATAATAATTTGTTATTATTTTCGTAAATAATTAAATAAAAAGATTGACCCCAGAAATAATAATGAAAACACCCCCCACTCCTCTGACGTCAATTACACGTCGCACTTCATTGATAGTCAAGAAAACAATTTATCCATCACCTACGTTATTTATATTCTGTTTCAGATTAAGTGACTTTTTCAAAATATAACACAAATTTCAATAACTAATTGTAAAATATCTAATGGATATCGTGATATTTTCTAATTTGAGGCTATTTAAAGAACTATATTTTTAAAAAAATTAATAAGTAGAAGGTATATAAAAAATCTTGCGACAACCTTATTCATGATTATGTTCAAAGCATTCCAATAGAAGATTGGTTGTGAGCTTTCAAGAAGTAACTACTACAAATATATTTAAAATAAAATTCAAAATAATATGTACCATGCGTCCTATTCTTAATAATTTTATCGTGATCTTTGTATGTGGAGTGCGCCGGTCAGGCGTCACCTCACGAGCTCTCAAAGCTGCCATAGAGAAAGTACCATGGGGAAATACTTGACATATAAATCTAGGAATTGATTATCTTTTACTCTTGTGAAAAGCCAAGATAAAACTTAATAAGATAACGTTTGATAAGAATTATATATATTTTACAATGCAAGTAATATCAGTTCACATCATATCATAGTGCATGTTAAATCATTTTCAATACTAACTGTTTATAAAATCAGGTAAGACTTTTTTATTTGTCTAGTTCGTAATGCCCAAACATAATGTTGAAAACATAGCAATGGTATCCATAGACTTAGATGAAAAAGAAGGTAAGATTTTTTATGGAAAACTATGTATACTATTTAACAAATTTCACACTCTTGTTGTATGACAAATGATTCATAATACTTCAACGAAAAAGATAATTCAAAATATATATGAAGTGTGATTTATTAATGTAACTCTTCGTTATTATAAATTCTGATTATTTTGAATGTTGCAGCTGAACCAACAATGGGAGGATGTGTAGAAATAGTTGCCACAGTCGGTTCCATAATTTTGTTAATATGTACCATGCCTTTTTCACTTTTTGCTTGTTTTAAAGTAAGTTACAGATAGTATATAGCATGAAACAGTAATTAACATTAACTAATCATTATTATTATAATAAGAACAATAATGTACTAAAATACAAAGGCGTGTGCACGGTGGGTGCCACGGCATCCCCTAATATATTAACAATGATAAAAAATTATAACTGTTAAAATGAAGTACTTATTTACATACAAAAAATTTGCCGACGACGAAAAGAAAAAAAAATATTTATTATTCTCATTAATCATAGAATTTGTTACTTTGTCAGTTTTCTATTGTGATTGTGCTGTTACTTAATAATAGTAAAATAAATGGTTCCAATTACATTATTTAGTACTTTTATTTCAGTAGCGGCTTGTCAGAGTTGGCAGGTGAAGCAGTGCCTCATCAGAAAAAAGAAACTCATTTTAACAAATTAATAATTTTACGGAAATTAAATTTCAACTTATTCCGTTAATGCTTATTGTCTTTATAAATATCAAAAGAACAATTTAAATCACCACCATAACTAATATGTAATGCAGTTCACCTAATTTACATCTTTTGATGCTTGCCTCTGATATATCCTCGACATGAATAATAGTATAAAATCGAATGTTTTTGATAAAGCTTTCATTCCGCTAAGAAATACGTGCACTAGACAAAGAGCTGTTTGAGGCATACCTCAAATGCAATGAGTGCGTAAAGGATAAAAGATAGTTACTTTATTTTCCACACGGCCATATAGAGGCTGTGACCGTACGTGAATCATCTACTGTATATTGCTGCAAGCCACTCAAGCCAGATTAAATAATATTAACTGCATATTGCATTCCACAATTTCGACATAAACATAACTTGTCTAGCATTTTTATTATAATAGGCTCTAGTTTGCGACTTTGATACGTATGGCAGTAGTGTTTTTGTATATTGAATTTTAGTTGAAAACAAAAACAAATGTAATGGTTTCGACTTTCGAATTTCTCTTTCGCTCGCTCTTTCCTAAAATGTTCTGTGATATGGCAATTTTTTTTGTACATGAAAGGGGAAAACCGTGCATTTGCACATCCCTTGAAAAAATGTAACATTCAATTATAAGGCATTTGACCTTAAATGAAATTATAAAAATTCATTTTGGCACCCCCAAAAGAAAAGTTCTGTGCACGCCTATGCTAAAATATAGTAATATAAGCATCATCGTGAAAAAAGTTCTTTTCGTAAAATGGGTTGACCCGAACATAATTTATTTCACACAGTCAACATGGCATGTGAGCGAAAAAATCTGTTGTGGCCATCACAATACCTCTCGCCCTTTCCATTGTGGGATATATTAGTATTATATTTAACATTTCTTGTACACACAAAAAATTCTAATTACATCTAATCTTTATATTTGAATATTTTCATAATTTTAAATTCATTCTATGAATATTTTTTTTTCCTATAGGAAGAGTATACTCTTCTAAGTATTCGAGGTTCTTTCAATTCATTGACGGGATTGGCGGTATTTCTGAAGGGTGTATGTAATATACTTATAATTTTAAATATATAATTAATAATACAATAAGAAATATTAAATATTGTTCCCAGAAAAAGCATTCAAATATTTCCGAATTTTTGACACATTAGCGACATTTATCTGTCAATTACAGACATTTTAATTTCTCAACTGATTACCATGGAGATGGTTGGGCTGTGAAATTTACTACACAAATTATTTTAAATAAATATATATTCACGGCATATTACCCATTGCTGGGTGTGCCAATCTACTTTGTATATCGGTAATGATGAAATATTTGTACCGTGCGGCCGCTTACCAGGCGTCATCTCACGGGCATTCATATCTGGCGTGGAGAGTGCACCACAGGAGTTAATTTTGTGCCATTAAAATTCGAAGTAATTTTTGGCGTCGGTCGGGATCGAACCCGGGTCCCCAGGTTCGCAACCAGACAGGCACACGGCCACAAAACCCCAAAAAAAAAAAATTATAGATTATATTTCTATATCTTTAAACCTATAGAAGATATAATAAAAAAAATTAAATGTGTCGGATAGAGAATTTTGTTCTTTAATATTTGTAATAACATAAATTTTCAAAAAATAATATTTGGAAGATTTTTGGTAAAATACTACTACTTCCGGTTATCCATTTGTTACCGGAACCTATTCAACTCTACTTATTACTGTTAAATTGAGGAATCTGTAGTTACACAAAGTCTTTAGTTCTATAGAATTTGAGAAATTGTAACTCCAACACAAAAACACGCGCGGGCGCGCACATGCACGCACGCACACACACACACACACACACACACACACACACAGCATGAATTCAATACCTCTCTTAGCGAGAGGTAACTAACTATACATCTGTTAAATTTAATAATTAGTAATTTTGTTTTCAAGGAACACTTTATTTTTAGAAAAACATATTAATATTTTCTTCAATAACTCAAAAACTATCAAGTATAAGGGCAAAAACCATCATACTTTTTTAAAGCAAAAATTATTTTCTTTTAATTGGTGTAAGAATATACAAAGTGTTCCATTTAAAGAAAGTCCAAAAATAATATCTACAAAAATACATTTTGTTTCAGCCAGATTTATACAGATTTAGTTAGCTTATCAGAAGTACTAAAAACTTTATCTGAACATTTTTTTAAGAGAAAAACTATGTTTCCAACTTTCGATTCAACAAATAATTTTCATGTACATTTTATACTCCAGGGTGTACTTTTTAAATTGTTAGCGCGCGAAGTTGATCTGCGCCAACTTCATGGTCAAGATTTGAACGTTAGGAAACTGAACGAAACAAAAAATGAACGCGGCGATAGTATGAACGAACATAGGACGATGCGTCTATTCACAAGCGTTGGTAATACTTGTTAATTTTATAAATAATTTCAAAATTTTCATTTCTTTCAAAGTAAAATTGGAATATATACATATCTTATCTTATAAATTAGAAACAGGTTCACCATTTCATCTTACAAATATTCGAAAAGATAAGAATCATCGTATTTATATTACAGGGCTGGCATTTGCAAGCTTTTATGTTATTTTGCATCTTTTTACAAATTTTTAAAATATAACTTCTATTTTTTACTGAAATTTTCAAAAATGTCAAAGTATTAAATTATTTTAATTTTTTTAGAAGCAGTAAATAAATACGAACTATTTATAAACTTCAGGGCCTTTGGAATCTCGGGATCTGGTGCGAGTATGAAATATCATCATCAATCGTAAATTCTTATTAGATGGGTCTCAGCAAAAATGTTACCTCGACACCAGTCTGTCTTACGCCTCTCTTCAGCCTTTCGCAATTTCTTCCCTCCTTGATATCTGTTCCCATTCTAAATATTCTTCTTCCTTTTCCTCTTCATAAAATTAAGAGTAAAAACTTTTGAAACAGTTTAATAATCTAATATTAATCGTAGGTGGTACAAGAATATGAAAGAGCAGTCATTTTCCGATTAGGTCGACTTCGTACTGGAGGTGCAAGAGGTCCAGGAATATTTTTTGTACTTCCATGCATAGATACCTATTGCAAAGTAGATCTAAGGACAGTTTCTTTCGATGTTCCACCACAAGAGGTACAAAGTCATAAAATTTTGAACATACCTAGTACATCTTAGACACTAATTCGCTTTAAAAATACAAACTAAAAAAAACTTATATCTAGTTGTGAGGGGTATTATTTTATTTAATTGTTGTAGGCATTAACAAAAGATTCAGTGACTGTTACCGTAGATGCTGTTGTTTATTACTCCATAAAGGAGCCTTTAAATGCTGTTGTCAAGGTTACGAACTACAGGTATTGTTAAGAAATTAGCTTTAAGTAAGTTCGTTTAATTAATATTTATGTAGTTCTGGAAAAAAGCAATCGTAAACCACAGAAACGTAGAAGATTTATAATTGCAATAATTAATACAGTAAAAATAGAAATAATTGGGAGGTTCTTTGTTTCTATAAAATTACGCTGAATTTAGAACTATTTATGATTTTTTTTCTTTTACATAATACAACGATTAATACTTAATTTCATAAAATAAATGAAGAAAATAACGTTTAAAATAAATAAATGAAGAGTCTGTACGGATTTATTTAATTATTGGGGAAAAATGTGAAAAATGTAGGTTTTCGTTTATATGTATACATTTTTTCGGGAAAACAAATACACCATTAAAATGGCTCCTAGAGAGCCATTTTTTCTAATTTTACCGACTTCGTATCATATTTTTTAGGGGCTAATATACTCGTATGCACAGAAACTCTATGACTGTTAGTATGAACAACTGATTAATGGGGATTAGCAAGCAGTTGACTTACACTGTTTTTTCTTTGTTATCGTTTATGGATTATTTTAGAGAAAAATATTGCAAATAACAGTTATAGAAATATTAATTGTACGCGTGTTTTATTTGATGTATTTTTCTCTAAAATAATCCGTAATAAACGATTGACAGTTGTTTCAACGGTCTATAGAGGTGACACTGAAAAACGGGCCACTCAAAATAACCTTTTTATTTATAATTCTTTTTTAATGTGCTGGATATATTTGTAAACTAGGCTTAGATGCTCACAAATCATGGTATTTGGTATGATGGTACCGATTCCTGTTCCACCGGAAGTGACGTTAACTTCCATATTTCCAGTGGAACCACTATACATATATTTTTATATATTTGGAATCTACGTAGAATTACGAATTCGACGATATGTTTGAAGTGAATTTTTAGTGAAAAAATAAACGTAAGAAATAATTATGAATTAACCTCTGGTAAGCCATGCATATATCAGGTTGGCTGTGATAATAAATTGATCATTTTTGTAACAAAATATAGAATCTTACAAAAATAAATTACTATTTAAACACTTATCTTTCATATTAGTTCAACTGTTTTCCAAGCCTCCCTGATATCATGGCTTAGCAGGTTGATTATACATAACTTTCCCTTATGTTTTTGTAATTTATTTCTTCAATAAAAATGCACCTCAAGCATGTCGTCGAATTCGTAATTTTACGTAGATTCCAAATATATAAAAATATATAGGTCGCATTTAAAATATGATACTAATGCAATTTCCAGTTAAACCGGAAGCGCATTCATCATGCTAAATATCATGTTTTTTTGCACCCCTAAACCTAGTTTACAAATATATCAAGAAAATTAAAAAATAATTATAAATAAAAAAATATTTTGAGAGGCCAGTATTTCAGTGTCATCGGTATATTTAGGCTATTTCCCACAAAATGTGTCAATACGAATCCAAACAACTAACCAAAGAATCCCCATTCTGTTTCAAGCATTTCTATTCAAGTACAAAACATTCTCGTCTGTATTCATAATAGTTTTCATATAATTATTTTTTTCAGTATAAAGAAAATTTTGTTTTCATTTTTTAACACAACAGTGTAAACATCATCCATCAAATTGAGTATTGTAACGATTTTTAAACGTTGTTTACATTTTTAAAAACAAATTTACGTTCACATTTACATATATTATTGACTATTTTAGTCATTCTACTCGCTTACTAGCAGCCACAACTCTCCGCAATGTTCTTGGAACTAGAAACCTTTCTGAAATCCTTTCTGACAGAGAAGCAATATCTCATGCAATGCAGGCAACATTGGATGATGCAACAGACCCATGGGGAGTAAAAGTAGAACGGGTTGAAATGTAATATATTGTTTAAATAATCAAAAACAATATCTTATTGTTGTAAAACTTTTAGAAAAGATGTTTCTCTCCCAACACAGCTGCAAAGAGCTATGGCTGCAGAAGCTGAAGCTACTAGGGAAGCTAGAGCTAAAGTTATCGCAGCTGAGGGTGAAATGAAAGCTTCTAGAGCTTTGAAGGAAGCTTCGGATGTTATGTGTGCTAGCCCTGCAGCTTTACAGGTAAAACAAAATATAAATTTTGAGATAGGGAGGATTATAATTTGTTGTTTAATAGCTGAGGTATTTGCAAACTCTGAATACTATTTCTGCGGAAAAGAACTCTACTATAATATTTCCTTTGCCGATGGATATTATTAAACCGTTCATGGAGATGCAACATAGGATGTAATGAACAATATTTTAAGTGTGTTTTGACTATGTCAGTGTAATTATGATGTATTTATGTGAAATCATTTGTGTAGCATATACAGGATATTATTTAAATAAGTATACAACTCTTAACCAGTGGTAGAACTACCTCCATAGATAGCAATAATTTTTGTTTTACATGCTTTCTATAAGGACTGGAGCCCTCTTAAAACTGACAAATTACGTCATAGTTCAAAATTATGCAAAAAAGTAAAAATCAATGTGTTCCCTGGAAAAAATGTTGATTGTCAAAACTGACATTAAACGTTTTTTCTTGCATAGGCGTAATTTATATTCTGTTATTTTTACTTTTTCACGATTTTTTTAACTTTGACATAATTTATCAGTTTTAACGGGTTCCAGTTCTTGTAGAAAACATATAAAACAAAAATCATTGTCAGATTTACTATCTGTGGGTTTAGTTCTACCATCGGTTAAGCGTTGTACACTTACTTAAATAACATCCCTGTATTTTTGTATAAAATACTTTTATATTGTGTAACTATATACCTTTTTTTTACTCAACTTTTCCTTAAGAATATTTGTTTAAATAACTATATTATATACCTATAATCATTCACGATAGCTACAGAATGTGGAACTAATTCTTGAACAGAGACAAGTTATTATATTAGTTAAAAGAGGATAATTTTGGAGCCGAACCAATAAATAGAATGACTTGTTTCTGTTGAAGAATTAGTTTCACATTCCCTCGCTATCGTGAATAGAGTATAATGGTCATATAGTAACGTTTATTTATTTGGGTGAAGTATAAAAATCCGCGAAATTAAATTAATTTAAAAAACTAAAAGTTTATTAAACGACAAATAAATAAGAAAAAATAATAAAAATAACGAATACTATGAAGAAACAAATATAAACATTAATTACAGACTAACAATATTATTAAATACTTAAACACGAAGATTATTTATTTACACGATATTTATTTCACCACTCGTTGTCGACTTGTTTAGACTCGTTGTAGACTAAGTTGAAGACTAGACTAGACTCATATTTATATCAACATTTATCTCACAGCCAATACAATGTCCAATTCACTTGTGACCGTAAGTTGTGGACTGACTGTTATTCGACTCGAATGACTTCACTAGACTAACTCAACTGACTGACTTTTATAGATTGAACTCACCGCTTTATATACCCGCTCTCATTTATTCTCGAAGCTTCGATGCGAAAATGATATCGAATACAAAAGGATCAGGCGAACGCAGGGCCTGCGGACTTTTTTTTTATGCACCCCCAAAAAATCTATGCGTTATGTTAATGTATAGAAAATCATTCATTAATAACCCCTATTAATGCATACTTTTTATTAATAAACGATTTTAGTGTGTAACCATAGATACCACATACTATTGCTGACCAAATGTCAAAATTTATGTGCCAAATGTTATTAACCTAAAAAAATTTTTCATGGAATAAAATTAGATTATCCAATTCAATAAGATACAGTCAACGGAAAAATATTGGAACTAACACGTGCGTTAATTGGCGATTAATGATTTCAACAATTAACGCGCTCAGTACACCCACGCGTGAAAATGTCTCGGTCATTAATCGCCCTCATTAACACACTTGATAGTTAAATAGCTATTTCCGTCGACCGTTTATTAATAGGCTAATCATTCATTAATGACCCCTATTAATGCATGATTTTAATTAATAAACGATTTATTGGGTGCGTTCACCACATGGAACACAGCATGTATTGCTAACGCTAAGTTGTAGCAGAAAGGTAGACAGAATTAAAAGTTATGCTTTTGACACTTACTAGCTAGGTATATTCACGTAGGATACCTTTAAAATGAATTTGAAAGAATAAAATTCCTCAAATAACATAAAAAAACCGTTTGTGTTATCTAGCATTAAGTAAACTGAACGCACCCACTGAAAACAATTGATGACAAAACATTGATTTTCTGACGTAAAATTTGACGTTCGGTCAACCATTACTAACCTAAAAAAAATTGTCATGGAATAAAATTAGATTTTCCATTTAAGTAAGATACGGTCAACGAAAAAATATTGTAACTAACACGTGTGTTAATTTGCGATTAATGATCTCAACAATTAACAGTTAAAATGTCTCGATCATTAATCGCCCTCATTAACACACTTGATAGTTAAATAACTGTTTATAAACAGGAAATTAAAAAAAAAGAAGTGACACTATCGCACGCCTATTGGATATATTGAGCGAAATATTTGAATAACATTATCGCTGTAGGGTCGAATTTTCATAATTTTGTAACATGCTTTGCTATTTAAAATTATTTGTTATAATTATACAATATGACAGAAAGTTCTTGGATTTTCATTATTTTATTAAAATTTTCCTAAATTCCTATTTACCTGTAAAAATCTTAAGGAAAAAATCCTTAACTTGGCAACACTGGACAGCCTAGTCTGGTAATTGGGCACTGGGCGAGCGCGAGTAATTAAATTTATCTATAGACGGTTTGTTTACACAGCTGTACGCTCGGTTATTTTCTACGCCGCCGATAGTCTAAGAGTCCAAACTCATAATAGTTCGGCTAACAAATTATAAAACCTACACAAATATTTAGAAATTTCTACAAAATTCTTTCGGCTACTTTAAATATAGACTTAATACTTAAAAAAAACTGTGGGCCAAAAGACAGGTGTTATAGTTCGACCAGCATTTTCTTTACTTTTGGCACAATGAAAAAAAAACCGTAAAAATCCAGGGCGTACAATAAAACCTGTGGCACAATACTCATAGAAAAATTTGCAGGGTTTAGGGTTACAATGCCTTATAGAATTAAGGCTGGCATAACCACAGAATAGATAAACAAATATTAGTTTATCTATTCTGTGGTAATACCCATCATTTCACGTAAGAAAATAGATGGCGCTTGAGAGCCGATCGTTTTTACATGCATTAAATAAATAATTTGAATTCGTGAAACCAAACTTTGCAAGTAATAAATATTTTTATCTGTAGAAATGTACAAGACCTGAATATTAAAAATTACAATAAACCATAGTTAAACATCACTTAATTCTGTAGATTTTAGTTGATAACTGATATTTTTCCCATCTTTTGTGACCTAAATTTGCATTCTGACCAATCAAAGGGTAGAATATACCGGGTGAATATTAAGCCCGAACATAGCCCGTTAACTCGGGGACAGTGTTGCCAGATGCGACATAATTATCGAAAAGGCAACATATTTTTTAAGCTGCTACCATACAAAAAAATTGGGCACCATAATCCATAATTACAACATAATTTTAGAATTTTCCCATAACTCTAACTACTGTCACCATTAATTTTATAAATTGAATTAAAAATGTCAAACATCACACCAAAAATAGCGATAGCCATGGAATTGAAACAAATAAGTTAACAAATGGTTAACGTATCATATATCAAGTTAGGTTAATTTATTTTTATTAAACTGATAACATTTGTTAATTTTTTGTTTCAATCCTATGGATATCGTTATTTTTAGGGTGATTTTGCGACATTTTTATACCTAATTTCTGCCATTACAAAAGCATGCAATATTGATTATGTTTATTAATTCTGATACAGAATTTTATGCTCTGCAACTTTTGACACTTTTTTTACCTAAAATAATTAGGGAAGCATGAATTATTATATGAATTACTTATTCTTAAGACTGAAAAATGAAATTCCCACAATAACACCATATATTTTTTCAAATTCGATAATTTTCATAACGTGTTTCGATACTTAGTGATTTTAGATATGGCAACACTGCTCGGGGAAGATCGTTTTTCTCAGACTGTTGCTCGCCGTTTCAACTGCAACAATGGTTGTGGTATGAATAAAAAGATTTTTTTTTGCATAAAATGACATCAAATACATGTAAATTTGCAATATTTTAGACCCCTAAATTAATTATTAATTTTATTCAATTTCTTATTAATATCAATAGCCATGATAGCATTTGAACAAAATGACAAGCAAATGTTTGAAATTTTATCTGTCAGAATTCGTTATAACCTTTAAATTGTGCAATTTTTATTATTTAATATTTTATTAATTTATTTTATTTCAAGCCATTTCTAATGTCACAAAATATTAAAAAGAAATTAAAATAATAAAATTATAGCAAATGAATTCTGACAGATAAAATGGCAAACATTTGTTTGTCTTTGTTCATCATGGCTATCGACATTAATAAGAAATTGAATAAATGTAATAATTAATTTATGGTTCTACAGTATTGCAAATTTACATGTATTTGATATCATTTGATGCAGATTTTTTTATCTTTCTATTGATATCACCACCATTGTTGTCTGTTGAAACGGCGAACAAACAGTCTAAGAAAAACGATTTTCCGTGTTATGTTCGGGTTTGAAGTATTCACCTGGTATATCCCTATCTAAACGAACGCTATTTTCTTACGTGAAATGAAATATAGTAAAAGCGGTGTAACCCAATATTAAATGGCGGAATACTTGAATAACATATTCAGTCTTTGTAAGTTTAAACTATATATTTTAAACTAGTCGAAAGACATTTGTAGAAATTTATTACCATTTGCGTTTTACAATTATTTGTTTGTTGAAAACGTTTCGCTCAGTGGCGTCGGCAGCGCGCACGCTACAATATTATTAACAAGTGTAACGAAATTCATTTTTTTTAAACAATTGGAATAAAAAAAATATTCCGCAAATGTTTCTGTTCTATTTGTATTTGCAAATAATAATAGATTAATAGAAATGTACATAAAACAAGGTTTATCGCTATCCTTTTGGCATACATTTCACAGAAAGAGATAAATTCTTATCTATTTCGAAAATTAATTTATTATTACTTCACATATGTGGTAACACTGCAAGACTTGCTGGGTTCTCTAGTCTGACAGGTGACCGCGACAGGCTCAAAAAATGGCTGACAAGGGCGATATATCGGAAAATGTGACTAATAAAGATACAAATATGGAAGGAAATACCCAAACGAAAAGGTTTGTGCTTTATTTTTTACATAAACAACATACTATATTTTGAAAACTTTGAGGAAATGTACATGAGAAATGCTTTAACCTCCAAATTTGTCATTTAGCGGCAAGAAATTTAGCATGTCATTGAAAATAATCAATACAGTTTATATTAAAATCTTTTAAATAATTAATTATTTAACTGATCTATTAGAACATCTTAATAAATAAAAATTGACGTCTTATTAGAAACTAGTTGGAAATGTTAACCTAAAATAATGTTTCTTATCGAACCCTTTTTACTTTTTATTATGTATGTTGTATTAGATTTGCTTCAAATACACAAATAATTATTTCTTGGCGAATTTATTTAAATATATATAGTTCTACTTCGTTTGATTATCTTTTAAAGCGACAAGTGGTCAGTTTATAATGCTTCCTTGCAGTTCGAAAAGTCGAAACCGCCGTAAAAACAAACAACACGACAACACCAACAACGTAGAGATTGAAAAATCTCAAAGCGATGGCTTAATAAACGATAGTGAATATAATTCTGGGTGCACCATTAGTATTAAGGATATTCGAATGGCCATGGAAGCCTTCAACTTTCAGCAAAAGCCAGCCAAGACGCCCGAAGAGGCTATGAACAAGCAATACCAGTTCTGGAATACTCAACCAGTGCCAAAAATGGACGAAAAGATAACAGTGAATGAACCAATTGAACAAGATAAAGAAGTAGCGGAAATTAGGGCTGAACCGTATAGTTTGCCTGATGGTTTTCAGTGGGATACGTTGAACTTAGATGAACCTCTAGTCTTGAAGGAGCTTTATATGCTTTTAAATGAAAATTATGTCGAGGATGATGATTGTATGTTTAGATTTGACTATCCGCCCGACTTCTTGAAATGGTGAGTTTTTTACTCACAATATGTGTTTCTAATTTGCTTTATTAACAATCCTAATTTTCACAAAATGTGTTAATACAAAGCCGAAAACCATTTATCCGACAATAACTTTACTGCAAATAATTTACTCGTAATATACTGCTAAAACATAAAATAACAACCATCCATTTTTACAATGGGCGTCCTCGCAAATCTACGCCTGTAATTGCACCCGCATGTATTTTTTTAACGATTATTGTTTTTCTTTCGATATTGGTTCAGAATGGCATATAAATATATTATTGTGTATTCAGGGCTTTACAGCCGCCCGGATGGAAAAGAGAATGGCATTGTGGTGTTCGAGTAATCAAATCTGGTCGATTGGTTGGATTTATTTCAGCTATTCCTGCCACACTACAAATTTATGGAAGGTAAAAAGGAAATTATACACATATATGCTTAAATATTCGGTAAATGGTTCGATATAAACCCGAAAATTATTCATTCATCGTTTTTTAAATTAAAAAATTCTACATATATCAAATTTAAGGTTTTTCTGAAATTATAATAATTTACAATCCATCAAAATCTATTTTTTAAGAACAGAATATTTCAAAATCTGCATTACATCGAGATTTATTTAAACATATTTTCTACTGAAGGTTAATTGAAGAACGAGGACAGTTTTAATTTTATTCTAAAATTACTTTTATTTTAATCTACAACACATTGATTTGTATAGTTTGTTCCACGAAGATGACTATTCAAGGTCATTTATACTTCGTCTGATGTAATATTACTTTCAAATAACTTCACTGCATTTCATATGCATAGGCGGGCAACATGAAATATTTAAGGATAAATTTTATCTGAAAAAAATAAGTAATTTATTTGAAAATTATGGTTATTTTTAAATAATGCCTTTCTAAAGATTTTTGTTCTTCACCTATGCTTTTGCAAAACATAAAAACAGACTTGTCATAAACCATAGAATAATAATTTAGTTTAAATGTCAACGTCACTGGGTAAACATTAGCACAGAGGGCTGTATAATAGATAATTAGATATCTGTAACTCTACGACATACGTCATTATAATTTGTAGTGTGTTAGAAAGTAATGTCACCATTTACGTATATATCGCACAACACAAATAACGTAGACATACATGAAATAACCTTTCTCTTTCTAACATGAAATGTTGCTAAACTACTGCTGTTTAAAGTGCTGTGTAGTCTTTCTTCGAACAAGTGACCTTGAATAGTCAGCGATATTTAATAAATTTGAATAGTCATCTTTCGTGAGTTCAACTATAGCACGAATGTGGTTCTAACACTGGTGCCAACTAAACCATGTCAACGATTAGGCACATACTTCAGGAGGGTTGTTAACAAAATCAGTGTTGCCAATGTACTGATTAAGCCGAAAATGTACTGACAACGATATTCAATAAAATTGTTTCATATGATTTGTTTCTTCACTTGCTTGTAGGATAAACAATTTCAAAAAATAATGTTAAAATTATTGAATATGGTTATCAATACATTTTCGGCTTAATCGGTATTATGGCAACACTGATTTTGTTAGTAACCCTGAAGTATGTGCCAAGTCGTTGTCATGGTTCTAGTCTCGAAGGTTCTAGTTGACACCGGTGTTAGAACTACGCTCGTGCTACCAGCTAAAAAAAAACAGATCGAAAATTAAGAGTGGAAAAAAATCTGACTGTCTTTCGTTAACTAATTATTGATAAAAAAAAAAACATTAATATTTAAACCAGTGACCTGAACCGAAACGCATTTAGAGTTCAGATTCAGGAAATAAATGCTTTTCAGGCTTATTGACCTTGACAAATAAAGGTTTGGTTAATAAAAAATTCGGGTACTCGGTTCAGGTTCGGGTTATGTTTCAGGTCCCTGATTTATACTTTGTTAACAACGAATAATATTAGAATTTTTTTTTCTTATCTCGTTGCAAAATGTGTTCAAATAGGTTGCTCCCTAGTTGAAGGCCAATATTTGCACGATTTATCAAGAAAGCATGATGAGTTTTTAGTTTTTACGTAAGGTCGCTGAAATTAGTTGTGTCAAACCTAGTACAGACCGGCCAACAATCGCCGGGATACAAATGGGTATTGGAGTTGTCAACATGTATCCCTCAGGATAGAATAAGTTGATGAAAACTCGTCAACATCGTGCGATATATCAAAGAGATTTGTTATGTTGCTTGTATCCATTTCAAATGGAAAACATCGTTTATAGCGGTTTTACACATAACAATAAATCGCTCAATTTATTGACCGATAAATCGAACAATTTATCGTAGAAATCTTGAGAATTTACACACAACGATTATCTATCAATTTATTTTTGTTGGAATCAAGGCTACCAACTTCTCATGTCCTTTATGCATGAATGTTTTTGAGGTTGGAATTTAACTTAGTGGCGCTTCAGTAAACTTCTGGCTTCTGTCGTTTCATTTATTAGTTTTGTTAGAGTTTGCAGTGTATTTATAATTAAAAATGAATAAAAGCGGATATACGTTCAATAAAGAAGAGATTAAGGTTTTAATAACACTAATTATTAATTTAACTTCTACAGAAACTGACTCTCTCATAAAAGTATGTTCCTTTTTAAGTAATGGTGATATTAATTTTAACAGTTTATCAAAAGCTGGTTTATCCATTCTTAAAAATAATTTAAACTGGTCCGGATCTTTTTAACAAAGTCATTACCGGCCAAAGGTAAATTTCCTTTGGCTTTATCAGACCATGGTCTCATCCACCATCTCCTACATTTTTAGTTTTTCACATATTGAATAACCATCAACGCAAACGTTATTCTTTTTACATTTTCGATTCTTCTTCTACGTGTTAAGCACCGATATCTTGTCATTTTTGATATAAAAACAGAAATGAAAACTTGTAACCTGCATATGTCAAATATAGTTTGAAATGTCATATATTATTGAGTTGGCACTAGAAAAGTAACCAAATATTCCCCAAAAAATCGACGGAAAATAGAACTCGTTCTATTTCATCAATTTATTGTTCAAATTATTTTCGTAAATAAATCGATCGATTTTCCTGTATTACACATACCAATAAATTGAAGGTCGCAGTTTATCAATAAATCGGTCGATTTATCGTTACGTGTAATACAACCATTAGTGTTTACGGTGTTGTCAACAAGGCACGATTGTTTGTATTACTTTTGGGGATTTTAGGAGCTATCAAACGAACAAGTCAGATTTTGTTAATCTAACGAAATCGCGTAACTAGCTACTATCGTATAAAAATAATTCAGACATAAAGTTTTCGCCACAGCTTGTCCCATTTTGCAAAAACTGTCTCTGTCACCATCTTCTTTTTCGTTTTTGGGCATGGGCGCGTTGTATTATGAAAGCAGCACTATAGTAAAAATGATTAGGCAGAAGACGCACGTCATCAACCTGAAAAAAAAATTATAAAATTAAATATAACTTGTAGATATTATTGGGTGTTATTTATTTAAAAAAAAGAAGAAAAAAAATACTAGTAATAAGAAACGTATATTAATGAAGTTACAATTCTTTTTAAGTCAATCCTTATATCTTTTACGGAATATAAAATTATTTGACATAACATGGTCATTCTCAATAGTGCCAACGTATGGTACGAAAATCCACTACAATTATTTCAAATAATTTTATATTCCGTAAAAGGAATAACGATTGACTTAGTAATAATGGGGTAGTTACTATATGTTAAAATTTAATGAAATTTTATTTGTTTACAGTATATGACTCATAATAAGATATATACTGTAATAAAATTCGCCATTTATTGTGTAAATATTTCAAAAAAGTTATTTAAAATATCACATGTTTCAAATCGACCTCTTCTCTGTAACGTCACGCTTACATATTTAAAGCCGCAAATGTCGCTAGTGTCGTTGTTTTACAGTGATGGAATGGGATGACGCCGTGGGCATAACCTTGTTTCTATTTATCAACTGTAATACAAAACGTGGTTACATACTCTGCTCAAACAAAAATAAATAAGTAAAAATACGTGCTAACTTAACAGCAATCTAACGTAACAAACAAGTTCCTCTTACCCCGCAAGACATACGTCGCAAAATATCTTTGTCATACTTCGAGCAGCACTTCGGAACTGAGTTGCAACGGAAGTAGCAAGGGTAACGTCACAGTGGCGAGAATAGATATGTCCGGTATTTTCAGTATTTTTTTTTCTCATTTAAAAACAAAAATTGTGCAAAATAAAAAAAATATGGAAAATTTAAAAATACTTGCTTCCAATAAAAAAAATCAAAAGGCAAAACTACCCCATTGTAAATATTATTAATATATACGTTACTAGTATACTTTTCCTCTTTTTTAAAAAATAAATAACACCCAATAATTTCTACAAGTTAAATTTCATTTTATAAGGTTTTTTCAGGTTGATGACGTGCGTCTTCTGTCTATTCATTTTTACCATAGGTACCCAGCAGTCGGATCCATTTTTACTTCAAAACTTAATTTGGTTTAGACGGGCAACTGGTATTGGTTTAGACGCGCAACACTGTTGATTATATGTATCTAGAAATAAGTTACTGTACCCAACATAGATGTTGCCAACATCTGTCAACTTGTTGCCAACATTTTGTTGGCCGATCTGTATTACGTTTAACAAATCAATTAGGTGGCTATGACAATGATTGTATTTAGGTCGTTGTGGCGTTAATAGATGAAAATATAATACAGAGCGTTTATGCTTCCATGATAAATCGTGCGAATGTTACCTACCTCGGGTAGGAGGCAATCTATTTGAAAACATTTTGTGCCAATAGATGTAAAAAATATATTGTTTTCTAATATTCGTTTTTAATAAAGTTTAAATGTTAATTTTATATCAATAATTTCAAAAACAAGGGCGTCATTTTTGAGACACCTGTATAATAGCATGTAAGTTGTAAATTCTTTGTAAAATTATCTTATTTCAATTTACAATTCATCGAAATCTACTTAAGAATAGATCTCCCATATTAGAAAATTTAAATGAATTACGTATTAAGTTTGGACTGAAGAGACAATAAATCTAGACTGTATATTATTTGAAGTTTGTATTACAATTACAATTCCCGTCTTGTAGAACGCAGAAAATGGTAGAAATAAACTTCTTGTGCGTCCATAAAAAGATGCGCTCAAAACGAGTCGCTCCAGTCTTAATCCGGGAGATCACCCGAAGAGTTCATCTCACAGGAATTTTCCAGGCGGTTTACACCGCCGGAGTAGTGTTACCAAAACCAGTCGGTACTTGCAGGTCTATATTCTTCCTATTCCACACATTTCGCTTATTAATTTATACTTTGAATGATTGTAAAGATACTGGCATCGATCGCTGAATCCAAAGAAACTAATTGAAGTAAAATTCTCACACTTATCACGCAATATGACAATGCAGAGGACTTTGAAATTGTACAAATTGCCAGACCAGCCGAAAACGCCAGGATTTAGGAAGATGACTGCCGCTGATATTCCAAAAGCGCACAAATTACTAAAAGAGGTGGGACAGTGTTTCAAATATTTGCGAAGCATATCATGCGTTTTAAATCCTACAGTTTCTAAATGCTACATCCCATAAATGTCTTTCTTCCCTTGTGTCACAAGTGCTAAAGTTATTCTCACCATCAGCGACGTAGAGTTCAGACAGCCTAATCCTACAAGTCCTAAACTGAGACATATAGGGACGGCATGATAAGTTGTATGAACTCTACGTCGCTGGTGGTAGGGATAACTTTAGCTCTATAGGAAGGCATAACATTTGCGGGTCGCAGCATTCAAGAAATGGGGGTTATGAAAAAAAATATTCTTTTTTTGTTTAAATCGAACAGTATAGTCTAATTTATCGTGCTGTATGATTAAATTATTTTTTATTTACATTTTTTGTTGTATATAATTGTTTTAAAGTATGATATTTTTAAAAACTAGCCATTTTGTGACGTCACGTTTCAGAACTGCAAGTTCAGACTCATTTCATAGAGACTTATATGAACAGAGAATTTCTAAAAGAAAAAAAAAACATAGACTATAAATTGAAAATTACATATCTAAATATACTATAATATATTAATATAACATTATTCTTTTCATTTTTATAAATATAATTTTCATTTGACCTAAAGTTATCCGCGCGTCACATCGCTGTGCTCCTGTGTAAAGATTTGAGATTAGACACGAAGTTTGTTTAGCTATAGAAACGCACGCGAGGCATTGAATTGAATATATTTTCGCTAGTATTTTGGCACTCTCGTAAATTTCAGATTATCTTTAAAAGTCACTTTAACTTTGAGAACAGTGTTGCCAGATTGGGAATTTTACCCCTAAATTTAGACGTTTTTTTGCCTTTCAGGGACTATTTTGAGGAGACAATTTTTTAGGGGTTTTTATTAGTGGTGTACCAAATTAAAATATGAAAATAAAAATGAATATTTTTATTTTAAATTATTTCAATTTTTCATAATATGGCGCCCCTGAAGTTGAATATATCTTTCAAAAACGTTCCGAACATACAAAAGAATCAAATCACTTACTTATGTTACGCAATTATTACAATTTTTTAAAATATGGCATCTCTAAATTTGAAAATACCTTTCAAAAACGTGAAAATGTCACAGATCTACATAAAAATTTATATGTAGGGAAATACGGAAGAGTATCTGGCAACACTGGTTGAGAACCTAGTGTGAAAATCAAAATGGCCGTTGTTAATGAAATGTGACGTCACTGCAAGGGGTGAGGCGGGGAAAATCAGCCGCTTTTTAATTACAATTTTCTCATTATTAAAGATCAGTTTGAGGAAAAATAAAAAATACGGGTCTATTATTTTTATTACTTTATCGATTAAAGTTAAAAATGAAAAATCGTGCATGCCCTCATTGTGGGATTATAACGTCTGATACGCACTCAATAATTTCTACCAGCAATTGACAATTTTCTTTCCAGTACCTGAGCAAATTCAATTTATCGCCCTTATTTACCGAAGAAGACTTCCGACATTGGTTTTTACCTCAAGTAGGCATCGTGGACAGTTTTGTCGTTATGAACAACAATGAAATAACCGATTTTGTCAGTTATTACACGCTTCCATCTACTGTGATGCACCACCCGGTCCACAA
Organism: Harpalus rufipes; assembly: GCA_951394225.1. Taxonomy (NCBI): domain Eukaryota; kingdom Metazoa; phylum Arthropoda; class Insecta; order Coleoptera; family Carabidae; genus Harpalus; species Harpalus rufipes. The sequence goes on from OX596289.1 coordinate 15,096,375, forward strand.
ATCTTTAAAAGCCGCTTACTCTTTCTACAACGTTTCATCTAAGACCAACTGGATAGATCTGATGTCTGATGCGTTAATTTCAGCGAAGCAGTTAGGGTTTGATGTTTTTAATGCGTTAGATTTGATGGATAATAAAGAATTCTTAGAGCCCTTGAAGTTCGGCATAGGGGATGGGAATTTACAATATTATTTGTATAATTGGAGGTGTCCAGGAATGTTACCGTCGAAAATTGGGCTCGTATTACAATAGATTTTTCAGTGGAGGACTGTGTGTGCTAATTTTAATTAATACAGGATGATTATTGTATCAAGATTATGGAAACATTTTCGCATATTTATTATTCAGTAACTATTAATGATAAAATAAAGTGGTGCGCGTTATTTGTTAAATAGGAGAACCAAAAATAGTTTACATATAATATTATGTGTCTTCTGCTCAATTTATTACGTTTATAATTATTTACCATAAAATTGCTTTTTCAATTTTTGAAGTCTGTTACGGCTAAAAAATTTGAAATTTAACATTCAAAATATTTTTCTACGATAGATAAAAAGTAGGCATTTTGAACGTTATTTGGTTATAGAAAGTGAATAAATGTAAAGGTGTGCAAAGTAGATCTTTGCTGACCAGACATTCAAAATTTTCGCTTTCATAGATCTGATGATATAAATTGAAAATTACATCATTATTATGAATCATATTGTATACACTCTACAGGGTGTAACAGCAAAACGAGCTACTTCAAATAATTTCTATATTATTAAAGATACAATAAAATGTTATAAGACAACCAAGGAGGACATCCGAATAGAGAAGAATTTTTTTTAAACCAGAAGTTCTCAACTTACAACATATATATTTTTTTTAAATGGGATGGTATTTATTCTTTAGATCTATTCGATAGAGTATTTTTTTTCTGATATCAACCATGTAATCATTTTATATTCTTACACAACATAAATTTTGAGAACAACTATTGAAATTTAAATAAATTTTATTTTTATAATTATTTCTTAGTAGACTTTGTATGAAAAACGAGCTTAAATTAAAACGAAACAGATATTTGTTAATATCTTTATTTTATTTTGGAATCATAAACTTGTTAATTCGCCCTCAAAAGCAGGTGCAATTTGCCTTTTATTGCCCGAGGGCCTATGAAGGTGCCACAGGTCATCGAACCCACCAAAAACTGGGTTCGGTTCAGGTTAATTTATTTTTTGAGCGATGGGTTCGGGTGCGGTTCTGGTTCAAACATTAATAAAATTTGCGGTTTGGTCCTAGTTCGGTTTGACCTAATGAAAATTGAATGAATGTTTTTTGAATAAGAATCTTTATATAGAAGTAATTTAAAATCCGAGCTGGAATTTGCGCAAGACAATAAATAACACGAACACAATTTTCACAAACACACAACACAGGCGTCGATTATCGGTTGTATTACGATTAAGCCTTCGTTTGGAACTAAAAATGAACCTGAACCGGAGTTGAACCCTGAACTCGAATTTTAATGCCCGGTTCGGTTCCGACTCTGATTTAATTGAAAAATACATTTGAGCTTTGGGTCTGGGTTTGGGTTCGCTAAAATGTGACGATTTGGTTCGGTTCAGGTTCGGGTTCGATGCCCTGGCAACAGCTCTTCGAACATATCAAAATCGTGGTTTATGGATAAATGTCAGACAACATGAATAATAATAAATCATATATTTCGAGCACCGTCACTCGCAAAATTGTCGTTTTCTTTCTCGTATACGTCTTTTGACGTCTGTGGAACTAACTTGTCCTGTGTAGCTTCAAATTCATTCGATATTTCATTGGAATAATCGATATCTGTCATTTTCATTTGACACTAAATTAAAATTTCTTATAACAAACAATACAGCAACACCATGAATGTAAAGTCGCATATTTCATGTTATTTTATATTACTATATTTATTAAATGAGACGGATTTCACGATTTTATAAAAAAACAACGATTTTTTCTTTTTGAAATGATCCCATTACGTAGAAATCACAGCATACATAAAATTCACAACGCCAGTACAACAATAACTAAATTTACTAATTGAATCCTTCAATTTCGAGAACCAAAATACAATAAAATGTTGTATGTACCACGGGCATATCTTTTAATTATGCCCTTAATACATAAATAACTATTATAAATCGTGTTCTATTTGATTTCCATTCTAAATAATTCAAATTGACAAGTATCAGTTTTTGTTTTTAATACACAACCTCCTGAAAAATAACTAGAAAATGAAATTTATTTCAATTGAGTTTTTCTCAAAATTTTTGTTATGTTAGCATGATTACATGGTTGAATTAAAAAAAATACTCTATCGATACCATCCCATTTAAAAAATATTGTAACTTGAGAACTACTGCTTTAAAAATATTTTCATCTTTATTAGGATGTCCCTCTTGGTCTTCTATAAGATTGTCGCATAGTATTTTATTGTATCTTTAATAATACAGAAATTATGTGAGGTAGCTCGTTTAGCTGTTACATTCTGTATAAATAGATTTTCTGCAACGAATAAGATAAATTTCTTAAAGTCGCTTTTGTATTGTGATTACACATATATTATGATTATTATAGATAAAGGTTAATGCATCATACCTCTTTTTCTTATGTAGTGGTTCTGTTTTGGTTAGGGTTGTTTTGGTGGAAACTGGGTCACTGGTATAAAGTCCAAAAACGTGATTTTTAACCGAAACTGATATTTTTACGTACTAGAAACCTGTAACTATAAACTAAAATATTTTAAAACCAGTCTTTTATACCTTTTTTGGGATAAGGAAAAATATTTAGAGTTTTTTCTGAATAATTTTATTAACAGGTTAATGTAATCGATTTAAAAACCCGGATGAGTAAATCGGCTTTTGAACAAAAGCTGTTTTAAAGAGAAAGATATTTTTCGATTTCGGTTAACTGTTAACCGTTATTCTTTAATTTCTTGCCCTGGAGGAATTAAAGTGAATTGGCTAGTCAAAATATATAATTTTGAGATTAGAGGCAATAAAAAATAACGGTATTCCTTGTGGTAAAAATACATGTTAAGTATTCACGGTACGCCGACATATGAATCAAAATATTTTACTATTGTACTTGTTTGTCTATATTTTTTTTTATAAAACCAGCCTATAGCTTCATGCAAGATTATTCATATTAGTTATAAAAAAAATCTTCCGACAACATTTTGAATAGAAAAAAATAATAAATAATGCATACAGTGTTGGTCTATGTCTAAATAGTTACTTTATAATAAGTAAATGAAAGTGTGTCTAGTGTTCTGATTCAGCCTGTACAGTTTCGGTGTACATGTTTAGTATTCACAGGGCTGTATTGTACATATACCGTACTCACAGGTAAGGATTTTAATAATATGTAGCACGTAGTATATAATGATCCAATTTGTAAATTGATTTTTATGATTGTGAATTACAGCCCTGTAGCACTCAGCTAACAGAATTGCAATAACTAACATATGTAATGTAATGGCTTTCGTGTTTTTGGGCCTTATTCATTGTAAAATACTAAATACAAAATCACTTGTTTAAGTGTTTTTGTATGTTTTAATAGAAAATTTCAATTTAATAAATAGATATAAAAAATTGTACATTATTTATTAAATAATTAATAGGTGCATGAATCAAATAGAAATTTCATTCCCAACTTTTAATTTTCTTTATAATGTTTTATAAAAATTAAATTATAAATCTGTGTTTTTATTTCGTTTATAAAGAGATGTAAAGATATCATTTTGAATATATTCGTAAGAAGAAAAATTTACTGTACTATTAAGAATCCTATCCCATATGATTGGTGCACAATTTTTAATAATATTACAGATATTTTAATGTTATGAAAATACGTAATAAGAATGTTTTCTAAAATATTTTATTGTTTTTATGTAAAACGAAGTAATAAAATGTATTATCAACAATTGAAGAAAGATTTATAATAGTTATTTAAAATAAAAGGAATATTGTTGATTTGTATTACACTTATAATCTTCAGCTGAGAATATAATTCCTTAGTCACGTGACATGTTTTCCGCCAATCAACATTCAGAATCTCCCTAGCTACGCGTTTTATCACAGCGATGATAAAAAACAAGAAAATAAACACCGTATTTATAGTCGTTACTAAGGGACTTGTTTTCTTTATTTATGACATTGACAGTTAATTTTGAGTATAAAAATAAATAATAACAATAATTCAAACTCCGAAATATTAAATAAAACACGTAAGTACCATGTTTTAATACAATATGAATGTGTATATCAAAAGTTAGGTTAGGTTAGATTGCAAAAATTCATTATATTCTCTCATTAAATATAAGCTCGTGATATGATTAATAATCGAAGATATTGCTCGTGAAACCGGAGCAGCACATTTCAACTCGTCCTCCGGACTCGTGAAATCTGCAGCTCGGTTTCACTCGAGAATATCATCGATGATAATCATATCACTTGTTATATTACGTATGATAATAGGCTATTTCAGCTTAATTTAAGATAAATTATTAAAAAGGCACAAAAGTATATGCTTAATAATGAATTAAGAAATAAAAAGATAAATAAAATACTTCCAAAATATGGGGGCTTTTATTATAGAGTAATGAATATAAATTATTTTGTTTGGCAACTAAAACACCGCCTGCCTAGTCTTCAACGTATGATAGTAAAGAATTTAAAATAGAACAGTTGGCATCACTCACGCCGTTTTCAAACTTTTTTTTATGGAATAATGTATACAAACACAACACACATACAAGCTGTCAAAATGTGATATTTCAATTATTGTTAAATGTTATTTTTTCAAAATTTATGTTATTATAAAAATTAAAGATTATTAAATTTTCTATTGGTTTGCATTAATACTTTTTCTATATTTTTATGGATAAATTTATAAAATTTTCTATAATTTAAATCCAGGAACTTACGCTTTATACGCAACTCCATGGTTACACAGTTCAGGTCTCAAATATATATGTAACTTACAGATGTCACTGTCAAAAAACTAATCATTTCAAATTAATAATAGTAACGTTTTAAAAAGAAAATAGTAAATAGAACAATAATTATATGGAAAGAAACTTATACAGTTTCCAGCATAAGTAAATATGTAGGTATGTACTTAAATGTATAAAAATTAAATGGCGGGAAGTATTGTGTTGGCCACATGAGATTTTTTTTAAAAAGAACAATCCAAGTATATAACTTAACTATCTATCACATTACCGGATTCTCCAATTATGACTACTTTGTGCTGGCGCGCGTGATATTTTAATAAGAATGCGAACCTGGTGGCGAAATTTGGAACTAAAACAAAGGAGCAATTTTATTTTATTCGTATATTTTTACATAGGCGCGTACAGTTAATACCTAACAGTTACGGAGTGTAAATTAGTCGCAGTTTCGTCGATACCATGCTTGTGTAAAAACGTATCTATGGTGCGGTGTGGCTTCAAAGATGACTTTTTAGTGCTAGGAGCGATTTTCATACTCCACCAGGATTTCAAATCGCCTCTGGACTTCCGGCAAATATTTATTCATGGTAGATATGTTTTTCTGAAATTGTACCAGACTTAATATGTTATTATTATAATTAACAAGTATAGTACACTTGTTTATCGAACATTTATTTATTAAGAATTATTTGACGATTATTTTATTTAGTGTTAATTGAATTGTTTTTTCTTGTATATTTCTAGAATAGAGATATGAGGGTGAGCAACTAGAGACCGTCTTAAACCCTGAATTAAGCGTTGGACACAACCCCCACGTTTCGTATGCAATACCTAGTATCATAATATCCATATATGCATTTCTATTCCTTGCCTCCTATTTGGTAAAACGTACATAAATAAATAAAAATCACATTGCGAATATAAAATATATTACAATTTCATGAGAAATTATTTATTATATAGATTAAATAAAAGGTATCTAACAATAGGTAATAAGTAAATTTATGCACTATACAGGTGACACTCGAGTCATTAACTTTAATATTTCAAACGAAACATTCTGTATATTTGGAATCTGCGTAAAATTACGAATTTAACGATATGATTGAAGTGCATTTTATTGAAGAAAAAAATACAGAAAGTAAGTCTTGTAAGCCATATCAGGTAGTGAACTGGATGAACGACTTCAGCGCAGTATGCTTTAGGTTTAGTGAAATAACGTCAGGACGAAATCGATAGTCAGAAAGTTATTTTATTAAGAAAATAATAAAAATACAGTGTGTATCTTTCCTATCACCAAACCTAGGTAGGCTGTGATGAAAGTGGTTCCAGGGTCCGCACCACAGGTTCAGCCTAGGGGTCTACAAATCCTAAATACGGCCCTGGATAAAACAGTGCTACTAAATTGCTCTCTAAACACCCTTAATCAGGTGTTCATGCTACCAGCCTTTATGATTTGAAATAAGAATTTTCATAAGGTATTCATTTCATACAAAAGATCAATTATCTGTTTCAAACTAATTTCATGTACATGAATTCATTTTTTATTAAAAATTAACAATGTAATGTTTAGAATACAAATAAACTCACGTTTTATAAGGCTAAGTATGAAGCATTATAATGTTTACACATCGCCCTGTTCATTTTTGTTTCGTTCAGTTTCATAACGTTCAAATTTTGACCATGAAGTTAGTGTAGATGAACTTCGCGCGCTCACAATTTAAAACTTTAAATTCAATAAATATTTTTCATGTACGTTTTGTACTCCAGAGTGTACTTTTTAAATTGTGAGCGCGCCAAGTTCATGGTCAAGATTTGAATGTTAAGAAACTGAACGAAACAAGAAATGTGTAAACATTCACGCTTATAAAACGTGAGTTTATTTGTATTCTAAACATTACATTGTTAATTTTAATAAAAAATGCATTTATGTACATGAAATTAGTTTGAAACAGATATTGATCTTTTGTATGAAATGAATACCTTATGAAAATTCTTATTTCATAATCATAAAGGCTGGTAGCATGAACACAATGCTAATAAACTTACCAGTTGATTTAGCTTTGAATTTTGAGTGCTTTTACTGTACAAATATATATTTATAATAACATAAAAACAGAATGGGCGGAGCTAAAATCTTAATTCATACAATTCTTAGATCGAACATCTTTCAAAACCTGCTGTAACTTAATTTAACTCAGGATAATGTTTAAACGTTAAAGAAACAGAAAAATGTACATTGATGAGCAATTACATAATAATTAGACATTTTTATAAGACTTTTTATAGAAAAACTCAAAATATAAATATAATACGATAGCTTGCGACTAAGATACTTTTTGCGATAAAAAGTTTTACCAAACTGGTTGGCATCCTTTAAAGTAAATGTCATTGTACGTAACTCCTATTTACAATACTGGGAGCATTTTTTGATGATTATTTTATTTATTATTAATTGTATTTTCATTTTTGTTTGTTTACAGATAGACCAGAATTTTGAGTTGAACGTTGATGAAGACAAACCTGTGGCCGTGCCGTAAGGACAAACCCCATAACATCCATAATATGTACTCGTATGTATCTCACTTATCTTTTATTTTAATAAAATATATATGAACAAAAAATAAATAAAAATCGCAATATAAATATAAAGTAATATCATATTTACGTAACAATTTATTTATTTTAAATAAAAGGTATAACAATAATGCAGTAGGCGAAATATGTTCTATACATGGTATATATGTTTCTATTAATATTTCTTATCATACATTTCATCTATTCTAAAAATGCCTAATTTATTTAAAATGCATTTTTCAAAGTCAACGCCTTATATCTTGCATCACACTCCCTGCTCCTACAAGTACAAAGTAACAATATGGCGACGATGGTAAAGTGACAGCAAGGCGTGTGATCTTTGTTTGGGGCTTATTAAAGTGTTACAAATTGTTATATTTATTGTGTATTATTCCAAATGGTCAAGAAGCAGTAGTAATTGAGTAACCGGCTGCATTTTCAAAGGTAAATTGTTTAATTTTATAGTAAATCTAACATCAAAATCAAGTATGTATTGGAATCACATTTGCAAATATGTTATCGTGAACCAGCCGAAAGTACAAAATGTATTTAGAATTCCAAACCAAATTCCATAAAAATCAGCTTTAATACTTAGGAAAATATTAATATATTCTTGCGTTAAAAAATATATATATTGTATCAATTTTAATAGAAAATTACAGGGCATCGAACCCGTCAAAAACTGGGTTCGGTTCAGGTTAATTCGTTTTTTGAAAAGTTCGTGTGCGGTTGTGGGTCAAGCAATGAAAATAGAATTAATGTTTTTTGAATAACAATCTTTATATAGATATAATTTAAAGTGCGTGCTGGAATTTATAATTAATGCAACGCAAGACAAGAACATGAACACATTTTTCGAACAATCAACACATACAGCGACGCAAATGCAGAAGGCGTCGTTCGTCGATGATCGGCTTTAATGTTGCGATTACGTTTACGTTTCGACCTGAACTGAACCTGAGATGAACTCTAAACCAGAATTTTGATACCCGGTTCGGTTCCAACTCGGGTTCAATTGAAAAATATATCTGAGGTTCGGTTCTGGGTTTGCTAGAATGTTACGGTTTGGTTCCGGTTTTGGATCGGTTCAGGTTCGGATTCGATGCCCTGGAAAATGAGTACATTTTTATCTGGTTTCCCATGCATAGACCTTACAGTTTATGAAGGTAAATTATTTAATTTACAAATTTTACTAAAGAAATATTTGATTTTTACCCTGGAACAAATATGACTTTCTAGTTCTTAAAGCGTAGAACACAATTTGCAATAACTATATCAAAATATCGTTTTCATATTATTTTATACCTTTTATTTATAATAACATAATATGAATACATCTAATAAGAAGGAAGAAATGTTATAATCAAACAAAGCGTAATCTAATATATTTATTTGTTTATGTATCTATACAAATATGTTCTATTTTTAATTTGCAATACAATTGAGGACAGAGAAATGGAAATTCTTCCTTGAATAGGATGTAACAATAAAAACGAATGTAGATGAAAATTTTATTATGTGCATATGTTTTATTTTGTTGTAAATAGGTATATTACACATGCACACGTCCACACACACTTACACACACACACATACAAACGCACACACATGACACACACGTACATTTAAATTTTTTTTTTTCTGAAAGTAGCTCTCATTGAATTATAAATATTAAATTTTGCTGGTATGGTGTAGACTTCCTGGATAACATTTATAAATTCTTATAGTGCTCTCATTAGTTAAACACACTTAGAATTGGTTTATGTTTGTGATAGACCTGAAAAGGGAAATTATGTTATTTTAAACAGTCATGCTCGAATTTTTCTTTAAATTTTAAAAACAATAATCAGGTTTAATGGAATATGCTTCTTTCTTCTTATTCTATAAATAAGAATAAATAAATATAAATATTAGCTGACAGATCATTTAAAGATGTGGAACACTGTATTAGATGAAAAATGATATATTAGATAAAATAATTTTCATTATTTTTTGAATACAACATTATATTTTTATTAACAGGTACAAATGTTATGTAATTCATTGTAGTCATAACTTATTTGGGTGTTATTATTAACTAATACCTATTAATTACGGGTTTAATTTAGTCATTATTGTGGTGCCGTGTTTGTGTAAAGACGTGTGTGGTGTTCTTGTGTACTGTGACTTCGACGATGACTTCCTGGTGCTAGGAGCGACTTCCATCTGCAAGACCTGGAGTCGTATCTGAAGATATTTATTTATGGTAGGTTTATATTTTATTACAACTTATAATACGTAGTAGCAACGTGTTGGTTGCAATTAACATTATTTTCGTAAATTATACCAAACTTAAAAAATATTTGACGATTATTCTATTTATTGTTCATTGTATTTTCATTGTTGTAGATTTCTACGATAGCGAGTTGAACTGAAGAAGCTGCAAGAAGGTGAACAGCTACAGATGGACCAAAATCCTGAATTAAGCGTTGGAGACAACCCCCAGGTTTCCTGTGCCATGAGAAGAGACTGCACCCTGGGCCTCATAACACCCATATATGCATTTGTACTCCTTGTCTCATATTTTAATAAAACTTACATAAATAAATAAAAATCGCATTTCGAATATAAAATATTACAATTTCATGAGAAGTTATTTATTTTATAGGGTTAAATAAAAGGTATATAACAATAATATAGTAAATTAAATAAGCACTTTACGAATACATGGTCTATACATTTACATTAATATTTATTATCATACACATATTTTACTCCTCATAATATACGCAAATAAATAACACACACATTTACATTTATACATATTAAACTTGTACGAACACATTTCAGAGCTGGGCAGAGTACTAGAAAAAGTACTCGCACACGAGTACTGGTTGATTGTACTCATGAGTAACTTTGTTCGAGTACTTACAAAATAAAGTACTCGTAACAAATACTCATTGGAAAACAAGTATTTTGTAATAAAAATTATTAATTCACAACGGTTACAATTAAATTTTTGCAAAACTTAGTTAAATATTCCTTGGAACCCTGAAAGTAAAATATTAAATAATTCTGAAAAAGTGGTGTGTTGTGCATTACTATTTTTTTTTATTTGTCGAGTATGCATTTAATACTAATTATTTCAGCTGTCATTATTGTATCAGAAAAATTCGAATTCTATTTTATTATTTGATCTTGGTGCAACTGATTCATTACCAGAATGGGGCCATCCCATAAAAAAATATATGCATTTTTTTTGTAGAAATAAAAAAATTAGACAATTTCATTGCTTTTACAATGAAAAATAGTTACAATTTTATTACTTTTCATTCATAATTTTCGTAATACTTTTTCGCAGACTTTTACTGTGACATCACGAATTAAAATCCGAGTTTGTGGTACGCACTCTTAATTTGAGTTGCCGTGCTTCACAAACGTGTAAAAATTTGATGCTTCGTATAAAAGCTTGTGTTGGTGAGTCATCGCGCCATATAGCTCTTTAAAAAATAATAATCTCATTGAAAAAGATTATAATAAAATGAAAATGAAGACACACCCTTTCATTTTTACGTTTTGTATTTCAGCATCCGGAACTCAGAACTTTTTATAAAAAAAATCATTTATCGTGCTAACGTCTACTTTTGGAAGATTGTTAGAATTTACCTCTTCATATCCGGATTCCATTATTAAATTAAAAATTCACTGAACTCTACATACGCTATTCTATTCACGTGTGTACTCAAAACACAAATGACCTTGAACTTGTAAAATGACAGATGATAGATGTTATTTATATTTTTCACCGCTAGGGTAAAATGTGCGTTCCACGAACCTAGTCTTTTAATTTTTGACGTCACGATATCATTCAAAAATACATGATATTTTTAAAACAGTATATCGCCAAATACATACATTTATATTGTGTAAAATACACAGAGATGAATATTTTGATCTATATTTTACGAAATTAAAATAAAAAAGTGTGGGATGGCCCCATTATCAATTAAATATGATTTTTTTCTTATACCTTGCTTAATGTTAAGTTCGTAACTAACGTTTTTGAAGGTATAGAAAACCACATAAATTTGTTCATCCAATGTAAAATATAATTTGAATAGAACTTTTTTACACATTTCAATGATGAATCCGACATGTCTAGTTAGTTGCACTTAAGTTGTCGTGTTAACTGCATCATATTAAAACTTGCATTAAACTAAAGACAAAATACTCGTAAATTTTTGAGTAATGAGTAACGAGTACAAAATTCTCGAACGGGTAATGAGTACCTGTAATTCATGAGTACTTTAAGTACTCAAGTACAAATTTCGAGTACTGCCCAGCTCTTACACATTCGATGGTTGTCTTAAAAGTCAACGCTTTATATCTCGAATCACACCTCATTCAACCAATTAAATATGAGCTGCACTATTTTCTGTTGTTCAAAGTGGTTACGTGATGGCATATGTGATCTGTTTTGTGCTAAATAAATAGTAAAAAGTTGTTATATTTATAGTACAATATTAACAAAAGAAATGGTGCAGTAGTACTTGAGTAATCAGATTTATTTTGAAAGCTAAATTGTTTAATTTAATATATTCATACCACACAATTTTAGTAAAGAAACACGTATGACTTTGTAGTTTTTAAAGTGTAGAAAACAATTTGCAATAACTATATCAAAATATCTTTTCCATGTTGTATACCTTTTATTTATAATAACGTATAATATGAATACATCTTATAAGAAGGAAGGAATGAATCTATACAAATATGATCTATTTTTAATATGCGCTACATTTGAGGACAGAGAAATATTGGAAATGCATCCATGATTAAAAGATGAAAATAAAAACATATTTTTATGTATTTTATTTAAATACATATTAAACAGTTACAATCTTTCGTCGTATTAGTCAAAATATGTTAGTATCGTACTTATTCATTAAGCTACAGATGTAATAAGTGTAATTAGGTGAAAAATACAACTTAATAATGTGATAGTGCACATATAAGATTTATTTAATTTTAGTTAATCATGTATTATAATATGCTTGCTCTACATTATTTCCTGTCAAAATGATACATTTTTTTTCTAAGATTTATAGTCATACTATAGCAGTTTGAAGAAACTGTAATAAAATACTGATCAATTTTTAATTCTATCAGTATATAAATCCTTGTCTATTATTTATTTCAAAGTACATATTCATATTACAAATCTACAACTCTATAAGTCTTAGAAAGAAAATGTTATCTATTATATTCGCAAAAATCTGCAATACTATGTAACAACTTGTACAATACAATTTGATACATATTTGGAGACATATTTCATTTTTGTTTAGTTCTAATTTCTTATAGAATATCATAATATGTAGCACAAATAAATGTATTATATAAATGACCAATAAATACAGTAAAATGAATACAATATCTCAATTCAAAAACCTATTTTCCCATCCTCAAAATTTGCATTTCAGCAACCAGCAATTCACCAAAATATAAACTAGATCATCAAAATGAGATCAGGGATATGAACGATTTACAGCCTATAGGTAAGCAACCAGCAAAATCCGCCCCGAGAGCACCGTAATGCGATCCACAATACGATCGCTGATCTGCAACCTGCATGAAGAATTTTAACGCCTAAATTCCGACCTGGTGCACAGCAGATTACATAAGCTAGCTAGCAAAATCCGAGCCTGCAGCAAGGCTGCTGGTCGACAAAATTCAAAAATCGCGTAAAATAGACGATTTGGAGCCGCAACGGCCGAAAAATAGCACTTTACGGCCGCTACGAGCATTTTTGAGCTCTCGGGCAGATTTTCAGCCGATTCCAAGGCATTCACCCACCAAAATTTAAAAAAATGTCGATTGAGAAGGCTATAGCAAGACGGCTGGTCATCAAATTCTAAAATCATTGAGAATCGGTGATTTACATCCTATAGCAAACGAAAAATAGCATTGTACTCACTGTTTAAACATTTTCGAGCTGCCGGACATGTATACAGCTGATCAGAACCCTACTATTCACACAAATTTAAAGTCGAAACGCCATAGCAAGACTGACCAAGGCATTTACTCATAAAAATAAGAATTTCAGCCGATCAAAATGCTATAGCAAAGCTCTTGTACGCCGAATCGACGATCATACCCCTTCCATCAAGAATATTTGGCTATATACTGGCTGTTTGATGAATTTACAGCCATTCAGCGTGAGAGGTGGTATCGAACCGGACGGTCTGCTTCAGGATTTGAGTTCTAACGCCTATATGAGCTATTATACAGGTTTTTTTGCGGATTTCTAGCTAGCCACCAGGATTCGTACCGCCAGACCGTAGGCTGGGGTACGCCCTGGTGGGCTAGCACGCTCGGCTGGTTGCTGGAATGCTCTGCTGGGTGCTGGATGCTGGTACAGCTAGGCGGGAATCGAACCTGGATTTTTGGGATTGCGGGATTTTGTAGCTCGTCGTTCTGGTTTCAGATTGACGGCCTATAGGATCATTGCTAGGTAGCGGGATATGAATCTAGATCTTTGGAATGCGATTTTTGATATTTGTATTTTGTTATTTTAATATGGATTTATTTGATCGATATTGTGTTACATAATAATGAGATTGCAATATATAATACATGAAATATATTATTTTAAATGTTGGTCTTTGAATTTGTGATACATTACAAAACGGTCGCAGTTTCACAAATACAAAGATGATGATATATGCTACGTCAAATATGACTTTGAATGAATAGTTCATCTTATGTATACATGAAGGAATATAGTTTTATTTATCAGAAGATATAGTGCAATTTTTGATAACGATAATTTTATTTAGACATGTACATTAATATATTACTCCTATTAAGATATTTAATGATACAATTTGGTACATAATAGCGTAAAAGTACAGAGTAATCAAAAATGAGTGAAGCTGCTCCATATGATTGACATTTGCCGCTAAGTTAGTGTGACAGCATTACTACTACCCGAACGAAAATATACTACAAGAAGAAATTTGTCACGCTTTCATTAAAAGCCTTAATGAAAAGAAATTACTAAGATTTTTCACGAAGCTTTGCGACACAAATATCAAATTAATCAACGTACGGAAATGATATTAATCAAATGTCATGCACCTGTCATGATGTATTATGGAAAATTGGAATTAATTTTAACATTATTTTGGAGTAAAGTTGTTACGTGACTTTCAGCCATTTTTGATTACTCTGTATATCATTTTTATTTTATATATGATTAAGAAAATACTACATTTAATGATAACAATTATGTATAGATGATTTACTAAAGTATTGAACGTAAAAAAATGTTTTATTTATTGTAAAAGTGTATTGTTTTATAAAAGGAAACGTGATATGATTAAATTTTTCCATTAAAGAAATTTCTTATTGGTAAATATCAAAATAAATGTTGTTATTCATTAATCCTGTAGTATTTATAAATATCAGACTTTCTTATAATATTAGATTACAAGTGAGTATGTATGTTATGTTACTTAGGGGATGAAATGATGGTACAGAAAAAACAGAACTAAATAATAATTTTGTAGTTTCGTAGTTTACAGTTAAGTTCCTCCAAAACAAAGTCATATAGAGACTTGCGGTTTACATATTTGAATTCAGGTGGTTGTTTTATATATGTACGCTAAGTTTCAGGAATTCGAATTGCGGAAAAATAATTCAGTCATATTTGTTTCAAGATAGCTAATTTTCTATTGAATATATTTAGTATAAAATGAAAATACTCAAAAAAACTTAGTGATATAGCAACTTATGATTCTCAAATTTGGATTCAGGGTGTTGTTTTCTATATGCACGCTAAGTTTCAGGAATTCGAATTTCGGAAAAATAATTCAGTCATGCTTGTGTCAAAATGGCCAAATGTTTATTGAATATATTTAGTATAAAATGACAATACTTAAAAAACTAAGTGAGATAGCAACTTATGATTCTCAAATTTGGATTCAGGGGGTTGTTTTCTACATGTAAGGTAAAGTTTCAGTAATTCGAATTTCGGAAAAATAATTCAGTCATGCTTGTTTCAAAATAGCCAAATGTTTATTGAATATATTTGATATAAAATAAAAATACTCAAAAACTAAGTAAAATAGCAACATATGATTCTCAAATTTGGATTCAGGGGGTTGTTTTCTATATGTACGCTAAGTTTTGAAAAATAGTTCAGTCATGCTTGTTTTAAAATGGCCAAATGTTTGTTGAATATATTTAGTATAAAATGAAAATACTCAAAAAAACTAAGTGATCTAGCAACTTATGATTCTCAAATTTGGATTCCGGGGGTTGTTTTCTATATGCACGCTAAGTTTCAGGAATTCGAATTGCGGAAAAATAATTCAGTCATGCCTGTTTCAAATGGCCAAATGTTTGTTGAATATATTTAGTATAAAATGAAAATACTCAAAAAAAAAACTAAGTGATCTAGCAACTTATGATTCTCAAATTTGGATTCCGGGGGTTGTTTTCTATATGCACGCTAAGTTTCAGGAATTCGAATTGCGGAAAAATAAATCAGTCATGCTTGTTTCAAAATGGCCAAATGTTTATTGAATATATTTAGTATAAAATGAAAATACTCAAAAAACTAAGTGATCTAGCAACTTATGATTCTCAAATTTGGATTCCGGGGGTTGTTTTCTATATGCACGCTAAGTTTCAGGAATTCGAATTGCGGAAAAATAATTCAGTCATGCTTGTTTCAAAATAGCTAAATGTTTATTGAATATATTTAGTATAAAATAAAAATACTCAAAAAACTAAGTGAGATAGCAACATATGATTCTCAAATTTGGATTCAGGGGGTTGGTTTCTATATGTACGCTAAGTTTTGAATTGCCGAAAAATAATTCAGTCATGCTTGTTTCAAAATGGCCAAATGTTTGTTGAATATATTTAGTATAAAATGAAAATACTTAAAAAAACTAAGTGATATAGCAACTTTTGATTCTCAAATTTGGATTCAGGGGGTTGTTTTCTATATGCACGTTAAGTTTCAGGAATTCGAATTGCAGAAAAATAATTCAGTCATGCTTGTTTCAAAATGGCCAAATGTCTATTGAATTATATTTAGTATAAAATGAAAATACTAAAAAAAAACTAAGTGAGATAGTAACTTATGGTTCTTAAATTTGGATTCAGGGGGTTGTTGTCTGTATGTACGCTAAGTTTCAAGAATTCGAATTGCGGAAAAATAATTTAGATATGCTTGTTTCACGATAGCTAAATGTCTATTGAATAATAAATTTAGTATAAAATGAAAATACTAAAAAAAACTAAATTAGATAGCAATTTATGATTCTCAAAATTGGATTCATGGGGTTGTTTTCTATATTACGCTAAAGTGTCAGGAATTCGAATTGCGGAAAAATAATTCAGTCATGCTTATTTCAAGATAGCTAAATGTCTATTAAATATATTTAGTATAAAATACTGAAAAAAACTAAGTGAGATAACAACTTGTGATTATTAAATTTGGATTCAGGAGGCTGTTTTCTGTATGTTCGCTAAGTTTCAGGAATTCGAATTGCGGAAAAATAATTCAGTCATGCTTGTTTCAAGATAGATAAATGTCTATTGAATATATTTAGTATAAAATGAAATTACTAAAAAAACTAAGTGAGATAGTAACTTATGGTTGTCAAATTTGAATTCAGGGGTTTGTTTTCTATATGCACGCTAAGTTTCAGGAATTCGAATTGAGGAAAAAAATCAGTCTTGCTTATTTCCAGATGGCTAAATGTGTATTGAATATATTAAAATAAAATTGCTCAAAACCTGAGATAGCGACTTTTGGTTTTCAAATTTGGAATCAGAGGGTTGTTTTCTATATATACGCGAATCGCCGAATACGGAGACAATTTCCAGTACTTAGAGAATTTAGTTTTGTTTTTCTGTACCGTTGTAGTATGCGCATATGTATGTTTGTTGGTATGTTATGTATATATATGCATGTATATATCGCAGAAACTTAAAATATATGAAAATGAAGATAAATGTGTTGAATAATGAGATGAATTGTTTATGTATCGTTTGTTCTTGCTATACGTAGTAATTTTATATACAAGTTCTTCATATTTAGGAAAATAAGTTTTATTTATTTACATAAATCTTATAAATAAGTCTTGTTGGGCATCAATACAATGTTGGGGTATCTTCAGTGCGATGCTCTGCAATAATGTGACCATCTCCAACGCTGAAATCAGGATTCATGTCCTTCTGCAACTCGCTTACATCCTTCTACGGCTCGTTCAGGACTATAATTTATTTCTCCGGTACATGTTCTCTGTAACAATGAAAATATACTTGAAATTAAAATTTGAATTAGTAGTTATAGGATAATAATATGAACTTAGAGACTTTTCAATCGTTTGTAATTATATAATAAAATCTTAATATGAAATAAAGTTCGAGAAATTTAATAATGAAAAGAATATTTAAATATTTCAATTAATTTTTGAATTATTGATTGTATTACAGGTACAGTTTATTAACGAAACAAATTACGTAACTGATATACAATTATAATTTTACCAGTAAAAAATGGAAATATATTCATTTAATATCATATATATTCATAATTTCTTAAATATATAATAAAATATAAGTACTAAAATATATAGTATAGGTACAATATACGATATCTGTATACGGTAGTAACACTAAATGTTTTTAAATTAATTTAAACTATTTTCTATATAACTTCAACAATTATTATTAAAATATAATGTATAGGTAACAGCAAAAATAGTCTTTAATGGATACAGGTATAAAGTAGTTCAAAAATAAAAACTTACTATGAATAAATGATTTCCCTATGTATAACTCCAAGTCCTGAAGATGTCTCCATGTCTTTTCATAGCACCAGGAAGTCGTCCACGAAGACGCAGTACACGAGCACACCACACACACGTCTGTTCACTAGCAATGCAACAATAAAACTGAAAAAAATAATCTATGTAATATTTAGGCATTAGATAATACTAAAAAAATAGTAGTCAACATTTAAAATAATGATTAACAAAAAAAATATAATTGATACCTCGTATTATATAACTTGTTTACCTCCTTATATTATTTTTGAAATTTACTACCCCTGAAATATAAATTTATGAACTTTAGGGTTGACAGAAAGGGTGATTGACATTCATTGACGAAAAATTTTCAGTTGTTTGTTTAAGGTCAAATACTTTTCAAAAGGAACTTCAATTTTCGGGATTAACATTTCTATCGCACCTAAATCCTTTACATGATTAGTTTGGTTGATTACATTTCCTTCTGCCTTATATTGAAAGTTGTAGGTGTTCCTATTTCTTGTGAAAATCATAAGTGGAATACTAAGCGAACAAGCACAGTTTGTTTTTTATAAATATCGAGGAGATGTCATCAGGGCCAGCACCTTCGTTAATATCTAGGATATTATAGGTATTGAGTACAATATCTTTATTAATTTCTATGTCTGATAAATTATTTAAAGAATTAGAATCATCATAAAATTTACAAGAAATAGGATCACTACGGGGAGTGTGCACAGATTGAAAATATAATGAAAACAGCTCACAAACTTCTTTACCATTTTCAATAGTTAAATCATTATAAATTAACCTTCTAGGAATTTGGGTAGATTTCTTACTTTTTATTAAAATTTGGTTTTCAATATTATTAATTTAGTCAATGTAATACTTAGCATATTCATTCGCATATCCAGATTTTTAAGTACATTTTAAGGTCCCTACAATCCGATATTAATATTTTTACGATGATGTCAGTGTGTGTGTATGGATGTATGTGTGTGTATGGATGTATATGTGTGTATGGATGTGTGTATATGTTCGTGGGGAGGTTGGAAGGACCATTTCTCAAAAACTATAATACTTAATATTAATATCTGTTTAATTACGTATTTCTCAATCGGACATTGCTGGGAAGAGCTGAAAAGGTTTTGGTAATAATTGGACAACCGGAACTAGGATATGCTTAAAAAAATTCATCTAGATATTATTCTTCGAAAATATTTGTTCTAGCTTATTAAAGAAGAGTAAATTCTCTATCTGCAACATTTAAATATTTTATTATATCTTTTTTATATTTAGAGATAAAGATATATAAGGTATATAATAATCTGTTGTAATAAATCTCACAGCCCAAATAATGTCATGGAAACAAATTGTAATATTAATATGTTTGTAACTGACAGAGAAATGTTAGTGTCAAAAATCCAGAGACATTACTGAAGGTTTTTATCTGGGAAGTACATATATAATATATTTTCTTATTATATTAATAGTTAAATATTTAAAATTATATTACATATACCCTTCAAAAATACTGTCAATCCCTACAATGAATTGGAAACATTTCGAAAAATTAGAAGAAGACAAAATTTCTTCATTCAATGAATTTAAAATTTAAAAAATCTAAATATAAAGAGTAGATGCAAGTAGAGTTTTTAGTGTAGAGTTTAGGTATACAAGAAATGTTAAATACAATAGGGTGTGAGCAGTCATGTGACTTTGTTGACCTTGACAAGCAGATATGGGGGCTCGTGTCAGAATGATAGCTAGTAATTATGTACATATATGTCAAATATCATCTAGCCTTATCTTTTATTAATTTTATAAGATTGCCTGTAAACCACACTGGATACGACATAGAGTTAATTATTTTAGATGGTACATATCAATACAGGAGTACATTATTTTATAAAACGTAAGACATCATTTGTTCAACATTCATGTTACAAAATAATGCTTCCCAAATACAGTTATTCAAGAAAAAAATTATTAGGTTGTAGTCAGCTGATTTAAATTTATACATCTTCATGTTGACAAATACTTTACTATAGCATATTTCAATATTTAATATTAATACAAACAAGCGGTATTATTAGTTACAGATAAACAAAAATTACAGATACAATAAATATGGTATTACATTTATAATTTTATCAACAAATCTTTTTCTTTTCCAGATGATACCGTTTCCGATGTTGCAGTGCTAACAGTCCCGGACATCGCGGCTTGGAGAACCCGTTCATGAGTCTACAATATCCCGTGGCTTCTCTCCAGACCTGATGGACTCGATTTCGCTGCCAGGATCTCCTGCGGTGCCATGAGAAGTCGTGATCCGGTTCGCCTGATGCTGATATCCGGACTTTAAGTTCTATAAAATATAAATGTGTGTTAAACTGTATACTTCACTATACTTTTATTTCACATTTTTATTTAATATTCCATATACATTAGCACCGATTTTTTGTATGTTAAAAGTACACTTATTTTTGAAAGGGGTATATACAGGATGTCCCATTTTGCATTATCTTCTTGAATATCTCGAAATGAAAGCATTTTACCGAAAAGTATGCCGAATCATAATCGTAATGGTTTTGAGGGGGACATCGGATTTTGACAAAATGGCCCCGTTAGCCCCGCAAGGGGGGCCGGGAGGGGGGTCAACTTAAAAAATTTAAATGGGAACCCATATTTTTTATTGCAGATTCTGAAAGAGCGTTAAAAAATATGTAGGTTTTATCCGGATACTTTTTTTCAATTTCCAACAGGTGGCGCTGTAATCGTGAAAGTATTTTACATTATCTTCTTGAATATCTCGAAATGAAAGCATTTTACCGAAAAGTATGCCGAATCATAATCGTAATGGTTTTGAGGGGGACATCGGATTTTGACAAAATGGCCCCCTTAGCCCCGCAAGGGGGGCCGGGAGGGGGGTCAACTTAAAAAATTTAAATGGGAACCCCTATTTTTTATTGCAGATTCTGAAAGAGCGTTAAAAAATATGTAGGTTTTATCCGGATACTTTTTTTCAATTTCCAACAGGTGGCGCTGTAATCGTGAAAGTATTTTACATTATCTTCTTGAATATCTCGAAATGAAAGCATTTTACCGAAAAGTATGCCGAATCATAATCGTAATGGTTTTGAGGGGGACATCGGATTTTGACAAAATGGCCCCGTTAGCCCCGCAAGGGGGGCCGGGAGGGGGGTCAACTTAAAAAATTTAAATGGGAACCCATATTTTTTATTGCAGATTCTGAAAGAGCGTTAAAAAATATGTAGGTTTTATCCGGATACTTTTTTTCAATTTCCAACAGGTGGCGCTGTAATCGTGAAAGTATTTTACATTATCTTCTTGAATATCTCGAAATGAAAGCATTTTACCGAAAAGTATGCCGAATCATAATCGTAATGGTTTTGAGGGGGACATCGGATTTTGACAAAATGGCCCCCTTAGCCCCGCAAGGGGGGCCGGGAGGGGGGTCAACTTAAAAAATTTAAATGGGAACCCCTATTTTTTATTGCAGATTCTGAAAGAGCGTTAAAAAATATGTAGGTTTTATCCGGATACTTTTTTTCAATTTCCAACAGGTGGCGCTGTAATCGTGAAAGTATTTTACATTATCTTCTTGAATATCTCGAAATGAAAGCATTTTACCGAAAAGTATGCCGAATCATAATCGTAATGGTTTTGAGGGGGACATCGGATTTTGACAAAATAACCCCCTTAGCCCCCCAAGGGGGGCCAGGAGGGGGGTCAACTTAAAAAATTTAAATGGGAACCCCTATTTTTTATTGCAGATTCTGAAAGAGCGTTAAAAAATATGTAGGTTTTATCCGGATACTTTTTTTCAATTTCCAACAGGTGGCGCTGTAATCGTGAAAGTATTTTACATTATCTTCTTGAATATCTCGAAATGAAAGCATTTTACCGAAAAGTATGCCGAATCATAATCGTAATGGTTTTGAGGGGGACATCGGATTTTGACAAAATGGCTGTAATCAAGAAGATAATGTAAAATACTTTCACGATTACAGCGCCACCTGTTGGAAATTGAAAAAAAGTATCCGGATAAAACCTACATATTTTTTAACGCTCTTTCAGAATCTGCAATAAAAAATAGGGGTTCCCATTTAAATTTTTTAAGTTGACCCCCCTCCTGGCCCCCCTTGGGGGGCTAAGGGGGTTATTTTGTCAAAATCCGATGTCCCCCTCAAAACCATTACGATTATGATTCGGCATACTTTTCGGTAAAATGCTTTCATTTCGAGATATTCAAGAAGATAATGTAAAATGGGACACCCTGTAATGCTCATAATGTATAAGTAATATTACGGTGAATATAATAGTTCATTTTCAGATTTTTATTATTAGAATTAAAATAACACTTATAACAATTGTTATTAGTAAAAGAAAATATACACACTTTTACGAACAATTACACTTATTTTAATAACACTAAATACGTTTTTTGTATTATACAGCAACCTATAATATACAAATACTCACGATAATAAAATTTTGACTGAGGATTAAATAATAAACACTAACGGGCGAACAGAGGCTTATTCAAGGTTTGTAAATAAATAATTACAATTTTAATAATCAAAAATACGTTGTATAAGTTTAAAATTTTGAATATTTAGATTTTATTGTAAATAATAAATAAATCTTTTCAAGTAACATGATTTTTTTAACATCGTGGAAACTCGAGTTACAGACGCTTAAAATTAAATGATTTTTCATCGAAATTTTGTGAATTTATAATTCGGTTCGTTTTTCATATGTTCATACACCACTCCTTCATGGATAAAAATAGAATAACGGGCGATGAAAATTTGAATTGAGCATGAAATTTTCTTTCTATTAATGTACCATACGATTTTTTTACATCGTCGAATCTCGAGTTACAGACGCTTAAAATTACATGATTACACATAGTTCTAGATATTTCAGTCAACTGAAACAGATTTCAGTAAATGCGATTTTTAAACGCTACAAACATTTTTTTAAATTTTAGTACTTACTTGTAAAAGACAATGATAGGCGAATTTCCTCAATATATCTTCCGCTAGTACTGCATTTCTGAATTGTATTGTCTTCGACGAGTTACACTGATTAGAATACACTTTCAAGTATTTATTACACAACACTTGCACTAATTATATTAACAATATGTTAAAAATATGCTCTAATAATGATCAAATAATTATAGTGTTAGGGTAAATTGTAATACTTTTATTTATATCGCGAACTATAAATTGAATAAGAGAATGATTGTAATAAAAACTACTAAGTTTTTCGGTTCGTATCAAAACTACACTATCGCGATACACGATTATTCACAAGCACCCCATGTTCACTTCACCGAAGTCAGAAAGGAACTGAGGGTCTTCATTATAAACATATAATATTAATATTATAACGTAACAAGAAACACTAATTAAGTGTTAATTGATTACATTTTTTATATTTTGGCGCACAAAATAAACAATGTTTATGTTTGTTTTCAGGGTCCGCGAAGGGCCGTACTTACACCCAGCGATAGGATACGGTAACTACAACAGTAGACGAAGATAATAGATGATTTTTATAAGAATAAATGAACAAAAGAGTTTTTTTATTTACCTTTCCCATTTAATAATAAAAGAGACAGGGAAATATCCTAATATTTAAGGATTTTTCCTTATTTTCCTATCCTATCCTTTAGTATTAAGTTCTCTAGGTACGAAAACAACCATCCGACAGGAGTGCGCCCTTTTTCAAAGGGCTTAGGGCTTATTTGAGCCCTTCGGGAAAATCTGGCCACGGATTTCAATTATGCAGGTCCAAGTAAGTTTAAAAAAACTTGTCTGGCCCTTCTAGCCCTTTTAGTTCCGGAGTTCGCGCAAGCCCTTCGCCACAAACTTGAAGAGCGAATATATTGTAAATCAAAGGGTTTTCGTCAATTCTGCGCAAGCCAATGGAAAGGGCGGGTTCAAATCCTATCGATACGCTATTTAATTAACGTATTAAAGCGTTAAACCCTTCGGAAAACTTTGAGGGCTCGTATCTCGGAAACGGCTGGATTTTCAGCGATTTCCTTGAAATTTCGCGTTCCCTTAGCATTCCTTGAAATGTCAGGGTCGTAGAACATATTTAAGTTTCAAGGGCGTAGGGCCAAGGGTTTAAAAATGCGCTAATTAAAATTTGACAGCTTCATTTTGTTAAAAAGTTGAACAAATTCTCATTTTTTTTTAATGTCACATGTTTTTGTTGTACAGAATACGTAAATGTTATTTTAAATAAAATTAGACCTGTTTTAATGGTAGTTTGCAATTCGTTTTTCTGTATATTTCTTTAGTTTTAAAATGACATTTTACACAATTTATTAATGTGTACACACTTCCCTGTTGTCCTAAATTAGCAGCATCTACTGTGTACATACTTCCCTGTCTCTTAGTTGTGGTATTACCTCTGAAATAAATAAGGGGTTGTTAAATTAAAACATGTATTAGTTTAAGTAATTTTTATTGTTTAATTGTAATACATTGTTGTCTTTATCATGTTCATAACCTAAATTGCATTTTTAATTCTTATTCTTTGTATTTTATAAATAAATATACTTACCCTTGTCCTAAAAATTAGAAGTAGGGATGTTTAAATAATAGTTTGTATAACTTTTGCTTGTATTTAATTGTTTATTTGTATCTTACATTGTTGTATTTCATGTAAACTACCCTAATGTACAATATTTAATACAATAAAATAAATTAATATATAATTTGTCCATTTTTTTTTATTCCTTCTACTTAGGGGATGAAATCTGTAAGATTTTAATCCCCTATACGTATATAGTTCTTAAAATGGCCGCTAGAGGGCAGCACCTATTGTAAAGCCTTACGCCTTAAAGTATAGGCAACCAGAAATAACGCCGTGTTTGTAAATAGTTCCGAAAATGACCGCTTGGGGGCAGCACATGAGACGTATACCTATTGGGAATTTGTACTTAGTGAAAATGGGACGTATACCTATTGGGAATTTGGTGTTAGTGAACGTATACCTATTTATACATACGTACATACAGAATTCTAAATAGTTCCGAAAATGGCCGTTTGGGGGCAGCACATAAGACGTATACCTATTGGGAATTTGTACCTAGTGAATATGGGACGTATACTTTTTGGGAATTTGTACTTAGTGAATATGGGACGTATACTTTTTGGGAATTTGTACTTAGTGAAAATGGGACGTATACCTTTTGGGAATTTATATTTAGTGAATATGGGACGTATACCTATGAAAATTTTAGTCTCTGAACATTGGTGAAAAAAAGTACTCCAAAGTTGAAATCTTTATCAACAGGTGCTGCCCCCTACCGGACGTTTTAAAAACTATATATGTGTATGTACGTACGTATGTACAAAAAAGAAAATATTTTAATTACTAAAACTCTAAGTTGAAAACTTTATCGACATGTGCGCCCCCTAGCGGATATTTTAAAAACTATATATGTGTATGTACGTACGTATGTACAAAACAGAAGATATTTTAATTACTTAAAACCGCAAGTTGAAAATATTTATCGACAGGTGCTACCCCCTAGCGGACGTTTTAAAAACTACATACGTGTAAGGACTTTGAATAAAAAATCAATTTTTTAATATAATATATTTGTATTTTAAGAAATTACAATTTTTAAATATAAAAATATATTTGTATTTTAAGAAATTACAAAACTATCTTATAAAAATTGAAGTTTATTGGAATTACTATTACAAAGGGCTGTTTGACAGGCATAAATCGTTAATAGATTTGTTAACAAATATAGTAACAATTATAAACAGAAATATAACAAATGAATCGTAAAAGACTAAGTTTAAAAATTCTGTTCATAATTATTTCCTACTAAATTTGGTAACAAATCTATTAATAATTTATAACAATGTCACACAGGGTAGTTATAAAACTAAAATGTTTGTTACCAAATAAAATTATTATGGGGTTATTTTATTTGTTGTTAATTATTCTGCAAATAAAAGTTTAACCCTAAGATTTAACTTTTATTTACAGAATAAAGATGTAAAATAATCAACAACAAATAAAATAACCCCATAATAATTTTATTTGGTAACAAACATTTTAGTTTTATAAATGATACGAAACTCTAAATATATATTTTTAGACTAAAACCGCTCAAATATATATATTAGAGTTCCGTTTACAATACTTATGGACTAATTTAACAAACTTAAACTAGGGATCCCCAAATAAGATTTCTTGTTCCCATTGTTACAAGTACAAGATTTCTTATTCGGTTTAAGATCGTTTGGGAACCTTTATATTAAATATATTATATATTTTTTGGTGTTACCACCTCAACCGCCCACTCACCAAAATATATAATATTTATTAATATAAAGCTTCGTTTACAATAAATACTTAAAATCTAACTTTGCCCTGATCGCGTCAAAATACTTAAGAATAATTACAAGTTTTCCTAAAACTACCTAACTTTAAAACTAATGTGATGGGTTTAAATAAAAATAAACAAAAAGATTGTTTTATTGTACATACATTTTAAAAAAGTCATTATGCAGAGGAAGCCATGAAGACGCATCCCAATCGGCACTGCGATGTCGGCGACGGCGGCGGTGGGGAATTTTTTAAACTTATAACTATCTTAAAACTATAAATGAAACGCTCTATTTAATAAATGATATATATAGGGAGACACCACCCTCATGCCAAACCCACGCTCACCATATATATATATATATATATATATATATATATATATATATATATATATATATATATATATATATATACATATATCATTTATTAAATAAATAAAATTCCGTATACAATAATACCTTATAATCTAAATTAAACTATTGTAGTTCCCCCCAAATTCAGTTTATGAAGTGCACAAAAATTCCTATCTTACGTTTTTCAAACACAAGCAAATCTAAAAATGGTAAGTTACGTTAAGTTGTTCTCTCTCTCAAAAAGCAAAAACAACCCCTGCCTATCTTATAATCTAAGCTATCTTATGTCTACGCACGCTATCTTATATCTAGACTATGTTAAGCTAAGTTGAAGTGAGAGAGAGATATACGATCTAAGACAAAAAGTGAGAATGCCGGGGTGATTCTCACAGTAGTTTACGTGAGGGCTAAGCCGACCCCAGTCGCGACCCCAATGGGTTTACGGCCTACACACGCGAGCTAATTAAGGACAAGGGAAGCAATTAAGTGATATTCCACGGCTTGGATGCAATAAAGAGCTACTCCCGATGGCATCGCCCGGCCATTCCCGAAACACCTGACACCGAACGCGGTCAACCCGTGTGCTCAAACAATGTTAAATCAAACAAAAGCTTTACTTTGTCTTTAATAATTCGTTGCCATTAAAATTAAACGATGATTACGTTGCCTCCGGATGAGGAGAGCACATAACGCCATAAGAGAGCTTCCTGTGTAAGCATTCAGGTTTGTTTAAAACTTTTCTCATTTGAGTCTAGCGGTTTTAAAGCGTCCAAACTAGAGCAGAGGCCGATACGAACGGCGGTCAGCACTGATACAAAAGAATTAAACTGTCCCTAGAAACATTCACAAAAGTGTGAAGCGATCCACCAGAATAAACAACTGGTTTCACATGGCGTTGCGAATTACTATACATATCAGTCCACTCAATTATGGAAATCGCGCACGAACCCTACCTAACCATCCCACTAACCGTCAATGTTAATAATAATAAAAAAGAAATAAGGAAACCCGAACCCACAAACAAGTTTCGAATCTCACACCCCCTACTTCCTGATTCTCTCACCATTTGACAGCAAGCATGCCCCGACACACCAATTCATACAATTTTTTTTTTCACATTCACTCTCCCTAGATGCCGTCTGGGCAATCAAAACGCACGATTTTATGATGAATCATCGAAAGGGAAAAGCACTTCAACTAAATAAAATTATTATTAATTTGTTAAAGAAAACGCGTGTTTGCTCAACGGCGCGATGAGCCAAAGTTTAATTAAGACCTGAAAATACATTTCAAAGAACTTAAAACTAACTTATTTTCTATATTATTCTTCACATAATAATAGCATTGTATAATAATGCTTCGTTTATAGGTAATTCGCTTTATAATCTGTGTTGACAACGACTAGAAAACTATTTTTTTCTACATTGCGCAATGTTATTCTTATGTGAAAAATTCTATACTATATTAATTTAATCTTCTTGATGTCCGATTCCTGAAAAATATATGCTAATCATATGTTTCCAGATATTGATTTTATTGATTAACAGTCGGCATTTCAATTTTAAATCATTTGAAAATTATACAGACATTCATGAAAGTTATATTTCTTTCAATGTAGTACTCAAAATCGAATTTGAGTACAAGATAATATTTAAACATTTATAATAGTCATATTTCGTTGACTAAGTTCTCATGGTTGAATATGAGATCAAGTTAATAATTAGGCATATAGTCATAATCCTTTGACTATAAATTCTCATGGTTGAATATGAGTACAAGTTAATAATTAGGCATATAGTCATAATCCTTTGACTATAAATTCTCATGGTTGAATAGGAGAACAAGTTAATAATTAGGCATATAGTCATAATCCTTTGACTATAAGTTCTCATGATTGAGTATGAGAACAAAATATTTTATAAAAAAATAAAGTTCCTACCAGTTCATCCATCGATGCTCGTCTACGCCGTAGAAGATTTATGTGGAGCTCAGCTATCCTTCAGACAAGCTGCTGTAGAAGATTTGCAGTGTTGAAATCGAAAGCTGGATCCAAATACTCCCAAGTTTCTTAACATCTCAGACCAGCCAAATGTCTGCCTATTAAATAATACTTATTAGTTTGGGGTGATCTTTAAACCATTTCAAAAACTGTTGGACAAAATTTCGTACGGCAAACGTGTCTTCATTACACAAGACACTAGATTTATATGATGAATGTATCATGTGATATTTTATCCAACAGTTTTTAAATGGTTTCAAAAGTATTTAAAATTTGCTTCAATTTGTTATTTCAAAAGCACATTTGATAAAAAATATTGCAGAGAAATTCATTTTGCACCACCCTGTCCGTCGGGTGGTTATACAAGTGGAAAGTGCACCACTTTTCAAATGCATAGTTATTCTAGTGCAAATATTTCACGCACAATACAAAAACTTTTTCATTTCTTATTGACTAGTAACTAGATTTGAACTAGTTAATTTTTATTCCAAGTTTCGAGTCTTGGATTATAAAGTATTGTTGCATTACCAACAATATTAGCGGTTCCAACCACATAAATACATTTAATAATGATAAAAAGAATAAAAGTTAAATAAAACAGAATTGTAAAGCAAATAATATGAAATCTAGTAAGATCCTTACCTTAGACATGCTGACAGCATGCTTGAATTTTTGAGTTGTAGGGCCCCAATGCAGTAACTCCGTTATCTCCTGTTTCTCCTAAAGATGCTCTGCCCTCTTCTGCTCCCAGTTTCATGTTTCCGAAACCCTCGTGCATGCAGTCTGAAATAGAGACAAATGAGTTACTTTAGTTATGCTTTTGCGGTTTTCATTTTATTCGTGTATTACATATCTTTAAAAATCGTTACAAATAACGCACAAGTTGTTAACAATTAAAAATATATAACAAAATTAATGTTTGACTTACATTTTCCACATGATTTCAGCTGAGAAAACCACCGCGAATGGACAAGTATTTCATCGCCACGCCATGTTGTCGCTTCAGTTTACCGTCCTATTGGCTTTGGAGATGGAGTAGTATTTATGCGAATACGTAGAACATTTTTCGAAATATCGCCAAGTCTGGAAGATTTTCAAACATGATTTTTTGTGAATTCTGCTGAACTTTAACGGAAAATGTTGCTCGGTTTATTATTCCACAATATTTGATTTCTACGTTAAATACTGCGTCTGGATGTGTAGTATCTATGCGAATACGTAGAACAATTTTCGAAATATCGCCAAGTCTGGAAGATTTTCAAACATGATTTTCTGTGAATTCTTCTGAACTTTAACGGAAAATGTTGCTCGGTTTATTATTCCACCATATTTGATTTCTACGTTAAATACTGCGTCTGTATGTGTTACATTTTTAAAATGATTTAATTTTGAAGGTATCAGCGACAAAAACTTTAATTCGATTTGATGTATCTTGTAATTAGATTAAATCGAATTTCGTTCCCATTCTTTGGCGGTGGACGTTGGCTGTTCATTTAGCGTTAACCAGGGGGCACGTGTGGTATTCTACCACGGACGCGAACAGCTTTACCCCCCATTCAAATTAAATTGGTTGTATTCTAGCACACCATCAATTTTAAATTTCTTCCTAAAGCTGTGAAAGATGTATCTGTTTTCTGTAAATAAAATGCTCAATTCTCAAAAATACTAATTATAATTTACTAGTGTATGAAACTTGGGTGTCATAACTATGATTAGACCATAACTTTTTAATGGCAACGTCAATAATGTAAAATTATTGTTTTTCCGAAAAATACATTCAATAATAAACTTATCTGTCTTTGAGTTATAAATATAGACAAGCGTGGTGGTGGGATTGCTGTATATATTTCAAGTGCTCTAAAATACTCAATCTTTGACACTAGCTTTGTAATTGATAATGATATTGAACATTTGTGGTTTTCTTTCAGTATTAATAACATCAAATTTGGCCTTGGTGTTGTTTATAATCACAGTGTTTTAAAATACAGACAACTTTCTATTCTTGATTCGCTCTTTGCAGAATTCCTACCTCAAGTAGATCATCTTTTCGTAGTAGGAGATATTAATATTGATCTCTTAAAAAATGATTTCAGATAGCGATTCTTTAATGATATTCTTTCAACTCATAACCTCTGTCAGTTAATAAAACAGTGTACACGTCCATCATCTGGGACGCTCTTAGACATATTTGTATCTCCCGACTCTGAAATTTGTCTCAAATCTGGAGTAATTGACTCCCAAAAAATGTCTGATCACGATTGTGTATATGGAATCATAAATGTTCCCAAAACGCAGCGTTCAGTTCAAACTTTTTCTTACCGCGATTTTAAAAATTTAGATTTGCCGGCTCTTGATAACGACTGTTCAAATATTAATTGGAATGAAATCCTGCGGATACGTTCCGTATTAACGTTCCGTTAATGATAAAGTAAATTTTCTGAACGAAAAAATTATCAATTTATTTAATAAACATGCACCTGTGAAAACTATTTGTTCAACGAAAAAGCACTGTCCTTGGATTACTCCAGTGATTCGAATTATGCAAAAGAAATGCGACGCAGCACTTTGTAGTTACAAAAGGTATAAAACTCTAACAAAACTTCAATACTATAAAGATCTTAAAAATTTCACTACTACAGCTATAAGAAGAGAAAAAGCTGCTTATTTTAATACTGTTATAAATTCAAATTGCACTAATCCGAAATCACTGTGGGTTTCATGGAAAAAGGAAGGTGTTAATTCTCAACTTAAACAGGAACTACCTGATGAGCTTTGTGATCCTCATGCTTATTGTACTTTCTTGCTCAACAATGTTAAAACATCTTCAATAAATAGTGATACTCTCTCATATTTTGAAAAAAATAAATTTTCTGTAAACGGTATTGAACCATTTGAATTTGCATGTGGACGATATTTCTATTAATATGATTATTTTAATTTTAGATCACATACTAACGTACATCACTCATATTATTAATTCGTCTCTGTTGGAAAACACTTTTCCTGAAATTTGGAAAACTGCAATTGTCAAACCAGTGCCAAAATGCGTAAATCCTAATTCGCTCAATGATTTAAGACCAATAAGTATATTGCCCGTTTTATCAAAAGTCCTAGAAAAGATCTGTTGTAAACAAATCTTGTTTTTTAGATAAAACAGCAATATTGCCGTCAAGTCAGTCTGGGTTTAGAGAGAATTATAGCACTAACACTGCTCTTCTAAACATAGTTGATGAACTTCTGAAAAATTATGTTGCTCTAAAATCTCAGTCTTGATCCAAATTGACCTTACTAAAGCATTTGACATGATAAATTTTGAAATGCTTTTGGCAAAACTGCACTTTTATAATTTTTCACCCAACGCAGTGGAGTGGTGTCGATCATATTTACACAACCGCATGTTTTCAGTTCGTACAACCTACAATAATGGGAAAAGCTTGTCCTCTCATAAACAGTACATACCCTCTGGTGTCCCTCAAGGATCTATTCTTGGACCATTGTTTTTCTTGATCTACATTGCTGATATGCCCAGTCAAGTAAAATACAGCTCTTTGCATTCTTATGCTGACGATACTCAGCTTATAACATCTTTCTCTAAACAAAATGAAACGCTACAACTAAGTCAACTTAATCAAGATTTACAAAATCTGTCAATATGGGTCAGAAATAATGGTCTAAAAATAAATACAGAAAAATCTACCATGCTTAGTGTAGGTAATCAAATTACTACATCTATTTTATTGGGCGGTGTTCCACTCCAATGTAGCGAAGTCATTACAAGCTTAGGACTTATCATAGATAAAAATTTGAACTTTAGGTCTCATCTCGTAAAAAAACTTCAAGCAGCTAGACTTAGACATTTATATCAATTTAAAAACGTTCTGTTTTCTGCTACGAAATTCAAAATTGTCAAGTCCTTAATCTTCCCTCTGTTTGATTATTGCGGATGTGTTTATGTTCCAAATCTATTTAAAAAAGATAGGCAACGTATAACACTTTTTCAAAATGCTTGTCTTCGATACGTATTTGGTGTACGAAAGTATGAACATATTTCTAACTATAGACATAAAGCAAGACTTCCATTCATTGAAAATCGTATCAAGTCTCTGTATCTTTGTTTAGTTCATAAAATAATTAAAATTGGTACACCTTTATATTTATCATCCAAGCTAACAGAAAAAGATTTTATATACTCCCTGCGTAGTTCTTCTTTATTTAAAGTTCCTTCATTTAAGAAAAGTAAATTCCAAGGTTCATTTTCGTATTTAGCCCCCCATCTATATAATAACTTAACTTCAGATTTGAAAGCCTTACCTGTCAATACTTTCAAACAGAAATTAAAGTTTTCAAATTATATATAATCTTTCATTCATTAATGTATCTAGTTTCTACTTTTTCATACTGTTTTCATACTAGTAATATTATTTTCATGTATGTATATAGTTTCCTTGTAAATTGGGTTAGGTGGTAGAACAGCTTTTAGCTGAACCTCGCCCTTAATGGTGTGTATTTTTTGGATGCCATTAATAAAGAAATTATTTATTATTTATATATAAATAATAATGTTATATGTATATGTGCACAATAAAGAAATAAAAATGGAATAGATAACGTTTCTCTATTTCCTGCATTGTACATGTGTACAATATAGGAAATAAATAAAAGAATGGATAATGATGTTCTTCAAACCACTTCCTGTATTGCACATATGTACATGTACATTATAAGAAATAAATGAAGGAATGGATAATGACATACCTCTAACCATTTCCCGCTTTGTACTTTTAAATTATTGTTGACTAAATTTGAAAATTTCAATATTAAATGCCAAGAGGTGGTGAAAAAATCTACTGTCTCCTTTACACTTCAATTAGTTGGTGGGATGTACTGTTGCTTTAGGTATGTGTGTGTATATGTATGTATGTATGTATGTATGTATGTATGTATGTATGTATGTATGTGTTTTTTCAATTAGCGGGAGGTATTGTTGGCAAAAAACTACTATGACCTTTACACTTTAATTAGTTGGCGGGAGGTACTGTTGTTTTAAGGTATGTTTACATGTATGTATGTGTGTTTTAATCGCCATTTGTAATTAGCGGGAGGTAAGGTTGGTAAAAAATCTACTGTGACCTTTATACTTTAATTAGTTAGCGGGAGGTACTGTTGTTTTAGTGTATGTTTGCATGTACGTATGTATATGTATGTATGTATGTGTGTATGTATATATGTATGTGTGGGTTTTATCGCCATTTGTAATTAGCGAGAGGTATTGTTGTTAAATATATCTACTGTCACCTTTACACTTTGGTTAGTTGGCGGAAGGTATTGTAAATAAAAAATCAAGTGTACCTTAGCGCGCTTGTGATTAGTTATGTACGTTTTACGGGAGGCATTGATTCGTAACAAAAAATAAAATTCTCAATTTTTACCTAAAAGTGTTCCCCCTCTTGTCAATTACTAAACAGCGGGTGCATGGAGTAGATATTGATTTTTGTGTGACAGAGATAAATATGTTGTAAGAGAGAGACAACACGACATAGAATAACAAAGACAGGATGGAACAATCCCTCGCAAATATTTATTTTTGTAAAACAGAGAGCGAAATACATAACTATTTCATTCTAATGGACTCTTCTTTTTACTGTAATTTTTGTTGGGGAATAAAGTGTTAAGTCCGTACGTGTACATATCTATGTGACCATAGAGTAATACAACACAGGATTGTACACTTACTCACAAATATTTATTTTTTGTAAGACAGAGAGCGAAATATATAACTATTTCATTCTAATAAACTCTTCTTTTTACTGTAATTTTTTTTGGGAAACATGGTGTAAAGTCCGTAGCATATCTCGGTGACAACTTGTAGTCAGGGATATGTATAAAGTAGGTTTTCGATCCAAAAATTTGATGAGTTTTTAGTGAATAAGCACGAAGTAGGGGCCACGTTTTTACAATGATGTATGGGTGTACGTATAATCCAAAACTTTACAATTTTAGTATTTAAGACTTTTATAACAAGGGAAATAACATTAGATTTTGACTAAAACTGATAAACCGGAAGTGATACTTTACTTGAAGCCCATAAAAGTTTTTAATGAAGAACTATATTAAAATATAATCCAAAAGTATTCAAATTTAGTATTTAAGACTTTTATATTAAGGGAAACAACATATCATATTTTGAATAAAATTGATAAACCGGAAGTGATACTTTACTTGAAGCCCATAACAGTTTTTAATGAAGAACTATATTAAAATATAATCCAAAAGTATTCAAATTTAGTATTTAAGACTTTTATATTAAGGGAAACAAAATATTATATTTTGAATAAAATTGATAAACCGGAAGTGATACTTTACTTGATGCCCATAACAGTTTTTAATGAAGAACTATATTAAAATATAATCCAAAAGTATTCAAATTTAGTATTCAAGACTTTTATATTAAGGGAAACAACATATTATATTTTGAATAAAATTGATAAACCGGAAGTGATACTTTACTTGAAGCCCATAACAGTTTTTAATGAAGAACTATATTAAAATATAATCCAAAAGTATTCAAATTTAGTATTTAAGACTTTTATATTAAAGGAAACAACATATTATATTTTGAATAAAATTGATAAACCGGAAGTGATACTTTACTTGAAGCCCATAAAAGTTTTTAATGAAGAACTATATTAAAATATAATCCAAAAGTATTCAAATTTAGTATTTAAGACTTTTATATTAAGGGAAACAAAATATTATATTTTGAATAAAATTGATAAACCGGAAGTGATACTTTACTTGATGCCCATAACAGTTTTTAATGAAGAACTATATTAAAATATAATCCAAAAGTATTCAAATTTAGTATTCAAGACTTTTATATTAAGGGAAACAACATATTATATTTTGAATAAAATTGATAAACCGGAAGTGATACTTTACTTGAAGCCCATAACAGTTTTTAATGAAGAACTATATTAAAATATAATCCAAAAGTATTCAAATTTAGTATTTAAGACTTTTATATTAAAGGAAACAACATATTATATTTTGAATAAAATTGATAAACCGGAAGTGATACTTTACTTGAAGCCCATAAAAGTTTTTAATGAAGAACTATATTAAAATATAATCCAAAAGTATTCAAATTTAGTATTTAAGACTTTTATATTAAGGGAAACAACATATCATATTTTGAATAAAAGTGATAAACCGGAAGTGATACTTTACTTGAAGCCCATAACAGTTTTTTTCTATTTCGGTGTTCTTATGTTTCTATAAACGCACTG
Source organism: Harpalus rufipes (assembly GCA_951394225.1). Taxonomy (NCBI): domain Eukaryota; kingdom Metazoa; phylum Arthropoda; class Insecta; order Coleoptera; family Carabidae; genus Harpalus; species Harpalus rufipes. Next base: position 15,132,771 of record OX596289.1, read on the forward strand.
TTTTGTACTGCAAACACGACGTTTAGAATATCTATAAGCGTACTATTTTTGGCGCCTTTCATGTTATAGAGTTGGTAGTCATGCTTTCATAACTGACAGATAACAGGTAACCTCAAAATGGTAAGTTGTTGATAATATTTCAACATATTACTTTTAATTATGGATTTTTATACTTTCTTTAGGTGATAGGACTAGAAAGAAATATAATATTAATTTCACAACCAGAATCAGACCTTGAATCATAAATACAATACACCTTGCAATACACTAATTAATCAATAGTTGACAAAATATAAAATTTCAATTGTTAGCGAGAAGCGTTACCAACATAAACATAACTAACAAAAAAAATACCTAGTCATAATTTGACGTCGCAATTTAAATAAATTTAATCGTAAAATTACCTCAATAGAAAAAATAGTATAAAAAACACGTATCATAAGGCCTGTTGACGCACTCGTCCTTTGTAAAACTCGCCTAGCGGCTCGTTTTCCAAACTTGGACTCGTACGTTAACTTATGATACTTGTGTTTTAATGTACTATTAATGAAGAACTATATTAAAATATAATCCAAAAGTATTCAAATTTAGTATTTAAGACTTTTATATTAAGGGAAACAACATATTATATTTTGAATAAAATTGATAAACCGGAAGTGATACTTTACTTGAAGCCCATAACAGTTTTTAATGAAGAACTATATTAAAATATAATCCAAAAGTATTCAAATTTAGTATTTAAGACTTTTATATTAAGGGAAACAACATATCATATTTTGAATAAAATTGATAAACCGGAAGTGATACTTTACTTGAAGCCCATAACAGTTTTTAATGAAGAACTATATTAAAATATAATCCAAAAGTATTCCAATTTAGTATTTAAGACTTTTATATTAAGGGAAACAAAATATTATATTTTGAATAAAATTGATAAACCGGAAGTGATACTTTACTTGAAGCCCATAACAGTTTTTAATGAAGAACTATATTAAAATATAATCCAAAAGTATTCAAATTTAGTATTTAAGACTTTTATATTAAGGGAAACAACATATCATATTTTGAATAAAATTGATAAACCGGAAGTGATACTTTACTTGAAGCCCATAACAGTTTTTAATGAAGAACTATATTAAAATATAATCCAAAAGTATTCCAATTTAGTATTTAAGACTTTTATATTAAGGGAAACAACATTATATTTTGAATAAAATTGATAAACCGGAAGAGAGACTTTACTTGAAGCCCATAACAGTTTTTAATGAAGAACTATATTAAAATATAATCCAAAAGTATTCAAATTTAGTATTTAAGACTTTTATATTAAGGGAAACAACATTATATTTTGAATAAAATTGATAAACCGGAAGTGATACTTTACTTGAAGCCCATAACAGTTTTTAATGAAGAACTATATTAAAATATAATCCAAAATTATTCAAATTTAGTACATATTTCAGACTTTTATATTAAGGGAAACAACATATTATATTTTAACTAAAAGTGGTACTTTACTGGAAGCTCTGAACAGATTTTCTTGAAAATATATATTAATATATGATCTAAAACTTCTCAAATTTGGTATTTAAAACCCATATTCTTAATACAGGCTGAGTCACCGAAATCGCCGTCTTCGATATCTCCCTTGTCGTTAGAAATATAGCATAAGTTTAATAACAGAATTTATTCGTCTACTCAAGGAGCACAACGTAAAATTATTTTCACATATACAGAGTGTTGCTCGGCGAGAATAGTTTCTCTTTTTTTAAATGGAACACCCTATATATTTTTATATATTTTGAATTGTATTTTATTCACCTATACGAACATATGAATTTTGTTTTAGTTTTCCACGGCGTTGCCAAGTTATTCCGTTTTTTCTCTAAAAAAGACCGAATACACGCATTGCTTTATAAGGGCTTACTGAAGTTATTTTAATAGTAAGAATTACGAATTTTCTTTTCTGTATAACTGTAATTATACTCTATGTTCTGACATATTTTTTTAAAAATGTAATTATACAGGCAGTTCAATAAAGCGAATCAAATGTGCTCAATTCCAAATGACTATAACTCGTCATTTTCAAATGGAACACCCTATATTTTATTATTCAGTTGTGTGACCTTTTGTATTATCTTCATATGTTATTAAGGGTATACCATGCCTAAAACCAATAATTTCGGAGATTTTCACTATTTTTCTCTAAATTTATATATTTAACTAAAAATTAAATCTAGTATATCATGGATATTGTTTTTTGAATAAGAAACAATTGCAGTAATGATAGTATTTTCATTAGCCAGGTTGTTATTAATAACAGAGGGATTAAGTAAATTAGTTTATTAATATGAGTCTCTCGCAAGAAGAACTTACGAATATGGTGTACGCACTTGAAGCAGCGGAAACAAACCCTCTTTTGGCATCAAGAATTTATGCACAACGGTTTCCGGGAAGACGACATCCAAATCCGCGTTCTTTTGAAAAACTAAAGGAAAGGTTTGAAAGAACTGGTCATGTTCAGTACGACAAAAGAGGGTTTCTTTCCGCTTCTCCAAGTGCGTACACCATATTCGTAAGTTCTTCTTGTGAGAGACTCATATTAATAAATTAATTTACTTAATCCCTCTGTTATTAATAACAACCTGGCTAATGAAAATACTATCATTACTGCAATTGTTTCTTATTCAAAAAACAATATCAATGGTATACTAGATTTAATTTTTAAGTGAATATATAAATTTAGAGAAAAATAGTGAAAATCTCCGAAATTATTGGTTTTAGGCATGGGATACCCTTAATAACATATAAAGATAATACAAAAAGACACAACTGAATAATAAAATATAGCATGTTCCATTTGAAAATGACGAGTTATAGTCATTTGAAATTGAGCACATTTGATTCACTTTATTGAACAGCCTTACTTAGGGGAGGCAAATATAGTCGGCTTTAAAACATCTATTCCGATTATGCTTACAAATAAAAATCAGTGCGTATTATTAGAGCATTTTTCGAGGACCATAACGAGACTATTTTCTTATATTGAGTTCAAATTATATTAGAGGGGTCTGTACCATAAGTTGTTCATTTTAAATGGGTCACCATTGTTATCATGAGGACTATAAGAGCTACAAAGAACGTTAAGTGGACAAACTATAAAAAAAATATCGTTTTTTTTAATTCAGAATCAATGATATATTGTCCTATCCTTATAACGATATTTTTGATAAATATATAAAGTTTTATATTAATAAGACTCCCAGGCGGCCATGCATTATTCATGTATATAAACATGCACATGCACAAATACATATTATATAAATACATAATATACATACATATAAATAAGTAAATAAGAAATCAACAATATATACGGACGAAATCGCGGCGACGAACGGATAAAAAGGTAACATGAATACAAAAAAAACACATTTTGTGCACATACCTTTTATTTATTTTTACCTAACATATATCTATTAACTTTAATAGATATAAGATTTCGTGGGTGTGTGTGTGTGTTTGCAAAATTAATACAAAAGCAAGTGTATGTAACTATAATTTAATAAGTTAAAACTTTAAATTTATACTTTAAAATGCAAGTGAACTAATTGTAATCATTTAAAACTGCAAACAAAAACTTTAAAATGCAAGTAAACTTACTACACTTTTTTTAAACTGCAAAATGAAACTTTAAAATTCAAATAAACTAATTATATTACTTTAACTGCAAATTTAATTAAATCTAACTATAATATAGTGTATCTGTTCCAATGACACAAGATTGCCTCCTGTTCTGCAGTCTCCATCCCAGCGATGAGTGCCCGTTGGACGACGCCTGCGGTAAACGCCGGTACAACACGAATAAGTCATCACTTAGCATGCTGTGATGATATATGTATATTTATTTACTATAAAAACTGGGAATCAGAACAGCGGAGTTACTCAGTACGGCGGACCCTAGTTTGAGTAGAGCGACCTTCCCAAAGACCCCACTGCCCTATCCCAGAGAGGAGCAGCAAAAGGAACGGGTCCCAATCGACCTTGGGAATTGACTAATTTAAAAGGGACATACTAGAAAGAGCTGCTTGGATAGTTAAGAAGGAAAACTGAAAAAAGCAAAATCTTGCAGGGGAGGGGGGTTGTTTTCACCTGTTTTCGTCACCTGTTTTCTTCACCTGAAATCGCGAAAAACCTAATGTTCTTAAGATCTACAGCCGGTGCTATAGATCATTGATAAATGTAGTTTCGTTTATAAACGAAGTGTCTATTTTTTAATTTTTTACTACAAAACTAATAAAATTATTGAATCAAAATTTTTAAAAATGAATTATTAATATATGTGTATGTCTATAAATAATTTCACAATTGGGGTCCTCCACTACTTTTTTTATTTTTTATATAATAAAGTCTTAGTTGTAATTCGTTAAGCCGTAATATTTTTTTTTAATTATATAACGTAGCCCGTATTCACATAAATTGATCTATTCCCAGATTATAAATATATATATATATATATATATATATATATATATATATATATATAATTCGTTTAAAATAATTTTCGTGGTAAATAATTTAATAAAATAATAAAAAACTACATATTATACAATAGTCCAAATTTTGATTGCAACTGGGAGCTACGTCATTCAACATATCTGTTACTTTCATATAAAGCAGAAGGCTTGATATAATAATAATTTGGAATAGCGTATAGATGTGTGACGTAGATGTTAATGGTATTAAAAACTCGAATATTTTAAAAATGAATATTTTTTTTAAAATATTTGATCGTCAGTACAGTTTTAAAGATCAAGTTTTAATATAAATGATCCATATTTTTAATTTTTTACTATAGTGGAAGACCCATTAATAAAACGTGAAATATAGGGGTAGCAAACCACTCTAAACAAAAATGTATGCAGGTTGTTCATTTTAAATCGGACACCAATGCTATGTCAAGAACTACAAAGACAGTTAAATAGGCAAACAATTTCTATTTCACAAATTTAAAATACATATACAGTGTGTTAATTAAAAACCTGGCCATAGGCGTTTAACATGGGAAATCAGTTTTTCCTTGCGCAAAAGTTCCCAAATTATTTTAGACAAAAATACTTCAAATAAATGTTGTAGAGAATTAAATTCTGCATCCAGATTAGTAATAAGATTTTATTTTCGATGTTTCATAACCGAGAAAATCAATTTCAAAGTTTATCGAAAATTGCTGATTTATAGCGATAGCCATGGAAGTCAAACAAAATTACAAACAATTGTATGACATCTTAACTGTCAAAGAAAGTTTGTGTTTTGTGATTTTCGTTCAGTAACATATTTTTTTGGAAGTATGGAACAGTTTTCTCATGAAGAAAAGCTTCAGATTATAAAATGGTGTTACTGTGGACAAAGCTATAGAAAAATACGTGATTTAATAAGTGTAATGTGGTCACATCGACAAATTCCAAGTAAAACCACAATAGAATCTTATTACAAAAACTTAAAGCTGTAATTTCCAATGAATGTAGAAAAATAAATGCCAGACAGCTGCATAATGTTCGACATGGCTTTTATAATAGACTTGGGTATTGCTTAGCGCAAAATGGAGGGTTATTTGAACATTTAATATAAAATTATATTCATTCTAGTTTTCTGTTTTTCTTTTTAAATAAATACATTATTCTTGTTTTCATTTTTATTTTATTTTGTATATGTTGACAGCTATGTATTCTAAAAAAGTTAAATTCTAATTCATTGTGTCAATGTCATACAATTGTTCGTAATTTTGTTTGAGTTTCATGGCTATCGCTATAAATCAGCAATTTTCGAAAAACTTTGAAATTGATTTTCTCGGTTATGAAACGTCGAAAATAAAATCTTATAACTAATCTGGATGCAGAATTTAATTCTCTACAACATTTATTTGAAGTATTTTTGCCTAAAATAATTTGGGAACTTTTGCGCAAGGAAAAACTGATTTCCCATGTTAAACGCCTATGGCCAGGTTTTTAATTAACACACTGTATATATATATATATATATATATATATATATATATATATATATATATATATATATATATATATATATATATATATATATATCGTATATATTTGCGACCAGTGGTTCTCAAAATACGGGACCTAACTTTTTTATTTTAAATGAGAACATTATATTTTTTATTTGTTTATTCGTTAGAGAATTTAATTCTGAATTCAATGATATAATATTTTTATACCCTTACATAATGATTTTTTCAGACAAATGGATGCAAAGTTTTATATTAATTTGATTAAAATATGGCTATAATAAGAGTGTCATGAATGGAAAAAATGAATACGTGTCAATTTTTTTTATATAGAATTAGTATGCCATGAAAGAAATACGTGAATATTTTGTTTGCATTACCATTTATGATCAATTACAACAAAATATTCACTTATTTTTGTCAGGGCACTCTAATTCTACGTTAAAAAAATAACATGTATTCATATTTTCCATTCATGACACTCTTATTATAGCCATATTTTAATCAAATTAATATAAAAATTTACATGTATTTTTCTCAAAAAATCATGTAAGGGTATAACAATATTATATCACTGAATTCAGAATTAAATTGTTGAACGAATAATAAGCAAATAAAAAATATATGTTCTCATTTAAAATAAAAAAGTTTGGTTCCTATTTTGAGAACCACTGGTCGCAAAAAATAGATTTTCTTTTCATTAAAGTTGACTTGCGAAATAGAAATTGTTTGCCCATTTAAACTGAACAGCCTGTATAAATGTATATATTTTTATATAGTTTTGAACCCGAGTATTTTACATTTCTAGTCATTTATTTAACAACTCATCATAGTATTAAATTAAATAATGGGGTAGACACTCCAAATAAAAACTCCACCAACCTGTCCTTAAATAACGCGGAAACCGACCCGAACGCGAATAAGTATCGGCGAAACATTAAGTATGTTTTACCTAACTTTATATTTTATCCTAACTTTAAAATGCAAATGAATTTAATTTTAATGTAATATTAGCAAAAAATCAATCGCGATTTTAATAACTAAAATATTCCTATTTTCTGCCTCTTTGTGGTTGCATATTAGCCTTAAAGTTTTTAAAGCCTTAGACAAAGCTTTAGAAAAGCCCTGCTGTTGATCAAAGGCTTAAACCAGCCTTTACCCTCCTTGGAAACTTCACTAGAACCCTGTATTGTAAACCGTACTTGTTTAAAAATATTTTTAAACAAATACAATTTTTTTGGGGAAAAAACCTATCACTGAACGAACGGATATTTATTTAAACTAACTCAAATATTAAAAAGAAAACTAAGTTTCGCCGATTTAGTTACTACCTTATGACGAGTTACGACGCCCGGTATGTTAATAATATAGACATTCACAATGTGCCCCGGAAAAGAAATATAGAAGAAAATATGATTATTTGAATTATATTCAACAACATACATAAATCATATTTTCAGGAGAAAAATGAATTTACTTTTGTGTTATGATAAAAAATAGCAAAAAAGCGACAGTGAAGAGAGGCACATAATATAACGACTTACATTGATGAACACAGCTCAGCCACAAGCAAGAAAAATACGCCCATCACGGCTGCTCAACGACCCCAGGACGGCTCCTTACTACAGCAAACTCCAATGCAGATCGGCCCTCCAAGAATCATTTTTTCATTCACTGGAACTCTGGAACACAAAAATAATTTATATTAAAATACAAGCATTTCAATAATAAAACATGTAATCAGCATAAATAACTATTAAAACAGTTAAACTATTGTTTAAAGTTACCAGGAGATCAGGAAATTACATAAAAATTATGCTATGTTCCCTCTAACTGCCCCCATCCGGAATTTTAAATTCCGAACCTAATATCTAGAAATATATACAGATCTATTTCAAGATCTGGATCAATATTTTATAACTAGATCAAAATTAAATCGATTGAAATTATAAAACTAGAGCACATAATATTCATTGAAATATTTCTATTAGGTAACACAAATTACATCGTTTGAATATTGGTAGACATATAAATATAAAATACAATTTTGCTATTCATACACAATTTTGATGTTAGACTCACCGTTCATAACAAAATTCAACAAACATGCACAAGACAGTTCAAACCACGTGTTTCATAAAAAAAATCTGCTTGAAATATGTTGAATTTAGGTTCGGCAGGACTTCAAAAACTATATCACGATAAAAATAAAGACATAATAACAATTATTATCATATTTCTAGCATTGTTTCATCAGTTTTTCCTTTCGTATCAGTTTTTGTATCTCGGAGCACGTGTCTGCATCATTGTTCATTGTCATTACGCGGCGTCTTTTCCAAGACCAAGACTGCAATGCTTTGAGGAAGAAGGCTAGGGGCTAGGATTGGTCGAAATAGATTAGGTGGGGTCACGTGGTTCAACAAATTCATTTGAAATATATGTAAAAATGTATATTTCAGACATGAATTTATTTTTATGTTTTTGTATGTGCAATAGAAATTATGAAGTTGCTGTTAAAAAATATTAATGAAATTAAAGATTACAACTCAATGATTTATTCTGAAAATTATTGATTTAGAAAAAGGATAATTGTATAGCGACGCCTCTGCTCTTCTTTTTTTCTTTAAATGTTTCTGCATTGTCACTGATGCTCATATTTTTTAGAAAATCTAAACCATCTAGAGTTAAAATGAAATTAATAAGTAATTCATGTTATTTTGTCTACTATTGCTATCTCGAGAACAATAAGAACTTTGTTATTTTAAATTACGTCAGTGTCAGAATAATGATTGTCAAAATAAATACTAATAATTTGACGTATAAAACGTTACGTTTTTGTCCGGCTCTTGTTTCTAATTCCATGACTAATACTATTAAATTATAATTCCGTGAATTTTCAAATTTTATTTCTGGTTATGAAGTAGCCAAAATGATTTTTTTTATGTGACGTGGTTCGAGCAAACGTTAGAAATGTACGTACGAGGGATCACCAGAAACGCGCAGATTTTTTTTCTGCACATTTTGATGTGCATAACTCATTTTACCTGAAAAATGTAGAAACGAGGTATCACATCTTAACCGTCGATATATTTACCTATACAATGTATGAATGTACCTATGTAATTTTATAACTGTAAGTATATATTTTTTTTACAAATATATTTCCCCATTTACCAATACAGCCCTTACTTAGGGGAGGCAAATATAGTCGGCCAGATAAAAAAATCTGTTCTGGCCAGCACAATACCTTCCGTCAGTGCTATATATCTTGTATAAATTCCATACAGAATTTCTTGCAAAAGATTCTACATATACAAGTTCCATTTTAAATGGGCCACCATTGCTATCTCGAGAACTATAAAAGCTACAAACAAAGCAAACAATTTTTATTTCACAAGACAAATTTAAAGAAAAGAAAAATTATTTTTTGCGACCAGTGGTTCTCAAAATACGGGACTTAACTTTTTTATTTTACATGAAAACATATTTTTAATTGCTCATTATGCTCATTCGTTAGAGAATCTAATATTGAGTTCAGGATATAATATTTGTATACCCTTCCATAATGACATTTTTCTTTTCAAAGAAATCAAACTTGACGCGTTCACTACACCTCGAATTATACTTCAAAAACAAAACGAATTTTAATTTAAACATGTGTATATAATTATAAGTACAGATTTGTAGTAGAACACTGATTCTTGTGCCTAACAAGAATCTAGAATAATTTCCATAAGAGATAATTATTTACTTTGAAAACGTTTTTGGCGGCATTTACACTATTTGGAAATCGATTAAAATGAACATTAAATGTTGTGTTATGGCAATTTTGATAAATATAAAAACTTTTCTCTATTAATTTTTTATTATTGATTGAATTAATGGTTCTATTGTTAAGTACAGGATGCGGCAGAACCAATTGAGCAGTTTTGAAGAGTTATCAAAAAGAAACCAGGGTATATATGAAAAAAATGTTTTTATTTTTGAAATCAGTAGGACATACCATTTTATACTCATTAATTTTTAAAAATAATGTCTCTAAGATGGCGGCCGTTAGCTGCAATACATTGCTAGAGCCGATTTCTGAAGTTTTGAACAGCCCGTTGACACATTTCGCGGGGTATCGCGTTTACTTCTTCAACAATCTGCTCCCTTAGCTCTAGCAGGTTTTGGGGGCGACGTTTAAACACTTTTTCCTTAAGATATCCCCAAAGAAAGAAGTCGCATATGCTTAAATCGGGCGACCGCATTTAACATTGGATAACCGGAAGAGATACTTTACTTGAAGTCCATAACAGTTTTTAATAAAGAACTATTATTATAATATCTAAACCGTTTTATCGTAGTATTTAAGACTTTTATATCAAGGGGAACAATATATTAGATTTTTTCTAAAATTAATAAACCGGAAGTGATACTTTACTCGAAGCCCATAACAGTTTTTAATGAAATACTATATTAAAATATAATCCAAAACTTTTCAATTTTAGTATTTAAGACTTTCATATCAAGGGAAACCACATATTACATTTGGACTAGAATTGATAAACCGGAAGTGATACTTTACTTGAAGCCCATAACAGTTTTTAATGAACAACTATATTAAAATATAATCCAAAACTTTTCAATTTTAGTATTTAAGACTTTCATATCAAGGGAAACAACATATTAGATTTTGACTAGAATTCATAAACCGGAAGTGATATTTTACTTGAAGCCCATAACAGTTTTTAATAAAGAACTATATTGAAATATAATCCAAAACTTTTCAATTTTAGTATTTAAGACTTTCATATCAAGGGAAACAACATATTACATTTTGACTATAATTCGTAAACCGGAAGTGATATTTTACTTGAAGCCCATAACAGTTTTTAATAAAGAACTGTATTAAAATATAATCCAAAACTTTTCAATTTTAGTATTTAAGAATTTTATATCAAGGGAAACAACTTATTAGATTTTGACTAGAATTCATAAACCGGAAGTGATGCTTTACTTGAAGCCCATAACAGTTTTTAATGAAGAACTATATTATAATATAAACCAAGACTTTTCAAAATTAGTATTTAAGACTTTTGTATTAATGAGAACGACATATTAGATTTTTTCTAAAATTGAAAAACCGGTAGTGATACTTTATTCGAAGCCCATAACCGTTTTTAATGAAAAACTATATTAAAATATAATCCAAAACTTTTCAATTTTAGTATTTAAGAATTTTATATCAAGGGAAACAACTTATTACATTTGGACTAGAATTGATAAATCGGAAGTGATGCTTTACTTGAAGCCCATAACAGTTTTTAATGAAGAACTATATTATCATATAAACCAAGACTTTTCAAAATTAGTATTATGACTTTTGTATTAATGAGAACGACATATTAGATTTTTTCTAAAATTGATAAACCGGAAGTGGTAGTTTACTGGAAGCTCAAAACAGATTTTCTTGAACAAATATATTAAAATATGATCCAAAACTCGTATATATTTGAAATAGCATTGTTATCTCGAGAACTATAAGAGCTCAAAGAAGGTTAAATGGGCAGACAATTTCTATTTTAAGTAGGGCCCACAATGAAATGAACGTTGTTAGCTAAAAGTGTTTGCTAACATGTTCGTTAACAAATTTGTTAAGCAGTTGTAGAATGTTCGTACTAACATTTTTCGGCGTAATAACAATGCACGCTAACAAAAATTTATGTTCCAGGAATAGGCGGTAAACTTTAAAGAATTAAATGTTGATGCAGGTCTTGTGAATATAAAATGTACATTTTGTATTATAAAAGTAAGTAGTGAATATTTTTTCTGGAAATTAATGTCCTGGCGTGGAAGTTTGGACCCAAATATTTATTAAATATTAAAAATTTGATGGTGACATTCATATAAATACTTTAAAGCCACTGCCGTCTTCGATATACAAATTTAACAAAAGCAAAACTTTTATTTTTTTTCTGAAAACTGTGGCGAATGTATTTTTTCTTCAAACGTCATAAAAGTAGCATCTTTTGTGACTTGATTCACAAGGTAGAAATAAAATAAATAAATATCCATAGAAACTATACAGAATCAACGAATAAGAAGTAGTCTCAATAAAAGAAATCTGTAATATCGCCCTAAATGTCACTATAACACGCTAGGTAACCTAATAATAAAGTTACTAAATACGATTCATAGCTGTCAAATTACAAGGAGGATATAAAATTGCACAGTTTTTATTTAAACGTCAAAACGTGAAAAAATTCATTTCAATGTTTATAACCAAAAGGGAACAAATAAGTATCCATAGCTACAGGGTAATTAAAATCGCAAACGTAATTTACGTAAAATGTAACGTCAGTAGTAGATATTTTTTCTTTAAATATCTACGTTTGACGAAAAAATATAATGTGTCATTCGCAGTAAAAGTGTCTTTGTGTGCCTCGCGTGCATTTATCAGACTCGCTTCGCTCTTCGTTTAAACTACCACGCTCGTCACACAAAATCTCACTTTTACTCCTAATAACACAATATACTATTATTATTGTAGTATGGACATTATTCAGGGTAGTGACCAGTACAGCCGAACATAGGACTTTAACATATAAAAATTCATAATTTCCTGCTTCCTTAATTATTTAGATAAAAAAGCTTCAAATAAAAGAGCATCCGAATCAAGAAACATAATTAATTTTGTATACCTTGTAACGGCAGAAATTAGGTATGAAAATATCGAAAATCACCCCAAAAATTAACAAATGTTAATGATTTTTCCGTCAAGCTAGATTAATATATTTTTATTATTATTTGTAATTTCTGTTCAAGTGAACAAATATCAATTTAAATTAACAGATAATTGTTAACTGGAACAGAAATTAGAAATACATAATAAAAATAAATTACCCTAACATGACAGACAAACCGTTAGACATATTGGCTGGTACCACAAGCCTGGTTTTAACTAAAACCGTTGAGTAAATAATGTATACATTATTCACTCAACGCTAAAACGCTGTTTTAAAAAATGCCAAATTCAAATTTCAATATTTAATTTCACCCTTACGTTTAAAGAGCGATTTTTTTAAAAATATTTGATTGAATATTTCTTAAAACATCGTTTTAGTTAAAACAAGGCTTGTGGTACCAGCCATAGTTATTTATTTTGTCTCAATTCCATGGTTATTGATATTTTTGAGGTGATTTAATTTCTCCCGTTACAAGGCATACAAATTTAATTTTGCTCATTGATTCAGTTGCAGAATTTTATGTTGTACAACTTTTATTTGAAGCTTTTTACTAAAATAATTAGGGAAACAGGAAATTATGAATGATTTTATATGCTAAAGTCCTATGTTCGGCTGTTCCGGATACCACCCTGTATGTTAATTAATATTTGCCAACAATTATTCACGAATTATGTTGTTGAACATTTGTTCGCTAACAATGTTAGTTTCAATGTAAACACCAAATATTATAATTTGATTACGTAGGGGTGTTAGAATATACATATAAATTGTATGTGTACATTATACATACAGAGAAACTATGTTCAACAAGGTATAAAAACAGCAAAATCTTGTAAGCGTCTCATTTATAAAACGCATTTTCCCTTGGCAAAAATGATGTAACTTACCATCTGATAACATATTTTCAACACAGGTGCCTTCGTCTAATTTCTAAATATACCCGTATTTGTATAAATGTTCATATTTCGCTTTAAATATTAGTTTAAATATTAATATTTTCTGCACAGCTACATATATACGTCCATTTGCTCTAATGTCACGCAAGACTCATAAGTTGTACCAAGGCGTACCAGTTTGCCGCTTTTAACAGGTTACGCGCACGGCTCACGGCAACACAAATTAATGTAAATTAAATAAAATTATATTTTTTAAATATTTATAAAAAATATATATAAATGTATAAAGTGTAAAAATATTTTTTTTGAGAAAGTACAAATATTGTAAAAAAAATGTAATTCAATTTTTTTTATTATATATTTACCTATACAATGTATGAATGTATCTATGGAATTTTATAAATTTAAGTATAAATTTTTTACAAATATATTACCCCATTTACCAATACATCCCTTACTTAGGGGAGGCAAATTTAGTCGGCTTTAAAACATCTCTTCCGTTTATGTTAACAAATAAAAATCAGTGCGTATTATTAGAGCATTTTTCGAGGACCATAACTAGACTATGTTCTTATATACAGTTAAAATTATATTAGAGGGGGCTGTACCATAAGTTGTTCATTTTAAATGGGTCACCATTGTTATGAGGACTATAAGAGCTACAAAGAACGTTAAGTGGACAAACTATGTATATTTTACAAAGTATTGCAATGAACAGAAAAAAAATATCGTTTTTTTTTTAATTCAGACTCAATGATATATTGTCCTATCCTCATAACGATATTTTTGATAAATATATAAAGTTTTATATTAATAAGACTTCCAGGCGGCCATGCATTATTCATGTAAATAAACATGCACATGCACAAATACATATTATATAAATACATAATATACATACATATAAATAAGTAAATAAGAAATCAACAATATATACGGACGAAATCGCAGCGACGAACGGATAAAAGGCTAACATGAATACAAAAAAAAACACATTTTGTGCAGATACCTTTTATTTATTTTTACATAACATATATCTATTAACTTTAATAGATATAAGATTTCGTGGGTGTGTGTGTGTGTTTGCAAAATTAATACAAAAGCAAGTGTATGTAACTATAATTTAATAAGTTAAAACTTTAAATTTATACTTTAAAATGCAAGTAAACTAACTACACTTTTTTTTAAACTGCAAAATGAAACTTAAAAATTCAAGTGAACTAATTATACTACTTTAATTTAACTTTAGTGCAAATAAATAATATTATATACTCAATAAATAATGGGGTAGACACTCCAAATAAAAACTCCACCAACCTGTCCTTAAATAACGCGGAAACCGACCCGAACGCGAAAAAGTATCGGCGAAACATTAAGTATATTTTACCTAACTTTATATTTTATCCTAACTTTAAAATGCAAATGAATTTAATTTTAATGTAATATTAGCAAAAAATCAATCGCGATTTTAATAACTAAAATATTCCTATTTTCTGCCTCTTTGTGGTTGCAGATTGCCCTTAAAGTCTTTAAAGCCTTAGTCAAAGCTTTAGAAAAGCCCTACTGTTGATCAAAGGCTTAAACCAGCCTTTACCCTCCTTGGAAACTTCGCTAAAACCCTATATTGTAAACCGTACTTGTTTAAAAATATTTTTAAACAAATACAATTTTTTGGGGGAAAAAAAACCTATCACTGATCGAACGGATATTTATTTAAACTAACTCAAATATTAAAAAAAAAGTTTCGCCGATTTATTTACTATCTTATTACGAGTTGCGACGCCCGGTATATTAATAATATAGACATTCACAATGTGCCCCAGAAAAGAAATATAGAAGAAAATATGATTATTTGAATTATATTCAACAACATAAATCATATTTTCAGCAGAAAAATGAATTTACTTTTGTGTTATGATGAAAAAATAGCAAAAAAAGCGACAGTGAAGAGAGGCACGACTTACATTGATGGACACAGCTCATCCACCAGCAAGAAAAATACGCCCATCAAGGCTGCATGGCTCAGGTAGCACCAAGACGTCTCAGCGACCCCAGGACGGCTCTTTGCAACAGCAAACTCCAATGCGGATCGGTCCTCTAAGAAACATTTTTTTCATTCACTGGAACTCTGGAACACAAAAATAATTTATTTTCAAATACAAGTATTTCAATAATAAAACATGTTATTAGCATAAATAACTATTAAAACAGTTAAAACTATTGTTTAAAGTTAACATTGTTGCTAATTTCCAATAATATACAATATTTCACTATTAAAATATACACGATACTTCAATAGAGAGGAGATCAGGAAATTACATAAAATTTATATGTTAAATCCCTGCTATGTTCCCCCTAACTGCCCCCATTCGGAACATTAAATTCCGAACCTAATATCTAGAAATATATAGAGATCTATTTCAACATCTGGATCAATAGTTTATAACAACTTGATCAAAATTAAATCAATTGAAATTATAAATATAAAAATAGAGCACATAATATTCACTGAAATATTTCTATTAGGTAACACAAATTACATCGTTTGAATATTGGTAAACATATAAATATAAAATAAAATTTTGCTATTCATACACAGTTCAATAAAATTCCAAAAGAAAATTTTGATTTTAGACTCACCGTTCAAAACAAAATTCTACAAACATACACAAGACGGTTCAACCAAAACCACGTGTTTCATAAAAAAATTCTGCTTGAAATGTTGAATTTAGGTTCGGCAGGACTTCAAAAACTATATCACGATAATAATAAAGACATAATAACAATTATTATCATATTTCTAGCAATGTTTCATCAGTTTTTCCTTTCTTATCAGATTTTATATCTCGGAGCACGTGTCTGCATCATTGTTCATTGCCATTACGTAGCGTTTTTTCACAGACTGCAATGCTTTGAAGAAGAAGGCTAGGATTGGTCGAAATAGATTAGGTGGGGTCACGTGGTTCAACAACAAATTTATTTGAAATATGTAAAAATGTATTTATTTCAGACGAATGAAAAATGATTTTATTTCTATGTTTTTGTAATGTGCAATACAAATTATGAATTTGTTACTGCCAAAAAATATATTATTAAAATTACGGGTTATAACTCATTGATTTATTCCGAAAATTATTGATTTAAAAAGATGATGATTGTGAATAAAATAGTATACATACCTCGGTGGGAGTTTCATTACAGCCTCTCGCTGTATCTGACCTCGAGGCTTTGCGTCTCGGTAATATACATAAACCTTCGGTTGTAATGAAACATATCTCACCTCGGATATAATATATTATGTACACTTAGTGAAAATGTCATATTGTTTCAATTTGAACAGAAAATGAGTACATTTTTACCCTGCAACATGTATGACTACATTGTAGCTTTTAAAGCGTAGAACACAATGTGCAATAACTATAACAAAATATCTTTCTCATGCTGTATACCTTTTATTTACAATAACAAAAACTGTGTAGACGTCAAATTTGCGAGGAGAATTTGATTGCTTTATCCCAAGATGAAGACTTTTTCTACAGAATTATAACCGGGGATGATATCTGGGTATACCATTTTGAACATCCCACGAAACAAGAGTCCATACAATGGATTCATAAGAGCTCTCCACCACCCAAGAAGGCTAAGACACAATGTTCTGTGGGGAAAGTGATGGCCCACAGTTTTCTGGGACGCGGAGGGTATTCTTTTAATTGAGTATATGCCAAAAGGGACTACAATAACGGGAAATGTCTACAAAGACACAATTAAGAACTTGAAAGCGGCTATACGCAGAAAGACCCCACAGTAATGCCCAGAAAACTCTGCTTCTGCACAAATGCAGGATGCATAAAGCACGAATTGTTCAAGCAATAGTCAATGAATGCGGCTTTGCGGAATTACAACATCCACCTTCAGTCCTGACCTCGCCCCCTGCGACTATTATCTCTTTGCAAAACTCAAAAAACATTTGAGAGGGCGTCGCTTTTTATCGAATGATGACCTGGAAAACGTCGTGGAGTCGTATTTTGCAGAATTACCAAGATTTTTTTTTTTTTTTAAGGCAGCTTTATTAGAACAACGTTGGAATAAGTGTGTTAGCGTTAACGGTTCTTACGTTGAAAAATAAAATTTTATTTTTTCTCTAACTCGTTGTTTTCATAGGTAGATAACATAAAAAACTCCCCTCGTATATAAGGTATGTAAAATAGTTTTAAATAAAAATAGTTCAATACCATTAACAGCACGATAAATGGGTAATTGAACATAAAATTTTATATCAATAAAAATTATGTAAAATAACCTATTATTTTTTGCATGATCTGTTTTTTTAATGTTTACCGATAGCGTTTCCGAAGCAGTAGGTTCTATTTATTGATCAAGATTTGGTTGCAAAGATAACAAATGCGGTAAACCGTAAAAAAAATCCACGAGCGGTAATTGAATAAATCATTGTTGCATTTAGTAAAACAACCTCTTGTAGTGTCAATTTTGACAATATTTAAAAAAAAAAACATTCAATGGGCCCATAAACCTTTATAAAAATCGTAAGATACTTACTGATTAATAAGTAGTAAAGCTAAATAATTTAAAAAAATCTCCTCAGCTAACAGTCTGTAAAATGTTACTTTTACTGCCTATTACATAGCAACCACTATACAAACGCATAGCAACATAATTTGATGACGATAACTTTCAATATAAGTGCTAAAAATAATCACTAAATTCTAAAATCGGCAAAAATAATGTGTTCCACACGGCAATAAACAGAGATTTACAGTTTCGACAGCATTCATGAGACGGCAACCTCTGCTGTAAATCTGGTATTTTAGTGCCTAGTTAATTAAATAACTAATCCATTGTATAAAAACAAACAAAATGTACAGAAAATATAATAAGCATAATAGACGTTAAGTGCATTAAGTGCATTCATATCGCTTTCGGATGAAATTTGGGAAAATGAAAAAAAAAAAAATAGGAAATATATTTTACATTTATTAATCTTTGCTGACACATACAGTGTATAAAAATTACAGTACATTTTATTATAAATTACTTTTGTTTAGAGAAATTGCTTTTAATAATTCTCGACCTACTGCTTTACCCATTGGTGGTGGTACAGCATTTCCCACCTAAAAATAAGGGATGAAACGCATTCAATCTTTTTTTTTTTGAAAGGGTTGTATATTTTTTCAATTAAATGTATGAAAAATGTAAAAAATTATATTCTATCATATTAGGCTAGCATTAGTAATAGTAAATGTGTGCCTAATAGAATAGATGAATATGCTTCTCCATTTATTATTATTCCTTAAGCAGTAATAACTTTTTTCAGAATCCTGTGACCTAGATGTTAAACTCATTCTTAAACAATGTAGTTCACTAATAAATGGAGTAACATAAATAGATCTTTTTCAACACATATAAAAATAAGTAAATTATGATTAAATATCTTTTGTGGTCAATAATCGGAACTGGAAATATGTTTGAATACTATACAATTTAATAAAATTATTAATAAAAAACTACGAATATTGTCCAAATTTTAATTCTAAGTGAAAGTCTATGTCATTCAAAAACAATTGGGATATTTCATTAAGAATGCGAACCTGGTGGAAGAATTTGGAAATTTCATTAAGAATGCGAACCTGTTGGAAAAAATTGGAACTAAAAACAAGGGAGCAATTTTATTTCATTCGTATGTTTTTACATACGCACGTAGTTTATTTAGTGGAGAATATAATTCCTTAGTCACGTGACATGTTTTCCGCCAATCAACATTCAGAATCTCCCTAGCTACGCGTTTATTACAGCGATGATAAAAAACAAGCAAATAAACACCGTATTTATAGTCGTTACTAAGGGATTTATTTTCTTTATTTATGACATTGACAGTTAATTTTGAGTACAAAAATAAATAATAACAATAATTCAAACTCCGAAATATTAAATAAAACTCGTAAGTACCATGTTTTAATACAATATGAATATGTATATTAAAAGTTAGGTTAGGTTAGATTGCAAAAATTCATTATATTCTCTCATTAAATATAAGCTCGTGATATGATTAATAATCGAAGATATTGCTCGTGAAACCGAAGCAGCACATTTCAACTCGTCCTTCGGACTCGTGAAATCTGCAGCTCGGTTTCACTCGAGAATATCATCGATGATAATCATATCACTTGTTATATTACGTATGAAAATAGATAATAGAACTAATATTTACAATTAATTAAACAACTATTATGTGCTGTAAAACTGTCTCTAAGAAAAAACAAAACTGTGAACATAACCTATCAACTATTAACTAAAGTATTTAAAATGAAAAATAATAATGAATCTACCGCTACAATTAATAAAACAGGATACATGGCAATATACTCTACCTAAAATAATAATAAACACTGAGAGAAAAGTTAAAATAGAGGAAGAATCAAAGAAAAACTATTGACACAGTGATACGCTTATGGAAGTTACGCAAATATGCTCCCTTGTTGAAGATTTGACCTTGGTACACAACGACATCTCTATGTAATGAAATATCACAATAACAATCTTTCACACAAATACACGGAATATCTATCTGGTGTGGCATCATGAATTAATTGGTTTACTTTCGTTGTGCCGTTATTTTTGCATTCATTTACTTGAAAATGGATTCTGGATTTAAAAAGGCGATAGCACAAGGCTTGAAAAAGTAGTAAAATTTTTTGGAATAAAGTATATGTGTGACTGTTAATGGAATTAAAAATTCAAAAATATTAAAAACTACACTCAGGTGCAAAAAACAGGCCATTATTTCTTCAATTTTTGTTAATAATTGTTTTTTGAAAAACTTCTAAATACGAAATAACTAGATTTTGTTTTGCATTTCTTAAGGACACTTTTTTAAGCTCTTTCGAATGGCGATACTCATTTTTTTCTCATTATTGGATTTTAAGTTACTATACCAAAGTTACCTTACAATTTTATGTTTGATAATTATTATTGTCCATTAAATAAATCGATAAGTACCATCTGTTACCTTTTGTATCCTGTAATAGTCTGTCTTTCATTGGACAAAATTAAGTTTTTTATTTAAAATGTTTCAAAAACAATGCTGTTAACAAAAATGAAAATAAAAGTGTCTTGTTTCTTTTACATATCATAGTTTTAATGTCTAATTTTAATATAAATGAACCGTGTTTTAATCTGTTACTATGGCGAAGGACCCCATTTAAGACACTTTCAAATCATCCTGGTAATGTAAAAAAAAATATTCCATGTTTTTTTTTACCTGTCTATGTTTATCCATAAGATTCCCATAAAACATAAATCGATCAGGAAAACCCTGGCTTCTAGCACACTCTCTAACACTCACCACCCGATTTTGGGTAGGATGTAAGACCCTTCCTTGCTTACTAATGGGTTCTGGGTTCGTAACAGTCGTATTAAAAACGCCATTCCATTCTATGCGGCCGTATAAACCAGCCCAGTGATTATGTCTATTAGCTGTATGAGGTAGACACCACGGTATAAGGGTTGATTCTTGTGATGTTTGAGAACAGGATTTACCACTCGCACAAGGACAAACACCTCGAAATTTTCCTACGAAGAAGAAAAAAGTTTCGAGATGTTGAAACCGTGAATTTAATAATTAGGACACACTCTGATATCTAGTCGTATATTGGATTGAAAAGTTTCGCAGTCTATTACAGAAAGGACAACACTAGATGCATAATTATTTTTAGTGGAGTCATTGTGAATTATCATTAGTATCTCTGCGAAGTTTTACATTAATCAGCTAATTTGTGACAATTGTAATTATTTAAATAAACGTGTATATTGACTTTTTTTAAAAAATGGAAAAAATAGAATAATGTTCAGTAATCAAATATCTGCACAAAAAGGGTTTAACATCGAAGCAAAGTCATGAATACATTATAATAATCTTTGGGAACATCTTGTACTTACAAAATGGTAAAAAAGAGTGCAGCTGAATTTAAACATACGACGACGGAAAGCAGTGAAGATAATTCTCGCAGTTGAAAGCCTGAAACTGTTATCAATGAAGAAAACACAATAGGGGTTTCCATGTCTATGGCTTTTAAGAAAATACTTTTTTTTTAAATCAATGGTCACCATTTATAAGTAATATTGAGGTGACTATTTCAATTATGAATTTATAAACCAATCCAAGTTCAGAATTCTACCTAGTTACCAAGTTCTATTTCGACAAAATACAGTCACAAAAAAATTCGCATCCCTAGATCCAATAAGATGCTGTATTTTTATAAGTAAGCTAGTTTTGATAAGCGAAATTTTTTAGACGTTTTAAGAGTACTTACGAAACATACCTGTCAAACTGCGTATATTTTCAGTGTTTTTAATTTTTATTAAATGAATCGATTCGAACAGGAATCTGTTCAGAACATTGGAAAAGCAATCTTAAATATAACACCTCAAAACAATAAAATTCAGAAGATTTTTGTCAAAAAAATAAAACTAAATTAATACCTGATTTTTATTTTGGAACTAGTTATCCGAATACCATTCGTGGTTAAATTTTATCCTGGCAAAATTTTCCGATTGCTTTACTCGAGTCTGTTGCTAATTTATCTAGTTAAATTAAAAGAAAATTAAAAGTAAAAAAAGGATGAATATGTCGTCAAAAGTGTCAAAGTGATAAAATAAAGTTTAATGAATAGTTTACTGATGTATGCACGCTTTTATTTTATCACTTTGACACTTTTGACGACATATTCATCCTTTTTTTACTTTTAATTTTCGTTTGTAATGAATTGTTTTTTACCAACTACACTTTAACTAACCCTGAAGAAGGTTCAATTGGAACCGAAACGTCGGCATGTTAAAAGAATCCTAATAAACATTGTTCACCAGACTGCAACTCCAATTATTTACCTTTAATCTTTTACAACATACCAACAGTCAAGGAATTACCCAAGAAATTATAATCGTTAATGTTCTAATTTTTATTGCCCCAATATCAAAATAAAACTTTAATGCATTTAAATCGAGCGCTTAAAATTCAGTATTAGCCAGGATTGTGATGTGTTGGAAAATGTTATTGGCTAATGGCTATTCGAACGTGCAAGCCGGAGGCGTGTCTCTCCATCGTCATGTTCGTATGTTCTTGGTGTAAATGACGTCACACGTGACGTGGATTTTTTTTAGGGTCTCATTTATTGAAACTAATAATTTTTTTCTAGTGTATTAGAAGCTTTTCGGCGAAAATACAAAATACGACTATATATTTTTATGTATAAATTAACATATAAAAAAAACTTTGAAATTCCTATTTGATTCACGAAATGGTCATGACAGATCAACGAATCAAGGTTCCAGAAATGGCAGAGGCTGTGTGCATCTTCTATGAACGAGTTCAAAACATTCTGGCCAATGAGTTAGGAATAACAAACATTTCTGACGGCAGATCAGAAACATATTCGTTTTCATACGTCGTCCAACTTACTGCTCCGTTATGGTACCGAACCTGATAGGTTTAAGAAGATTTGTAACTACCGATGAGACCTGGGTTCGCCATCGCCCCAAAAATCAATTAATAGGTTAATTTAAAAAAATTCTATTCATCACAAATTAAACTTCGCAAAGACAATTAATGTCAGTTCAAATAACCCCATAAAAATTGTACATCTAGTGCTGCCCTCTCTGCGTTATACCGCGAACTTTTTAATCCATTCTCGAATAGCTTCACAGCGCGTTTCAATTTATATATTATTAACCTTTGCTGTTCTTTCCATTGCGTTTATCATGAAAATTATATTTAAGTTTGTTGGTTTTAGTTCCATCAGATAAAGTTATTTCAATATTTGGAAGGTCTCTCCAGTCAGATCCACTAATCGTTGGTATATAAGATATTCTGGCTTCAACCAATGGCGGCATTTTTTTACATACATGATCTTTCAGTATGTTTTCAGCTCTTTTACGTATTTCCCTCTGAAAATGGCTTACAGGAGTCTCGTAAGTTTCAGAACCACACCCGTTATTTATTTCGGGGAGTTCTGACATTGCGTCTCGTACCTAAAATTTAGTATGGATCAATATTTTCATTTCCACTGATTCAATTTTTACAAAAATATGCGTACATATGGTAGAATGTATAGATAATTCAAATTTGAAAATATAATTATGATATTGTAATTAGTATTTGTTCTACAGAATCGTCTAAAATGTATTTAAATGTATAATTTCGAATGCATACGTTAAGGATATACAGATGGTCGATTTTACCTTCCGTCACCTTTAGGTAAGGAAGATATTGTCTTTGGTAAAAAATTCAATGAGTTTTTAGTGAATAAGCACATTTTAGTGTCCATATAATATATAATACGATTTTACTATTTGTGTGTGTATCTGTATGACTGTGTGTGTGTGACGAAAGTTTTGGATCGCATAACTTCAATACCACGATTCCAAAAATTATAATTTTTTCGTATTCCTCAAGTTTACATCCAGAAGAAGAAGTGATTAGATTTTGGTTATAATTGGTCAACCGGAAGTAGTCTCATTTGAAGATTTTAGCAGTTAAATACCATTTATTGACATTATTATAACTTAAAGAATATATTATTCTATACGATTTGATTGCATTTTATACTTCATATTCAATAGATATACAGTAAACAATTATAAAGATATTAAATTTCATAAATCAGCCAGCTATGCTAACCATGGAAACTGCTAATATATTCAGATAATTCAAATTGACAGATGTCAGTATCAATGAAAAGTAAATGAATGTGGTAGAGATGAGGATGTTGAAGTAGATGTTGGTAAAGATACGGTAAGGAAATAAATCTAGTGTTACAAGTTTCCAGAAAAATACAAGAGACCCGATTACATTGGTTTGAACATGTCATGAGGAGAGATGAAGAATATATTGGAAGAAGAATGAATAGTTTAGTAATAGAAGGTTGAAGAAACAGAGGAAGACCAAAGATAAGATGGAAGGACTGTGTTGCGAAAGACTTGAGAGAAAAGGAACTGAATGAGGACGACACGCAAAACAAAAATGAGTGGACGAAGAAAATAAAAACTAGCGACCTCCTACCGAATGGGAAAAACTAAAGAAGTAGAAGATGTCAGTGTCAAGTGCAATTTGCATAGTTTGTTTATGAAATAATTTTACTGGAAATTTAGAATCTTTTGCAAGAAAATTTATGTATGGAATTTATATATAATACACAGGATTGACGGAAGGTATTGTGCTGGCCACATCAGATTTTTTTTTTAAATGGAACCTGTATATTATATTATTTGATATGCAGATTATGGATAAAAATAACTTTTCAAAAATTCTAATTTCAGTACTATATTTTTGATGGATAGCTATTTTGAATTTGAGAATAGTAAAATAAACTATCTATTAAATTATTATACATTGCTTTAAATGAGAATAATTTAATTGTATGTGTTCATTCTACAAGTATTATAGAGGCTGCCTTTTTTTTCGAGGCTCGCCATTAGAATCTCGGAAACTAAAAGAGATACGAAGTCGGTTAAATTAGGGCAAAGTTGCCCCATTAATAGATCATTTTAAAGATGTATTTGTTTTTCCCGAAAAATTCATAGATTAGGTTAGGATAAATGTAAAAATTCAAAATTTGCTGATTTTTATTTTTACAAATAACTGCCAAATATGAAATAATATAGAATTTTGGATTACATTTCTTTAAGACACTTTTATTTTCCTTCGAATGACGATGCTCAATTATTTTTAACACTGTTAGATTTTGAATTGAGGTCAAAGTTATAATTTTTATATAGTGTTTACATAAACAGCATATTAAACATCCTTACTGTATAACCCGAAGTTATAACACCTGTATGTTGTCAATTTTTTTTAATGATTCAAAGTAATGGAGAATTAAAGATAAATTAAAAATATTTCCCCTACTTTGCGGGTTACACAATTTTGAATTTCTACATATAAGTGAATGACAATTTTTGAAGACATGTTTTACGTAATATTTATTAAAAATATGCTTCGAAACACTTTGTCAAATAAATCATTTTTACCACTTACTGTTATAGTTCTATATGGAGCACCTTTATCCAACCATTTACTGCCAGTATTGTATCTACAATTATCTATAACAATATCCAACGGATTTGCTCTTTTGCTAGTAAAAACATGGATAGGTTCTGGATATTCCGAAAGTATTTCTCCTGGTTTCGCCGCTAAAATAATAGATCTGGACCGAAATTTGTTTCGCACATTTTAAAAATATTTATAATCACCTTCTTCGTATTTGAGGTACTCCATAATTTCCTGCTTGGAGAACACCAAAAGTACACTGGTATCCCATGGCTAACAGGCATCTTAAAGTCAGCTTTAGGACCATACCTTTGTTAAATGTTACAAAATTGCGGACATTTTCTAAAATGAAATATTTTGGGCGGTAATAATCGCAATAGGAGAGGTAGGAGACTATGAGAGAATTTTTGAAACAGGAATATTGTCCTTCGGTGAAACGGTTCATACCACTAAATCCTTGGCAAGGGGGACCACCAACTAAAAGGTCGACGTCACCTTTTTTCGGCAGTCGTTGTCCTTTTTCCGTTTTGACCTTCCCAGAAATTATATCACTTAATAATTCGTTACAATCTTCAATATAGACAGTAGTGTTTGGATTATTTTGTTTGAAGGCTTTTGCTGAATTGGTTTCATTTTCAACCGCCCATTTTGTGATCCCAATACCACTCTGGTGTAATCCTTCGCTTAAACCGCCACACCCAGCGAAAATGTCCATGATTTTTAGAGGTTCGGACAAAATTGGCCATTTTGGAATACAAGTTTTTTGGTTTGTATTTCTTTTTGAATTATCATAAAGTCCTATGTATTTACCATTTTCAGCAACTGGTAAATATTGTTTTGTGGTTTCGTTGTAAGATTCGAGAAAATAAAATCTGTTTGGTCCTTCATTGGACCAATCTGTAATTGGAATGTTTATGTTGTCCCCATAAGTAATGTAGCATTTTCCACACAATTTAGAAAAAGGAATAATAAGTTCTACAATAAAAAATATACGTAGAATACATAAAAATAAACCTCCTAAGTACCAATGTCAAGCTAGAATTATTGAGTATAAGATAGATGGTTCATATTTTTTAGAATTTTATTTATATATCTTTAAAGTAGTTATTTTCAACGATACTTCATCATTCTTTCCTTCCTTTTTATTGAAGAAAATCCTTTATGATTAATTCAAGATTTTTATTTACTTTATAGCTCTTAACATAACTAGGATTAAATTCAGTAACAAGCAGTGTCCCTGGACCAATGAGCTTCTATACTATAGTATAGAACCTCATTGCCCTTGACCCTTATAACTAGCATTGTTATGAGTATCATAACTGCCGCAGATGGTTTGAAATCCGAGTTCGTAGAGCGAGACATTTAGAGGTGAATACAGACTGCGTTGTTTTATGTTAACCCGCATTATGACGTGTTAAATGAAATTCATTATGGAAAGGCTCAGATTGTTCTGATGTGATCTAACGTGTTATTGTGCCAGATAGTCAGATGCGCATTATGGCGTGTTACACTATTTACAAACGCCCATATTTTGTCAGGCATCAGATTGCGTCAAAAGCATATTAACAATACTTTCGGTCATTTTTAATGGAATAATTTATTTGTTTTATTTTTTTACTGAACAAATAATACAGAAAAAATATAAAAATATACTAACAATTTTAATTTATTTATTGAATAAAATCAAATAAAAAATACTGGGCAAAATTGAATAAAATAATGAACGTTTAAATACGTGTCATTTTTTAACTTTTCTTTTTACCTCTCGCTGTAAGAGAGGTATTGCATTAATGCTAAAAATCGCATATCCAGAGTTTAATGAATAGGCACGTTTTAAGGTCCCTACAGTCAGATTTTACATTTTTACGATGCCTGTGTGTGTGTGGATGTTGGAAGGACGATTTCCCAAAAACTATAAGACTTAATATCTGTTTAACTTTGCATTTCTCAATCGGACAATAACGGGAAGAGTTGAAAAGGTTTTGTGGTAGCAATTGGACAACTGGAAGTAGCAGATTCTTTAAAAAAATCTTCTAAATATTATTTTTTTGAAAATTTTTGTTCTTGCAAATATTAAAAAAGATTAAATTCTCTATCTGATATATTTAAATATTTTATTGATTTAGAGATAAAAGAATATAATATATAAAATAATCTGTTGTAATAACTCTCACAGCCCAAATAATGTAATGGAAACCAAATGAAAAATTAAAATGTTTGTAATTGACAGATAAATGTCAATGTCAGAAATCCGGAGACATTACTGAAGACTTTTTCTGGGAAGTACATACATATATTATTTATTATTGTTATAGTTAAATATTTAAAATTATAGGTATATTGCATATACCTTTCAGAAATACTGTCAATCTCGACAATGAATTGGAAACATCTCGAAAAATTAGAAGAGTAAGACAAAATTTCTTCATAGAATGAATTTAAAATTAAAAAATAATACTTATATAACCAAAAACGGAAGTGACGAGGTATTGTGATGGCCACAACAGATTTTTTAAAATATTTTTTGATTTTCTTTCAAATAATTTAATTTGTTGCACGTTTATAATTACAATTTTTTTTCTATTGTACTGAAATTTACTTTCTAACCAACATACAACACGAAATACTTATTTACAAAATACATATGACTGAACAAAATGACAAATAATTGATTACGGCACGGCATTTTCAACTCTGGTTGTACAATTTAACTATCAATTAAAAAGAAAAATGAAGCATAAATTGTAAAAAAATAAATTTTTGTCGTTTTAAATGACAAAAGTTAACAGATAGTCAGATTAATCAGAGATGAAAATTTGTTTTCCATGGCCTACCGGATTTTCTGATTCTCAACAATTCTTGCGTGATCATAGTATTAGTACATACGTTCATCACTCCAATACAAGATGTTTATATCTAATTTTTGGGATAATTCTGATCCTTTATGAGTATTTTCTGGCCTATACAATTTTTGAACCTTTAACTCAAATTTTGAATTAGGCTTTTCATACATTTCTTGTATATAACCTATACAAAATGGTTGGGAAATCTCTATGCCTATAATGTTATCAGTTTTCTTTCTGTACATTTCTGGATACATATTTTCATCAAAATCTTTAATTTCTGTCTAAAATAAAACTATATATAATATAATAAAAACTAGGGCCAGTTGCATAAAACGTTGTTAGCTGATCATGTATTTAACTACACATTGTAACCATGGATACGTATCAAAAATACATTGGAAAAGAAGCTTTGTCAAAGTTAACAACATGATTAAAGTTAACAATGCTTTATGCAACTGGGCAAAAATATATTTTTAAGTACCTCTTCTTTATTTTTAAAGCTGTTTTTAAAGTCAAATGTATCTGGTTCCAAATAGACTCCGTCTCCAAGATTGTAGGTTTCATTCCGCCATTTTAAAACATTTTTATCCATAAATGGAGTGTCAAATTTATTTTTTTCTTGTTGAATTTTACACGAAATGCAAGGTTTATACCCTAATATTACATTACAAACATCATTCTGAAGTCTGTCTTCAAATAAATCTTCAAATCGTGCACGATTTCTGTCATAGCGTTTATGACAATAAAATTTATCATTATCGTTAGAAATGTTATAATGTACGTCTGTTTTTTTAAGTATAGAACCTAGAGGAATATTTTCACATTCATCTATTTGAAAGATTTCGAAACTATTTGCTGTTTCGCCCAAAACAGTATTTTCTCCTCGGCAAAAAAGATGTGCGTGAAAATATTTTTCATCAGATTCAAACATATATGTTACTTTTGCGATTATTAAATTGTTGTTTCGGAATTTTGGTTGCAGCAAAACATGATCACCAGAGTTTATAAATAAATCACCAACTTTTGCGGAATTGTAATATGTGTGATCATTTTTTATTAAAATTGGACTATCTGTCCAAGAAACATCATGGAAAATGGTTTTGCAAGTAGATAATAATAAAGAATAATCTGTTTTTTCATCAACTTTACATTCAGATTTAACCGCAAGATGATCGGGAAAAAATGAATCAAAAACTTCGCGCACTAAATCGGTTGTTGTAGCTTTTGTCAAATTTCTAGACCGCTTATAACGTTTAAGTTTACCCGTATGTTTATATTTAGTAAATTGAATACCAGCTAATTTTATTAATTTTTTTATGCTTGGAGTATTAATAAACGTACTGTTTTCTTCGTAAACTTTATCACAAATAAATTTCGCATGTTTTATTAGTTTGTATTGTGTTATTTTTATTTTATTACGCCGCGAATTAAAGTTTAACAATTGTTTAAACTTACAATATTTATGTTTTCGTAAAAATTCTAAAACTACTTTACTCATATTTATTTTTTCGTAAACATTATTCATAAATTGTTTATATTCTACGCTACATTCTAATAAATAATATCGAGCTAATTTCGTTGTAAATGTTACAAAATATTCTTTGCTATTGTCTAAACGACAAAAAGACCATGATTTTATAAGGCAATCTTTAACGAATATATTATTGTTGGAATCGTCATCAATAGGTTTTAAATTACCCGAAAAATATAGAATATTTTGTTGTATTAAACCCGTATCGAATGGACATAAATGATTGTTTTTATCGTACACATTAAATTGACTAAGTTTAAATTTATTTTGTTCGTCTAATTTTTCTATCGCTATATTTTCAGTTACACAATTTTTGGCATGTCCTTTGTATAATATAACTCTTTTGAGACCCTGATTACAAATATCACATACGAGATTATTATTTTTTTGTACTGATTCCAATTTAATTTTTTTACAAGTTTGTGTCGAATTTTCATTATTTTTACGTTTAATACAAACGTTATTACTATTATTAAAAGAAACGGAAGTATCTTTATTAAGTATTTTACTAAAAAAATTACTGATTATTGTACTTTTCAAAGAATTATCTACTGTTATTGTATTTATTAAAGAATTATCTATTGTTTGAGCAATGGCTAACTTTGGTTTATTATTTTTTACATTTAAGTTTTCGCGAGATCGTAAAACTCTTTTCTCAACAATGTCGTTATTAGAATTTAAGTTTTCTATTTTTATAAGATCTAACATTTGTAAATAGCCTTGTTTCTATAAGAAAATATATGTTAGAAACTACAAAAAAATTACCAATGAACACCTTACTATGTCTACTTTGTTTTGAGAAATACTTTTCTCCAATTTTTTTACATTTCTCACAACATTTTTGGGAGAAAACTGTTCTATCAACGCCCATTTCTTTTTGCAATATCCTTTTACTGTTATATCCTCTTCTTTTAGCTCTTTATCTAATATATTAATTCTAAAAACATTATTCAAAAAGTTTAAAAGAATAGGACATAACCTCTATATAAAAACAACTTACTTCTCGAGGATTTCCACTGGAATTCTTTCAATTTTTGTAGTCGTAGACATTTGTCAATAAGTTATGAATAAATAAAAGTATAAATTATAATAAATAAATAAAACTTTCATACAAAAATCACTAAAAACTACACTAGCATCACATGGTAAACATAAATGACAGTTGCAAGACAGCGGTTGGCGCATGTGCTTTTCATATAACATCACAAATACTTTCAAAAATATAAGGGTTTGACATTGTAAATTAATAACTAAACTACATTTCACACAAGAAAATAGTTTTGGTTTAGATAGAATATAAAATCTGCCCTTTTATTGGTCAGAATGCAAAAGACAATGGCCCGTATTCCGAGTACACTTTTATAATACAAGCGCTTTTATGAAGCGCGCTTTTACATCATATTCTTATGAGTGTGCTCCATAAAAGCGCTTTTCTGGAGCGCGCTATTACGTTGTATTCTTCTGACAAGTGTACTCCATAAAGGCGCTTTTATTATAGAATTGCGCTCGGAATATGGGCCAATACGTTTGTATATTAAAGAAAGAAAAAAAACGTAACTTGAATGACAGTCTCCAATAATATACAAAATAGGATATAAAAAGTAATGTAAACTATCATTTCCTAAATAACAATAAAAAAATCTATGAAGGTTAAATCGGGTTGCGTACTACACTACCCACTTCGTACCGTCCAAAATTGTACGTGTTATCTAACTCATCAATATAAAATATGAAACAGATAAACAATAGCCAACAGACATATTCATTTATTTATCATATGTAATAAAAGTATTATACAGGGCGATTGAAGAAATGGGGATAAATAACTATATTCTTTATTATTCATTTTAGACTAATAGTTGAAACCACAAACTTGCGCGCGAAGTTAACTGCCACTTTTTGGTATGAAAAGATCTGAAATTCTACTTCCGTTTGCACCGCGGAAGCTAAATCATCGTTGATTTTTTTAAACGGAATAGCACATATATTTTTAAATATTCGAAAAGTATTTTAAATTAACTTTACTTTGCATTTTCATTAAAAAAATTAACTAGATATTAAGTTTTAAAAATTATTATATTTTATATAATATCAGTTTGCCATGACATTTGTGTTTTTTTGTTGGAGAATATATTTTGACGTCATACATCAGTATTAATTGTTTTTAATTATTAACTAAAAAAAATATAATTTATATTTACTTCAATTTTACTCTTTCTTTGAATTCGAATTATTCAAAATAATCTAACCAGATAACACATTAGGCAAAATGTAAGTATTTACCATCACTGTAAGGCTAATTTAAAATATTTTCTAAAAATATAAAAATATATGTATATACCACTTTATATAAAAAATCAACGATGATTTCGCATTTGCCGAAACCGGAAGTTGAACTCCGGATCATGACCAAAAAGTGTCATTTATTTGTCCCTATTTTTTCAATCACCAGTATTACATTTTATATAAAAAACTTTGTAAATAATAAATTTAAGTTTCAGAAACAGTTTAATCATCTATTGTTTCAAATTTAAATGAGCTAATACTCAAATTGAATTGTACGTTTGGTACCAATTTTCACATAAAACAAAATAATCAACGAATTCAATTTTCAAACATGTTTGAAAGTAATACATTAGAATCTCCAAATTCCAAATTTCCAATAATTAGGGTCCTTTTTCCATACAGTGCTGTTATTATGTATGTATTATAAATTTTCAATATAAAATTTATATTTATAAATTATTTTTCCAAATTATATATGAACAAACGTATTTATGCCACAATAATTTCTAAATTTGACTAAGGAATTCATAGTCTTATTTTTAAACGTTTTTTTATTATTATTATAATTATTATTTTCTCAATAAAACTTTAATTTCTTATTGTATATTCCATGATTATTACATTTTCGAATAATCAGAGTTTAATGACAATCTATAAGGTAGTCCCGTTCCATCTAATTCGGTTAATCCAGATTCTACTGTATGCCCAAGCATAATCAAAATATGCCAACAATCCAAAAAATAAAATTTTATAATTTCACTCACCAACTTAATTCCGAATTCATGGCTGATGAGCTTAATGTTGCGACAGTCCTAGACTCCTTAGGTCCCCGTGAAGGCGGAGCGCCTGTTCGGAATCCTGATGACTTACTGCGGCTGCTCAGGCCTGGAAAGAAGAAAGTGTCTGTAAGATGAAGTGTTAATTATGATGGTAATAGTGTCAACAACAAATCAAAATAGTTTTTAATTATATTATCAATAATTCGAGTTATATGCGCTTATGCGCATGAATGATGAAAAATTACGACGAAAGAGGTCTCAATCTGTGCGATTATAAAGTCAAAAGGAATATTACAATAAGATTGGTAATACTGGTTGTTTCAATTTACAGTAAATAGACTTGACTTGGGGCAGACTACACATACAATAGAAGCCAAATATATTTCCAACCAAAAACATTTTATTTCATACTTTGGAAACAAAAAATATAGGCCCGTATTACAAGAGTACTTTTATAATAGAAGCGCTTTTATGAAGCACACTCCTCATAAGAATATAATGTAAAAGCGCGCTCCATAAAATACTTTTACTATAAAAGTAATACAGGCCATCATTTTTACGTGGGGAATGCACTACACAAATAAATAAAAGGTGTGATAATAAATTTATTTATTTTTTATTTACTGTATTTTATTGTTCACTATTGATATCTTGAGAACTATAAGAGCTACGAGATCGGTTAAATTAACAAACAATTTCTTTTTTACAAGGCTATTTTAATGAGCATAAAGTTTTCTTGTCAACCAGTGGTTTTTAATAGAACTAAATATTTTTTATTTGCTTATTCAGTAATATAATATTTTATACGTTACATAACGATTTTTTGTTTTTGGTGAAAAATACATATCGTCGCCTAAGTGACAACACCGGCTATTTCATTTTTTGGATAAAACAAGTAGTCAACCCACTTCTTGTTCAAAATTTCGCAAGAAATCGATTGGGCAGCTCAGTGTTCTGATCTGGACGCCAGGAAACGCGTGAATCGCAAACATTAACATTACAAAAATGGCTATCTAAAATCGATTCTGTGTAAAAAAAATATGATGTGGCCAGCACAGTACCTTCCGTAAGTTCTATTTTGTACAAATTCCATACAGAATGTTTCTTGCCAAATATTCTATATTTCCAGTACAATACCTTCCGTCAGTTATATGTATTTTGTACAAATTCCATACATACAGTTTCTTGCAGAAGATTTTATATTTCCAGAAAAATTATAACACAAACATACTATATCAATTGCATCTGACATTGACATCTTTCAATCAGAATTTTATTAATATAACAGCTGTTTCTATGGTTATAGAATAGCTGGCTGATTTATGAAATTTAATTTGTTTATATTTTTTTTATTCTATATGCATTTAATACGAAGTATAAAATGTAATCAAATTGTATAGAGAATAAAATATTCTTTAATATTTATAGTAACATAAAGTGTTCAAAATTGATATTTAACTACGTTTTTTCAAGAAAAACTGTTAAAATCTTCAAATGAGGATACTTCCGGTTGACCAATTATAACCAAAATCTAATCACTTCTTCTTTTGGATGCAAATTTGATGAATACGAAAAAATATCATTTTTGGAATTATGCACACAACGCACGCACACACACACACACATACATACACACACACACACACACATCATCGTAAAAATAGTAAAATCGTATTCTAAAGACTCTAAAACGTGCTTATTCATTAAAACTCACTACCGAAATTTATGATCAGACAGTACCTTCCTTAGTTATAGGTGACGGAAGCTAAAAAATATACATTCATTTTTCCATTCGTGGCACTCTTAATACAGTCATATTTTACAAACAAAATATAAAATTTCATATGCATTTAAAAAAAAATCGTTTTGTAATGGTATAACTTATATAACTGAATTCAGAATAAAATTCTGTATCTAATCGGTAAATATTTTTTACCTCCCGCTACCCTTGGTAAGGGAGGTATAGGGATCGTGCTAAAATCGCATATCGAGATTTTGGTAAATGATCACGTTTTAAGGTCCCTACAATTCGATTTTAACATTTTCACGATGTCTTCGGGTGTGTGTGTGTATGCCTGTGAGTGTGGAACTTCTGGGCGCTCTAACTCAAATACTATCATTCAGAAAATTTTGAAACCACGTATTTCTACCTTATTCTAATATGGAAAGATGTCATTAGATTTTAGTGTCAATCGGATAACCGAAAATGGTACTTTACATGAAGCTCAAAATAGTTTTTCTTCAAAAAATATCTTTAAATGTTATTTTTCGCAATTTGTAATTATAAAAATTAAAGATTATTTCATTTCTACAGGTAAGAGAACTATAAAATTTATTGAAACACACGTAAAATGTAGAGCCGGCCTCATTTATATTTAATACGGCACGTATTAAATATAAATGAGGCCCGGGGCTTGGTAACATCCCACAAAAACGTAAAATTGTTGTTTCGCTTCCCAAAAAAAAAATCTGATGTGACCAACACAGTACCTCCTACCATTTACCAAAAAGTATTAAAGCAAACTTGTAGAAAATGGAATAATCTTTAATTTTTATAATAACAAATTGAGAAAAAAATACATTTAAAGGTATTTTTTGAAGAAAAACTATCTTGAGCTTCAAGTAAACTGCCATTTCCGGTTATCCGATTGCCACCAAAATCTAATCAGATATTTCCATATTAGAATAAGGCAGAAATACATGGTTTCAAAACTTTATGAATGATAGTATTTGAGTTAGAGCGTAAACAAGATCCACACATACATACACACAGACATAATCGTGAAAATGTTAAAAATGGATTCTAGGGATTTTAAAACGTGGTCATTTACCAAAATCTCGATATGCGATTTTTAGCACGATCCCTATACCTCCCTTATCAAGGGCAGCGGGAGGTAAAAAAGGAATAAATGAATAATTTTTACTAAAATTTTACATTAATGTATTTTTAAATGGCGGTTTTCCAAAGCCCCATCGCTTTAGGAAGGTCAGGGATAAAAATAAATATATCATCACGGCATATTACCCATTGCTGGGTGTGCCAATCTGCTTTGTATACAGATTTCGGTAATGATGATGACATATTTGTACCGTTCGGCGTTTACCAGGCGTCACCGCACGGGCATTCATTGCAGGCGTAGAGAGTGCACCACAGGAATCAATTTTGTGCCATTTAAAATTCGAAATATTTGGCGTTTGTCGGGATCGAACCCGGTTCCTCAGATTCGCGTTCAGACACTCTGGCACGCGGCCCAAAACCCCCGTCTCTTAATTTGGGCCTAGTAAAATGTCGTACCTTATATCCCCTATTTAGATGTCATTTGTACTCTTAAACACCATCTATTCTCTCGTAAGTATACGCAATAATGAATAATATGATTATGTAGGTCTGAGTATTATAATAATAATTAATAAATCAATAGACAGAACAGAAATATTAGCATTATAAAAAATATATAAAGTGGATCACATATGTGTTTGTAAATGCATATATAACGATTATATAATATTTAATCGAATGTTTACGTAATCTGCATTAAAATTTGTATCTAGCAACTTTATATGCATCCCTAATAAACTATATATATTTCCATATAAAATGTATGTGGTCCACATGTAAAACGACCCTATATCGAATAAATTGTTCGTATATTTTAACTATGTTTCGCTGTATATCATCATGAACTATACAAATTTATTGTTCTACGTAATGAAACCGTTCATATATACCGCAATTTATCTTATCTATATAAAAAACAACCCCATCATATTGTTAAAAGAAAATATTTACCATTTTCCCCAAATTTTCTTGAAAAATATTAACAATATTTCGCCATTTGCTGCAATACATAAACACAACGACTGCACACAGCAAGACATCGCTCGACTGAGCCGAACAAGATAAAACCATTTGGAACCAATTAAATATTTGTTGAAATTAAAATAAATGTTAAATAAATGAAACTTACCACATCCAAAACATGAATAAAATGTTTTATGAGCATTGTTATTGTAATAAAATTTATTGAAATGTTATTCTTGCATTGTTTTGTTGTAATTATTTGATTATTGAATTAATAAATTTTAATTGTTGTATTGTAAGAAACATATATTATCACGGCTTATTACCCATTTCTGGGTGTGCAATCAGCTTTTATTCGTTTATTTTAAAGAAATATATTCATAAACAATAAAACCAAAATATCTTACTTTCCGTAGTATCCCACGATATTTAAATTTGTAATATTACACTCAAATTTTGTAAAAAAAAAAAAATCGGAGCACTCGGGGCGCACAATGCAACTCATTGTTTAGACAGAAACAAAACAATTACGCTACGTTGCGTTTGGGTATGGCCAGTTACGATTCCAAATTCGCAAAAATGTACGTATTGTAGGACAGAAAAGGATTAGAAAGGACTAGAAATAATAGAACCCATTTACAACAGTTTACAGTATTATTTAGTTTAAATAAATTAATAAATATTATGTTGTACATCAATACAAATTCTTACATCTAAATCTATGTTAATATTAAGATATAAACGATATGTTCTATACACATTGTTGCTTGCCTAAGAAGTATTGTGCCTGGGATTGAGCAAAAGATTATCCAGATTTTGTCCATTTTCAATTATTATTGTTATGAAAATAGACAAAAAACGCTAGTATTGTAAAAAGATAGGAAGATATTGCATAAGGCATGTTTTTTTTATTATATTTAACGAACTTATATGTTCAAATGCACTCAAAAATATTTTTTAAAAATCACGAAACAGTAAATATAATTTATAAAACATGCGAAGTAACATGCAAACTTATATTAAGTTCTGAAACAATCATAAATTATACAAAATGGTAACATTTGTAAACTGGAATAATATTTTAAGAGCATAAGCCAAAATAAAACGTATAAAGTGTTGACATGGGTTCCATACATGTAGTTTTAACATGCAGTGATACATATTTTCATACATTAGTCTAAATAGTGTTAAAACGTACAACGGGCATATATAGAAACATTTAGTACAAGTTAGTACACGCTTTTAGAATCTGTGATTATTAGAATAAATCTGTAACGATTTTGTACGCTGTATAATTCGTCTCCATACAATTGACTTTTAAGTTTGATTACAGATTCATTAATTATTGTGTTGCCATGCTTGTGTGTATATAATGTATATAAATATAGTGCTAAAAATACATAAATTCGTGCAATGCATGTATATTCCAAAAGATAACAACTGGTGCCTACAAATTTAGAATTTGATTCAATTCAAACAAGTTTATAGTGTTTCAATCCATAACAATAAATAAATAACATTCAGTAGACACCAAGTATACTATAATTTGGCACAATGACTTTTGAAACATACGATATATGTTCCTCTATAAATTTATGGTATTCGGCAACTAAAACTTAGCTAAACATAGCTTTTGCTAACAGCGATAAGCTAGAGCATTTTACTAAAAGAGCAACAAACATGAGTATTAAACAAACACACTTAAAATAATATCACAATCATTTACTCTTTTAGAAAATACTGCCTCAATCAACAACTATTTCATATTTTGAATAGATTGTTGATCAAGGAACTCTTGGAAAACATACTATAATTGGAAACAATTGAGAAGCATTGGCGTCCTCTTCAGACAGTTGAAGGATGTCGCCGACCTCTTATGTGAGGTTATTGGGCGATTAGCGGTTTCTATTTTGCAAAAAAATTAATAATTTCAAACAAAAATCTCGACTTTATGATTCAATGGCTGATGATTGATGATGAATGGCGATACATTCGTAAATGGGAAAATAAAGCGTGAAATGATTTATAATTATATCCCTAAAATGCAATACTAACTTTACTAAACTTTTAGGCCGAATGAACGATAATTGACTTACAATTGGTTTGGTATAAAATATCACAGCTTTGAATGTAACGATATGTTTCTATTACTTACTTTCATTCTTGTTGTTGGTTTTCTTGAGCATTGAAAGTAATTTTATGTTTTAAAACGTTAAACCTCCCATGTACTAACTTTAATTGAGCCCTTAATGAGCATGTCAACTGCTTTTGCAGCTCTTGAACTTCCAAAATTTCTTTTCTTAGGTTCTGATAATCATTTTTTACTTCAGTCACTGATTTCAACAGCTTGAATACTTCTATTTCATTATCTTCTCTGAAAATCTCTTTTTCAACGTTCCCTACTTTCATAGCTAGTGTGTCTAGCTTTTCATCTGTATTTTTTACCTAAGAAAATACAAAATGTAGAATGTACACACATTAGAAGAATATGGATACTGTTTCCACTAACACGAATCAGTCTGGATGTAAAATAATTATTCTTACATGCTTTTCAAGATTATCTACAGCCTCTTCCATGCTTGGCTATACAAATATATAAATATTGTCCTGAAATCGTAGTAAACTGTTTAAAATTTCATGCACTCTCAAAATGCCAAATGTCAAAGCTGTCATTGATTATTAGAGCGGAGCGAGACGTAAACATTCTTACTTTCAAAATACGCCACTAGATGTCTATTTATTAGAAACAGACAAAAGAATACAAAACAAATTACAAATTATTACACCAAAGTTGCACTAGCTTCATTTTCTTCGCTTATAGGTTTCTGGTTCTTCTGTTGGTGTTTCTGCAAGCCAGACCGTACGTCCTTCTGGAGATACTGCAGACTGCAGGTTTTTCAGGTGATTCTGAGGATTTTTCCGAAGAAGGTTCCGATTCTGTGGGTGCTATATAGTGGTTGTCTTGTGGTCGTTGGAGCTGCTGTTGTAGCAGGAGCAACAGTAGGGCGACGTTTTGATTTTTTACTGTTTTTTTTTTACTAGACGACTATAGTCTCAGTGTATGTATGGATTGATGCTCAGTTTTTCTCCTTCTCCGCACTCTGGCCCTGGTCCTGCGGTGTTGACGCTTGTTCATAACTTAGTATTTTCAAATTTATACAGATGCCCGGATTTCGAAGGCCACCATTGGAATCTCGGAAACTATAAGAGATACGACTCCGATTAAATGGGACATGTGGTGCGCCTTTGGAGGGTGGGTGGCATCTTAGATGTGCTTTCGTTTTGCCAAAAATTCTCATAGGTTACTAGATAGGCAGAAAACTGAATTTGATCAATTTTACCTCCCGCCATAATGTAGGTAACGGAAGTAATGTTTTCGGTCCAAAAATTCGATAGTGAGTTTTCAGTGAATAAGCACGAATTAAAAAAAAATCGATTTTCGTATTTAAGCATTTTGCATTCATATAAAGAGTTGATTAGATCTTGAATAATATCGGACAACAGGAAAAGATACTTTACTTGAAGTCCGTAACAGTTTTTAATTAAGTACTATACCGGGTGTCCCATTTAAGGAACGACTGCATTAATGCAATCTCGAGAACCGTAAGAGCTACAAGGTTGGTTAAATTAGATAAAAGTTTCCCTATTAGTGGGCCATTTTAGTGGTGTGTTTCGTTTGTTCGGAAAAAATGCATAGGTCACTAGATATGAGCAAAAATGTAAATTTTTCCATTTTCGTTTTTTTGCTTTAACTGTTTTATGTGAATTCAAACTAAATTTTATCTTTCACTTACATGGGCGTCCGCAGAAATTTATCTAAGGGGGGGGGGGGCAAAATTTTAATTGTAGAAGATAAAATGAGTTATTTTTCATTTTATATATAATTAATATCTCCACCTTCCCTCTGCTTGGGGATCACTGGTGTATATTAGTTTAAAATATATTTTTCTTCAAGTGTACAATAATATTCATATTATGCTACTATACACACACTATAGAAGATAGTCATTTTATTACTAGTACAACAATGTTGTTCATTATTGTACTAGTAAAAAAATGTTAGTTTCTTAGTTCATCGCTGCCGGCAGCAGTCGTCACAGAAACACAGACCATATTGAAAAATTGTTATTTGATAGTTGTATCGTTTGTGTTTTGTAGTGTACACAGCCAACTATGGCTGAAATTGCAAACTCTCTAATTAAAACAATTCCAGAAAAATATAAAAAATTCCCAGTTTTCTTTGAAACACTTGAAGAAAAAATAGTATATGTTATTCGGAGCAGAACGCCCTTTTTGTGTTTTACCCAGCTTGCCTGGCAATAGCTGGGTTCAACACAAAAAGACCGCTTTCTACTCCTAATAACATAATGTACTATTTTATCGGAAAGAAATATATTATTGATTAGCTATATTCATTATTTTATTCTCTATTGTTGTACTTAAGCTTTTATATCTTCTAATCATAATTATTTACAAAAAAAAAAAACAAATTACTGCGAAATTTATACTGAATTAATAACCTCAGAAATGCTTGACGTTTGATACAGCATGGCGGCTTAGCTCTATTTCAAATGAACTTTACATGTGTATTACAGAGATGGAGATAAAATAGTATTTAATATATGAATTATCAGCTTTTCCAAGGGGGGGCACTTGCCCCCCCTTGCCTCCCCCTGCGGACGCCCATGTTCACTTACGTGGAATTCATAGCGTCATCAAAAGAAAAAATCTGATGTGGACACCACACGACTTCCTTGTACGATTATTAAACTATACATATTTTTTTAATAAATAAATTACAAAATATTTTTTTTAGCTTCAATACAAGTAAGATATATAGTGACCATAAAAGGAGTTTTTAAAGAGAGTTTTGATTACAACAAAGAAATATTTGATTACAACAATGAATATGACTAATTTCACAATAAAAATATAATATTTGTTATTGTACGAATCATAAAATTGCACGTATTTAACATAATTTGATATGAACATTTTTTTTTATGTTTTTGTCTTAATCCATAGCAAGCTTTATTACAAAAACAAAAAAAGTATATAATTTTAAATTTACATATCTCGCTTATACAAAGGGCTAATTTAATAATACTTGATGTGCTAGACGCAGAAATTAATTCTCTAAAACTTTTATTTGAAGCATTTATTTCTAAAATCAAAATTAAATCATTTTATTCAAGAAAAACTGTTAACAACTTCAAGTAATGTACCACTTCCGGTTAGCTTATTTGAACCAAAATGTATTATGTTATTTCTATTGACATAAACGTCTTGTATACCAAATTTGAAAAGTTTTGGATTATATTTTAAAACAGTTTTTCATTAAAATCTATTATAGGCTTCATGTAAAGTGCCACTTCTGGAAATTGTGTAATAACCAGAAAGGGAGATGCACAACTAGATGTTATAGGAGTCCTAAATACAAAATTTCAACTTTTTACGGCTTACCGTTTTTGAGTTATGCGAGATACGTACGTACGTACGACGTACGTACAGACGTCACGACGAAATTAGTCAAAATGGATTCAGGGATGATCAAAATGGATATTTCCGCTGAAATCTGGAAACCGAAATTTTTCGCGATTACAATACTTCCTTTACTTACGTACAAGGAAGTAAAAATATCTCTTACCATTTTCGAAAAATTTCTATTAACTTTCAATTTTCATATGGAGCTCAGAGTAGGCTTTGATACCATTAAATAGGCTTTTTTTTTTACTTCTCAGCGATATATAAAACTTGTACTTTAATTTTTAAATTATGTAAGAAATTTCAAAATTAATATTTTACAACTTTTTCATGTATTTTATTCCAGGAGGCTGTCAAATTGACACTTCGAAATAACCTTTAAACGACCCCGAGTGATCGGTTTGAAACACAGCATTTTGGCGATTTATACTTTATGATGTTATAGACTAACCAGGTTCAAACATTTGTGCAACGCGAAAAAACAGCTATAGTTTCGACTATTATGGTTGATGGCGTAGTGCACTGTTCCTCGAAAGGTGTGCCGCGAAATCTCTAACATAAAATATCACTGACAAATCTGTTTCTACCGCGTCCGGTCATTAACGCCGTAAATTTAAATATTTTTTTCGTATTATAATGTAGCCGGATTATTAATTTTGTTATTGATTTTTGTAAGCGTATCACTTTTAAAAATGCACTAAATATGTATATTCATAAATTTAAATATTATACACATGAGTAATGATATTTAACAATACCTAATATTGGTAATATGTTTATAAACTGTTAAATAAAGTTAAAATGTAAATATTGTAAAATTTCAACAATGAGTAATAAAAAATTCAAACATTAAATACTTCGTAAGCTGTGTATTATTTTTTATGAATACTCTGAATTACATTGAAAATAAACTTACTCCTTCCATAATAGCATG
The DNA here is from genome assembly GCA_951394225.1 of Harpalus rufipes. Lineage (NCBI taxonomy): Eukaryota > Metazoa > Arthropoda > Insecta > Coleoptera > Carabidae > Harpalus > Harpalus rufipes. Next base: position 15,176,140 of record OX596289.1, read on the forward strand.
ATGGTCCTCGTTTATCCTTTCCATAATGTGTGCTTTTCCAGGAAACTCCGTACTGGATTATTTTTAACTTATTTCACGGACTGTAAATATTTATTATGTACCATAAAACATTCTTATTACAATGGGGTCCTCCACCATAACAGAAAATTGAGTAAAATATTAGTTATATTGAAAATAGTTAAGAAAAAATCGTGATTGAGATGAAAAAAGTTTTAAAAAAATTGTTAGTTTGAAATATTTGAGATTTTAAGCATCTGTACTTATACCGTCACTATTGATATCTTTCTCGCGCAGCCTACTATAGAAACTGCAAGAAAGATAACTATAGGTTTCGCTAAAAATCAAATGCAGTTAAACTAAAACAATTGATTTCTAATGTTTCTTTAAAATAAAAATAAAAAATTGTGGAGATTAAATATTTACAAATTTTACTGAAACTTACGATATAATTAGGATAATTGTCACGACGAGCATAAGAAACGTAAACTATTCATTCTTTTGTACAAGTTACTCACAAATGTAAAAAAAAATGGTTAAATCAAATTTATCTAGCACAGATTCCATTATTTATCCTTTTATATTCCCCTTAAATATTTCTATAATATTTATTGTTATCTAAATCTCTTCTGTTTGCAAATATAGCAGGATATGAAACTAATTATTGTTTACTCGTATTATTTCTGCCAATGTCACAGTTTCCATTGTTGGAAAGAGTAAAAATTAGATGAAATGTTTTATTTTTTGTTCTGAAATGATGTCTGAACCTTGAGTTATTATTGATGGGATAAATAAAATATTGCTATGCATTTATTTATTTGTGTATTGCATTATAATTGTTTGTAAAGGTTATTTTCCAGTAGTAAAAATGCCCCCCCCCCTTGCTATAGTTGGTCTATTGTAAACGCGGCGTTCCTGTAGTATTGGAAGGTGGTCGAACCGTGGGGATTGTTTGTGGAGGTGGAGTAGGTGTGGTAGTTCTCCCTGTATGGTTAATAAAAAGTTATATTCTTTATTCGGAAAATTTGTTAATGTAGCTGTTACCCAATTTTTGTATTATTTTTCAAAAATTTAATTAAAAATGTAGGTACCTACCTGTATTTCTATAACCTATCAATGATTTTTTCCCCATATAACCCTAATTTTAGAAGACACAAAAAAAAAACATTTTTCCCAAATTTCCAATTTATTTAGATGCATCCCAACGCACAGATTCCAAATTTTCAAACAGCAGGTTAATATGTCTTTTCGTTCTCGAGATATTTACACTCAAAATTTCAATCATTCCTAGGTTATGACCCAAAAATGGGGGGGAAAACACTCAATTTTGGGTTGCTTAAAAATGAAATACTTGACGCCCAAGTTTAAACTAAAAGATGTTATTACTAATAGCGGTTTCCATTTATATATTTAGTGCGATTTTTTTTTTGTACTGAGTGTGTAACTCTTTCTCCATTTATATAAATAGTGCGCACTATTCGCTATCGTAGATAAAAATTTGCACTCTAGTGGAGCAAATCGGTACTACACAAAGCCATCATGAATAAGTAACAGCTGTGTTAGTAGTGTAATAATTAAATATTTAAAATCATACCTTCATTTAAATCATTTTTTCTATTTTGGTTCTTTAATTTGTACTTTATGAAACCCATTTGGATGTCATAAAGTACTTCTTAAAAGAACTCAAACCTAATTTCTGTTAGGTTGGTACGTAGTACCTACAAGTTGACAAATGTCTAGAAAGACATTTGTCATTTGAAAGTAAATATTATTTAAATTGTAAACAATAAAAATGAAACGTCATAGTTACGAATATCAATCACTGTTACTGTTACCAACAATCAAATAAAAATTAAAATATTCCTAAAAATAAAATCACGTATATTTGTAAATATTTTTTTGACAAAAGGACCAAAATAGAAAAAAATAGTATAAAATACACGTTTCATAAGACATTTCAGCGCACTTGTCCCGTTAGAAAACTCGCGGCAAGCCGCTCGTTTCCAACAAAGACGCGTGCGCTAAAATCATGTCTTATGAAACTTGTATCTTAATGTACTATTTTAACACTCGGTTTATACACACAGGTGTAACGAAACAGTAAAGAAATGAACTGTCATATGTCAAACCAATCGTATAGCGACCATCTTGTTTTGAAAATCAGCGCCACCAACGTTAATACTTCATTTCAAGTAAGAAATAGCATTGGTTTAGATAGGGATATAAATTCTGCCCTTTTATTGGTCAGAATGTAAATCTAATATCACGTGAATATCAAATGAAATCTACAGAATTATTGATGTTTAACCATGCTTTGTTGTAATTTTTAATATTCAACCCTTATGTATTTTTACAGATAAAAACATTTATTATTGACGAAGTTTAGTTTCACGAATTTAAATTATTTATTTAATGCATATAAAAACGGACGACTCTCAAGCGCCATCTACTATTTTCTTACATGAAATGAAGTATAGTTGAGTTTTACGTGTGTCATTTATACTTTTCGAGTGAACTAAACTTTATTGAGTGAGTACTTTCTTACACTTACTACGATCGTCAGTTCTTGTCAGTGCAATCTGCCAAATTCATATATTTTGAGTTCTGTGTAAATACAATGGATGTAAAAAAATAAGTTAATAATAGAATAATTATTGGAAATGTACGTTTATAAATATATACAAATAAACAGTTGCGGTTGTACATAACCTTTTTTAAGAAACAGCTAACAAACATGCACTGGACTTTTGTAACATGTTACATTTAACATGCACTACACATGTGTTATAACGACAATTTGTGCCGGGCATGACGTCATTAGTTGCACTAAGTGTAAAACTAAATATATAAATGGAAAACGCTATAAAATGTATTACTGGAATCCCAAATAAAAAACTCAAGCCGGAAAAACTGAAGCCGTTACACTCGTTTTCCTTTTAGGTTAATTACTTCTGCAACACAAACCACCGGTGCAAGCATTTACATTTACTAGTATAAGTATAAATCTTGCCTACGTAATTTTCTCATTAAATCAGTAATTGTATAAACTTTCTAGTAAAAGCATACATTCACTGATTTTTCAGTAATATTTATAAAAATATTTACTTCTCCTTCTACGTCTGCCACAATCCTTTTCAAAATGTTCTTCATCAAATCCTGTTTTTATTAATCCATTTTGTTCAGAAAACTACAAAAAGAACATTCACATTATTTTTTAACACTACTTCTTACATTGTTAAAATTACTAACAGATATCATTGGAAAAATGATAACAAAAAGAAATATTAAAATTATAATTCTCATCTTGAAACATTTGTAGAGTGTAATAAATTTATAAGTTGATGAAATATATATATCACATGTTCAGAAAACATTTTTTTATGTTTTTTCATTCACTTCCGGTTAAAAACGATATTTCCCAGTGTATGTGAAGTAAAGTAAGGTTTTTATGGTAATTTTACACCGCATTACAATAGTGAAATAAATTTTAAGAAAAAAATAATATCATAAAACAAAATTCTTGTTATTAGAATGATAACACTATTTTAATTAAATTAGAATAAATGGTATTGACATTTGCTAAACCACCTACCACTGAAGAACTATGCATTTTAATATAACTTTTTCAACTCATATGTACAAGTTCTAGAAAGTCTTAATTATTATTCGTTAGGCCGTATTAATTTTATCTACGACTACTAAATAATATATTAAATATGTGACTGTTGCTGTTGTGAAGTTTATTTATTTGGGTGAAGTGTAATCAAAGAAATATTAATAATTAAAATAAAATTTTATTAAACGATAAATAATTAAGAAATAGTAATAGTATATTACTAATCGAGGTGGGAAGTATTTCATTTTTCATTACCGTCGAGGCCGAAGATAGCTAAGCAAGGCGCGAAGCTCTGAGGGTAGCTACACCGAGACGTAATTAAACTTATCACGGAGGTTTGTAAACTATTTTATTCTCAACCGGAAATTAATAATGAGTAATTTATATTTAAATAATAATAATAACCTCACATAAATAAACGCATGGTCTGAGCTTGTTAATTTGACACATGAACTGTCACACTATCAGTTTGATTTCTAACCTTAAATTTTGTTTTCATATTTATCTTCACTTATTTACATTATTTATTTACAATTTCATTTGTTTCTTTACATATAAAATCTAAAAAAGTTTTGTTTCCATGTATGTAAATACCTATAATTGATATGCACTATGGACTGACCTCTCAGGGTGGGAATGGGAAATATCCCTGAAGTTGGGATGTGGCATCTTCCCGCCCTTACGCTATATTTTCCAACCTCTTGGAAAATAAGGTTAGCAATAACTAACTTCCCAACTTTTTAAAAGTCAGAAATCGCCATATTAGTATCCGATTGTGAATAAAATATAATAAAAATACTTTTGTATAAGTAAACAAGAGCTTAATATCCTGAAACCGGCAAAAAAGTTTATTTATATGTTAATTGAGGTAGACAAAGATTATAAAAGGAACTATCAATAAAGTCAGCTAGTTTTTGCCATTTGACCCAAGAATTGTTTTGAAGTTCGTTTGATGTAGGTGTACCAACAAAATGAGGATCCTAAAATTATACATTCTTAGCTGAATAAAAATAAATACAGGTCCCATTTTATCTGTTCCCGCCTGAAAGTTACATAGAACACATTTCACTTGCCACTCCGTGTAAATTAGTATTTTAATGCCTGATTGCATCGCTGTCACTTATATTTTAAGTGATCCTTAAATTGACAATATCGTATCGAAACGTCAAGTGAATAATTGAATAAAGTCATTTATAAAAGTAAAATGGGTTGCCTATTCATGAATTTTCAGGAGGGAACATATAAAATGGGCACCTGTATATTTAAAACAGAAAGAAGGCAAAGTATTTTTAGTGTTATATCTAAAAGTAAACATTTTTATATGGCAATTGATTAATCATCATTGTTTGTCAATTTTTACCGACCACATCAGTTTTTTAATGTATACCGGGTATCCCACCAAAGCAAACCTTGACATGCACATTTAACATAGAAGAACATGATATTGATAGTAGTACCATTTAATAAGTAATACTTATTAAATGGTAGTACGTTCTATCTTCTATCGCTGTCAGAAATATTACTACTAGAATAAGAATATTTTTAAAGCAACAGTAGCAAATAAATAGAAGAGTGGTTATGTGTTATTACTGTTTAACAACTAAATGTTTAATAGAAATACAGCAGTAATTTACATTTACATTAAAAACAATAATTGGTACCCCAAGCCTTGTTTTGAAAATGCCAAATTTCGATACTTAATTCCAGCTTTCTGTTTAAACAATGATTTTTAAATTATTTTTTTTAAACAGAATATTGTTTGTATTCAAATAAATATTTAGCTATGAATATCTTTCACTAGGTGCGTTCAATGAAGCTAGCAAATCGAGCAAATGCTTACTTAGCATTTGCTATCTGCTAGAGCGTGCATTGAACGATCTGCTTGTTTTGCTACGATCGAACTGTCAGATGACTGTCAGTCAGTGAGGTTACGAAAATTGAAAACTTTCAAATATTGAATTTTTGCATAGAATAGAACACTGATATATTGAATGCAGTGTCAGATAAATAATAAATAGAAAATAAACTCTCAATGGTATTAATTACATGCATAATTTAATTTTATTAGGATATTCCACGCAAGTAAACTCAAGTACAAATATTTTATGTTACTTTTACGTAATTCATTAATTTTCATTGAAAATATATTCAAATATTACAAATGATATTTGAATTTGTGCGCCATATTTTTACATGCAGCAAAACAAGCGAGAAAATAGTCGCTTGCTTTGCTTACTTAGCAAAACGAGCAAATGCTAAGTTAGCAAGCCGTTCAGTACATTTTACTTCCGCTTTGCTCGATTTGCTATCTGCTAGAGCGTGCATTGAACGATCTGCTTGTTTTGCTACGATCGAACTGTCAGATGACTGTCAGTCAGTGAGGTTACGAAAATTGAAAACTTTCAAATATTGAATTTTTCCATAGAATAGAACACTGATATATTGAATGCAGTGTCAGATAAATAATAAATAGAAAATAAACTCTCAATGGTATTAATTACATGCATAATTTAATTTTATTAGGATATTCCACGCAAGTAAACTCAAGTACAAATATTTTATCTTACTTTTACGTAATTCATTAATTTTCATTGAAAATATATTCAAATATTACAAATGATATTTGAATTTGTGCGCCATATTTTTACATGCAGCAAAACAAGCGAGAAAATAGTCGCTTGCTTTGCTTACTTAGCAAAACGAGCAAATGCTAAGTTAGCAAGCCGTTCAGTACATTTTACTTCCGCTTTGCTCGATTTGCTAGCTTCATTGAACGCACCTATTGTCAATAGCTACGTTCAATGACGCTAGCGCTAGGTAGCAACTTCTAGCACTATGTATTTGAACGTCGTGCTAGGCATCATCTGTTTCCGGTTCGCTCGAGCAAAATCTAGCGTAGATTTTAGCGCTGTTTTTCGCTATGTAGGTGGCGTTTTTGTAGCGTAAAGAAGTAAACAACTAAAATGGCTTCAAACGTGAATATGGAGAACTTCAGAAGATTATTTATGTTAAAAATTCTGATGGCACTTATGTTAGAAATGAAAAAAATCAGAAATTGATATATAATTTTTTCACATAATAACTCAAGCAAAAGAGCGTTCGCCATTTTACTATTCAAACATATGTCTGTCAAATTGAAGCGTTCAACGACAGTATTTTTCTGCTAGATTTCTAGCACTAGCATTTTCTAGCGCTAGTTGTCGTTGAACGTAACTTATGTGTCTGAGCCCGGCTTCAGCGGGATTTTGACTTCACAATTCCCTACACCAGCGCCACTTCTGGTGAACTAAGACGACAAACAAAACATGATTCGAACTGTAAATACAGAATTTGTAAGATGTGTTCAGAAATTGTACATGTCAGGTGCCAATTTAAGAAATGTTAATGTTGAAGAAATGAGAAGGTACATTGAATGCAAAAGATTAAATATAACTTAAAAAAAGATGTCTTGGGAAATAAAAAAAATATTAAGTTATTATTACTATAACAAGTATTTATTTTGAATTATTTACTTGCAGATGTAAAAATTGTATTTAGTCCGACCATAGTGATGAAATTTTACTAAGTATAGATGAAGGAAAATTGATCGATCAAGACAGTGTAAGAAGTATTAACTTGCTAGCAGTTAATTTTATTTTAAAACATTTTTTGTTTTTTAATTGTAACTAATACATGTAATAATTTTTAATCTAAAAAGTTTGCGACCCTATGCCCGTAACCATACTTTACATTCCATATACATCCCTTATTCCTACCCATTGATTTTTAAATTTATTTTTTAACTTTAACGTAATACACATGTATTTAGAAGTGTCTGCATAGTTCGCATAGTCACCACAAGAGGTGCTAAATTTTATCGCCGAAATTCCCTAATCATAGATTGGGGTTTCATCATGCTCCATTAGCGTAATTTTTTTACACTAAAATAGAATTCGATAAAATAAATTTTAGGCTCCTGGCGCCGGTATCCGTATTAATCCCAGTTTTGTGATTATGTCTTAGCTAGATTTATACACGCTAGCTAGACGTTTTATAAAACGACAATGAGCTTACAGTCACACTTTAATATGACTATTATTTTCGGTTGCAATTTCTCTAAATATAACAATAACTTCAGTAGCTTCAAAATGACAGACGAATCTGATTTATCTAATAGCTGGATCCGTGACGGCACGCGATATCATAGCAGGATGAAAAATTCTTTTGCATTTTTCTTCCATGTCAAAATTTGCTTGGGTCACCCGGTGTACATACGGGATGTATCACGGAAAGTGAAACATAGGCGTTTAACATGGGTAATCAGTTTTTCCATGCGAATTGCTCCCCTAATTATTTTAGACAAAAAGTTTCACATTGATGTTGTAAAGCAATTTTTTTTACATCCGAATCAAAAAAAAATCAGATTTTCCACAATCGTGAGCAAAATTCATTATTATTCAACTGAAAATACTGAGCAAAGTAGCATATTGAATCACAAGTGAGCAAAGTAAATAATTTTCATCACAAGTGAGCAAAGTAAATAACTTTCTTCACAAGTGAGCAAAATTTTGGTGGAGTTACATATATTGTACCATAAATATCTACCATTCTACATGATGGAATATTTTTTTATTTATTTTTAGTTAATTAAATTCAATTGTAAACATAATGTACTTCTGAGTTTTTCATTAATAAACAAAATACAATGTTTTATTTTTTTGGAAAAATTATGTTTCAAGATTGTAGAAAAAATCATGTTTAGCACACGTGAGCATGTCTTTTTCTCACTTGTCCAGTTGGCACACTCGCTTCGCTCGTGCGGCCAATTTCTGGACGCGTGAGAAAAAGACATACTTTGCTCACTTGTACTAAAAATAGCTATTGTCTATTTCATAATTGCAGAAATAAAATTTGAAAATGAACGGAATTACAATGTAATATTAGCCATGGCATTAGAAACAAGAGATGAGCAAAAGCGTAACGTTTTATACGTCAAATTATTAGTATTATTCTGACACTGATGTAATAAAACGTTACGCTTTTGTTCGTCTCTTGTTTCTAATTCCATGGCTAATTCTATTAAATTGTAATTCCATGAATTTTCAAATTTTACTTTTGCAGTTATGAAGTAGCCAAAATGCATTTTTTTTATTGATTCGGACGTAGAAATTTTTGCTTTACAACATCCATTTGAAACTTTTTGTCTAAAATAATTAGGGGAGTAATGCGCACGGAAAAACTGATTTCCCATCTTAAACGCCTATGTTTCACTTTCCATAATACGCCATATATATTTATGTATAAAGTATTGTGATCGATTGAAATTAAACATGTCATTGTTTTTATAAAATTTGTTTTGAAATCTGTATAATTCCATAAGGTACGTGTATTTTAAAATTTATTTAAAAGGAAAATATGAAATTCTGTATTTCGACTTTGTTCATTATTATCTTTTGATATTTTAATAAATCTTGTTTATGTAATATCGTGTTTATGTGAAAACTTACAACTATAAGTAAATATGTATCATTTTCTCCTTTAAAAACTCCCATAATGCCTTTCGAAGAACAATCCTTATCTCCTCCCATCATTATAGGCGACCCTTTGTCTTTAAAATGTTGCACCAATTGTTCTACATAATTTGGTAATTCTTTTCCACTTTTAACGTGTATTATTTTGCATGGTATATCATACAATTTGTCTATTACGAGACAAACCTAAACAAACATTTTTTAAATCATATCTCTTTATGAGGATACGAGTAAATATTGTTTGATACCTCAAAACTACCAATCCACTCCCTAGAATTTAAAAAATTTGAAGGTTTATCTTCCATTTCGACTAATATTTTTTGTATTTCTGGAATACTGGGTGGTTTAACGTCACTTTGAGTGGTAATTCGAATCCAAGAACAAATAGATTGTAATGTCCTGTATCCACAACCCCATCCCTATTCAATATAAAATAAATGCAATAATCTTTATATTTTATTACCAAAAAAACAACCTTTTTTATTACTATACCATGTCCATAAAGTTATCACAGCCGTAATGATAATATTTATATGTTCCTTTAACTAAATAATTTATTCCATTTTCGTCTGGATTAGGTAGATTTTTATGAACGTTATTTAACAAATTATTTTCAATGTTTGACATTGTTTTGATATGAAACTATTTTCTTTTAGGTTATAAATGTGTGTATGGTGTGTACGTGTTTCGACGTATTTGATTGAAAAAATGGCTGAGTACGAAATGAAATTTTAAATACTTTAAAATTTTATTGGTTATTTTTATTTTATTTTGATACCGCTACCCTTAAAAACAAATGGAAATCGAAATTTTGACAGCTATATTCAATTACTTATTCCATGTTTCGTTTCGATTCGATATTGTCATTTTAAGGAACACTTAAAATTTAAGTGTCAGCGGCACTAATAGTCGAAAAAAGACCGATTAATCGACTTAATTAGAATTTGACAAGCTATGATAGAAATAATATAATTTTTTTTTTGTTTGTAAATTAATTACTAAAATTTATTTACTAAAGTCTGATATTTATAGCTAACATAACAAAAAGAAAATTAAAACAAACAAAAAAATACAATTTTCCATTTAAGATTGGTATATAAAAAAGATTACAAGTTATTAATATGTAATTATTTCATTATTTATTAATCAAAAGCGGATTGTAATAAAAAAAATGTTAGGCAAAGGCACATTTGAGACTGACACGCTACATTGGAAACAAACGAATTTTAGGGAAGATGAAGAACTGCATTTAGCGATGCTTCAAATTTGTCGGCCGAGCCGACTAATCGGCTTCTAAAATGCCCGAAAAGTCGGTTAGTCGGCTAAAACCGTAGTCGGTACATCACTAATAATAAATGTTGAATACATTGCTATTTTAAATTATATTATATATGTGCAATGTTGTGCAATATTATTGCGTCACATTCAAATATAAATATATTTAAAAATATTGTTACATGCGCAGACTCTACCACTTAATTTGAAGTATGGACGCAGTCATTTTCTACAGCTCCTTTCACATACTCCCGATAGATGTCTGTAGTCGTCAGTTCTTACGGCTTATAGATAATTTGAAATTTTACGACCTAGGCTATTTTAAAAATAATTGCCGTATTTCGATTTGAATTTAATTTAAATACCTTTCTTATCTGTTTTTACTTATAGCTATAAAAATGTTTTTGTTTTTAAAAATCTTACGGTGTTGTAAATATGTACATTTCGTTTTGCGCCTTAAAATTTATAATAAATACAAACAAAGGCACAAAATGTAACAATTTAACAGAAAAATAATATATAAAGAAGTAATAGCAAGTATTAACTAAAAAATATCTAGTTATTGTCTGATTCTAACCTTTTAATTTTCTTAAATAGCTACCATAAAAACTTTGAATGTTTTGCGGTTAGAAAATAGCGGTTTAAAACAAACGACTGTCGTTTACAAAGTAACCTTGAACGACGTCATTTCCGATGTTCGCATTCCTTTAGTTTTTTCCATCAAGTTGATTTGATCTGTTAGTTTTGAAACTATAAAGTTTTATTTTCTTTACACCTACGTACATAATTTAATATTTTACACCAATTTAAATATTTATACTTCATACAACAATGATTATTTTACTAATATGGAAATACTTTATTATTATAATTTTTTAATATGTTTTTTGCATTTTTGTAATATATTTTTTAACAATCATCTAATAAACTTTATGATTTTATTATTTTAATAACTTTATTTACAAATTTAAAGTAAAATAATAAATATTTTTTTGATATTATTATAAAAACTTTTGCGAGTATTTTTTTTAGTGTAAAAACGTGTGTCTACTTCTTTTTTTCATTAATTAAATAATTATTTGTAGTAAAACTATAAATATTTGTTTTACAATCTCGTGTGAGACAAAATTTGCATAAATAAATAAATTAAGACAAGTTTGACACAACCCAAATCTATCTGCTACTCTATAAACATTTGCTCAGGACGTGGTAGGCGATGAGTGATGTTCAATTTTTATACATAGGTATCTAAATTAAATCTTGGTAGGTTTTTGTTCATAATATTTGAACTAAATGAATAATAATTATTTTAGTTCTATTACAAAATACTATAACTATGTCATTTGGCTTTTTATTTTATCAATTTTTTTTATCTCTCGCTTATATTTAGTACTATGAAACATATTAGAATTGTACTAAAAAATCGCATAGCAAGATTTTTGTGGATAAAAATTGTTTTAAGATTCCTAGAATTCAATTTTAACATTTTCACGATGTCTTATGTACGTGTGTATAAGTAAGTATATTCATAATTCATATCATCATTCATTCTAGACACACAATTCCTGTAAACCCAAACTTTGTGAAATTTGCTGAGTGTGTTATGTAACCGGTCGTGTAGTTCTGACGCCCTGGGTTCGAATGCAACTAATGTGAAACTTGAAAATGATTTCCAATTTTTAACATAAAATCAACCCCTATTGTTTGGCTTTAAAATAACTTTCGGAGTCTGTGAGCTGACGCCTGAAATACTCTAGACCAATATATCGTAATCAATTCAATTCGTTATTACTGAAATTTTTGAATAAAAGTATAAATAAAATAAATAAATACATCGTCACGGCTTATTGCCCATCTCTGGGTGTGCCAATCTGTTTCTCTTCACAGATTTCGGGTGTTGACGATGACGATATATTTGTAGCATTGTATATTCAGATAATTAAAATTGACAGATGTCAGTATGAAAAGAAAATTAATGTGGCAGAGATGAGGATTATGAAATACATGTTGTGGAAGACATGAAAAGACAGGTACGGAATTAAATAATAAAGGAACTGGATCGAGTGATAGAAGTTTCTAGATAGATACAAGAGAAACGATTACATTGGTTTGAACATGTCATGAGGAGAGATGATAAATATATTTGAAGAAGAACGAATAGCTTAGTAGTAGAAGGTAGAAGAAACAGAGGAAGACCAAAGATAAGATGGAAGGACTGTATTGCGGAAGACTTGACAGAAAAGGAACTGAATGAGGACGACACGCAAAACAGAATTGAGTGGAAGAAGAAAATAAAAAACAGTGACCACTAACGAATGGGAAAAGCTAAAGAAGAAGATGTCAGTGTCAAGTGCAATTTGCATAGTTCGTTTATGAAATAATTTTACTGGAATTATAGGATGTTTTGCAAGAAACTTTATGTATAGGGCGCGAGCAGTCACGTGACTTTCCTGACTTTGGCAAGCACATATGGGGGCCCGTGTCAAAATGACAGCTATTAATTTTGTCCATAACTGACAAATAATGCCATAATTTTTCATTCCAATTATCATTATTTTCTTATTTCATGTGTTTTATTTGTTATCAGCATTGTGGAATTCAGTTGTCGAGAAAAGGAATCCTGCAATACTAAAAAATGAAATTTTTAATGAAAAATTATGACATTCGTCAATTACTGACATAATTAATAGCTGTCATTCTGATACGGGCCCCCATATCTGATTGCCAAGGTCAGCGCCCTATGGAATTTGTTCATAATACACAGGATTGACGGAAGGTAATGTGCTGGCCATATAAGATTTTTTTTTAAATGATGCTAGGATAGTAAGAATAACTTACAAAGTTGGTAGTAGAAAAACTGTTTTACAACAATGGTATCAATTTATAAGAAAAAAATAAATAAAACAGATTGGCATCATTGATAGTATTAGTTATGGTATTAGTATTTTAAGCGATTTTACTTATGAATCTTTTAGCTGTCAAATATAAATTGAATAGATATTACTCCTTCCGATTACATAAAACCAATATACCATTCAACTATGAACCATTTAAACTAGCTCCTATATCGTCTACAACACTATCAGTAATGCTTAGAGTACCGCATCAATATTTTAATACCTCTACCTATACGATCAGTGCTATTGTCACTATTTATGATCATTATCGGTCTGTTCTTTGAACAGTACAATTCCAAATGGATTATATTCAATCAAAAGCATATTTAAATACTTATATTTTAGATCAATCTGGAATAGACGAGTTCATTGTAATAGGTGGGAAAAAAAATATTATTTATTATTCGTTTATTAGCATATAAAGTACAAAAAACTTATTGCTAAATGGGTAAAAAATATTATATTATATTAAACATTCAATGTAACAGTGACTAAAGAAAAGAAGAACTTTATTCTTTGTATATAAATTTTCGGAAACATGCTGCACGAACTATGAACATCAGTAATACTGAGAATATTGGCTAATTCTGATGGTCAAATATTAAATATTTGAATATTTGTAATACTTTAATTCATTCCATTTTTTACACCATCGGTTCCCAACGTTTATTAATTACCAAAAAAACATTCCATTTGAAAAATACGTACTAAAGAGTAAAATCAAGCCACATTAGAAAGTAATTTTATAATTTTTGTGATTTAGTACTTCTCAATATTTTTTTTTCGACCACAATGAAAATTATTTCTTTTAAATCCAAATATGTTATGCAAAGAACTTTTGGTGCATGAACCTTAATTTTGTAGAGATGCAAAGTACTAGGTTCTACTGATACGATAGCAATATTATTGAAAAATATTGGCGATATTAATATGAACAAATAAATTTTAGAAGTAAAAATAAAAGAAAAAGTTGATTACGGCATATTTACTTGTGAAACAAAAATTACTTTGGACAAAAAAAAACACAAATTTTGCTCATACCTAGTCAGTGGCGGATTTAGAAAATTATAATAGGGGGGGGGGGGATTAGGAAAAAATAATAATGTACAGTGGCACACAGAATTATTCGTAAACTTTACTTTTATCAGTAACATGTAAAATAAAAAGAGTTACCAAAAAAGAAATACATTTAAAAGATCTAATGTGGCCAGCACAATACCTTCCGCCAATCCTGTGTATTACCTATGTATAAATTCCATACATAAATTTTCTAAATTTCCAGTAAAATTATTTCATAAACAAACTATGCAAATTGCACTTGACACTGACATCTTTAGCTTCTCCCATTCGTTAGGGGTCACTATTTTTTATTTTCTTCTTCCAATCATTTCTGTTTTGCGTGTCGTGCTCATTCAGTTCCTTTTCTCTCAAGTCTTCCGCAAAATAGTCCTTCCATCTTATCTTTGGTCTTTCTCTGTTTCTTCAACCTTCTATTACTAAGCTATTCATTCTTCTTCCAATATATTCTTCCATATCCTTTCATACTTTACCATATCTTTCCGTATTTTCTCAACATCCTCAGCTCTGCCACATTCATTTTCTTTTCATCGATACTGACATCTGTCAATTTGAATTACCTGAATATATTAGCAGTTTCTATGGTTAGCATAGCTGGCTAATTTATGAAATTTAATTTCTTTATAATTCTTTAACTGTATATATGTATATCTATCGAATATGAAGTATAAAATGCAATCAAATCGTATAGAGAATAATATATTCTTTAAGTTATAATAACATTAAATGTCAATACATGATATTTAACTATTAAAATCTTCTAAAGGTGACTGAAGGTAAAAATAATCACACTCTTCGATTGATATTTCAGAATCAAATGATAGTCATTAAATTTAAGAAATGTTTAATTTACTTTATGTAATTGTTGAAAACATTATAAACAATTATATACAAAAATTGAGTCACCCCTGCATTTATAAAATTATTTAACATATAACACTACATTTTAATATTTAATAGGAAACTTATTGACGTTAAGTTTAGCTTCCAATTTTATTAAATTATATTATATGGAAGGTGGAATTTTTGCCCATTCTGCAGTCAGATTCGTCTGAAGTAGCTAAATAATCAAAATATTTGTTGCGGGGTCGCCAATCTAGTTCCGACCATAAATTCTCAATAGGTTTGAAATCAGGAGATTGGGGAGGTTTTTAAGTTGTTTCGGTATGTTGTAGAACAGCCATTCCTTAACAATAATTGTTGTATGTTTGGGATCATTATCTTGCTGGATTATAAAATCCCCTCCCAGCCCAAGTTTACCCGCAAAAGATTGCAATTTTTTTTACAATTGATTAATAATTATTATATTTATTCATGTTTCATTAATAAAACATAAAATTTCCCAATCCGTCAGCTGACATACTGCCCCAAACAATAACGTTTACACCATCGTATTTTAATATGCCACTTAAATTATTTGTATCTACACGTTACATTAATATTGTATTTTTTATTATTTTTATTTTATTAATACATATTATTTTATTTCACCGAGGTCTTCACTTAATTTGAATTGAACTTGAAATATGCAATTCACTGTTCTGTTATATAACAATATATTTTAATACCTGAACATAAAAAAATGACATATAAAAAATCTAATATTTAACCTTTTTTTTAACAAATTGTTATTGTGTACGAAAATTTGTTAATTGTTATTTGAAAGTTTAACTAAATGTAGCCTACCCTATTCATGTAGTTTCTTTTTGTACGTTTTTATGCATCAATATATAAAGTAATGACGGATTCAATTTTACAAGAATAGTTTTAAATTAGGAATAAACAAATAAAAATAAGTATATTATCATGGCATAGTACACACTGCTCGGTGTGCGATATGACAATCTGCTTTGAACACATATATCTGTAACGATGATGAAATTCGTATCGTGCGGGATTTTACCAAGTGTCACGTCACGGCATTCATTACTGGCGTGGAGAGTGCACCACAAGGGTCACTTTTGTGTTATCATCTGCTGGGCTATTTTGATAAGTTATCGTGAAATGTTTACGGAAATTCGCCATTCTCCATTCATTGCGGAAAGTGCATTACAGGAGTTCATGTCATAAATAACCTCAATTCAACAGGTTGTGATTCAAACAATATACCCGCAAGTATATTAGAATTCAGCGTCATGTATGTATTGTTTGCCCAATACTAAAAAATTTGAGCAGCAGTCCATATTTATACGGCGAATATAGTTACTATTTGTAAAATTGATAGGAAACTAGGGGTGTTGTCCTAACATAAATAGTACCGGGGCGCAAAAGAGGCGCCCTGTCATCGAAAA
This sequence comes from Harpalus rufipes, assembly GCA_951394225.1. Classification (NCBI taxonomy): domain Eukaryota; kingdom Metazoa; phylum Arthropoda; class Insecta; order Coleoptera; family Carabidae; genus Harpalus; species Harpalus rufipes. The sequence goes on from OX596289.1 coordinate 15,192,803, forward strand.
AAGTGCCGGGGCAGTGCCCCCACGCTCCCTGCCTTGACTACAGCCCTATTTACGATAAAATGTTACAAACTTTAACTTCAATGCTCATACTCATTACGATAACATCCTTAAAATTTTGATGTCAACGAAAAAATGAATGTGATACCTATTATGATATTAATTTATATATACATATAATAATGATATTCTTGAAGGTTGAATACTTGAAAAATATAAGATTTTTAAATACTATTTTTTTTTCTTTTAGCTGAAAAAGTACAACCATATACAGTATTTTGTTTTAAAGATGTTCGATCAAGGTCATCTGTTTCATTAACGAATTAACAAATTGGCATACATTTATCTCTTTCCTTTGCAAAGGCTATAACCGTGTAAGATAAGGATGGATAAAACACGCTTGTCTTTCAAAAATTCATATTCTTTCGAATAAGTTAGGACATTCCACTTTAAAACGATGCTCGTTGTTGATAATAATTTTGCTGTAACGTACGTTTCTTTATTAATTCAGATACATTACCTTGATTCATAGCCGTACGAAAACGTTATTTTCTGTCAGTGTCACTGACATTGTGTCAAAGCAAACGACACTACTGAATTTGTCAAAATGGGCGGAGCAAAAATCTGAATTCATACAATTCGTAGATAACCTTGATCGGACATCTTTCAAAATTTTTACTGTACATGTTACAATGTCACGTAACTCTTATACTGTCTCAAGGAAGTGACAGGTTCGCCAGTCATTTCCTCCGTTCAGCACAAAAAAACCGTTTTTTCTGGTTTCTGGTTTTTTTTTTTTATTATTTTTTTTTTATTTAGAATATAGAGCACTTCAACTACTAGGTTATTAGTGCTGTAGTATACAATTTAATATTACATATTATTTTTTGTATTGTATTAGATTACATTTTATTATATAGTGTGGTATCTTGGAGATATTTTAAGATTTTTTCTTCTTTGTCCGGATTGCTCTGTAGGGCTTCTTCTTGTTGTTTGGGATGTTGTTGTTTCGCCTTTGTTCATTGTAGTTTCTGCATTGGGTTATTATATGTTCGACTGTTAGAGGTTTCTGGTTTATAATGTGAAATACAATAAAAGTTGAAGAAATATATTGTTTACTTTCCGTTACCTTAAGGTAAGAAAGGTATTGTCTTTGGTCAAAATATTCGCTGGTGAGTTTTTAATGAATAAGCATGTTTTGTGGTCCCTATAGAATACGAACTTACTATTTTTACGATGATGTCTGTAGGTGTGAACATGTGCGGTTAAGGGTGTGCGCGTGTGTGTGATGATCGTTTCGGTCGCGATATCTCCAATAGTACAATTTCAAAAATTTCATTTTTTTTCGTATTCCTCATTTTTACATCCAAATGAAGACTTGATTAGATTTTGGGTACAATTGATCAACCGAAAGTACCTTAATTGAATGTTTTAATCCCTATAATATTTTATGGCATTATATTCTCCATATTCAATGTATTTAGAGATAAAAATTTATAGAGAAATTAATTTTCATAAATCTTGTAATCTTTGCTGCATCACCATGGAAACATTTTCAAAAATTCAATATTACTAATTGACAGGTGTCAAGTATAATCTACATAATGTGTATGTGAAATAATTTTACTGAAAATACAAGAATCTTTCTGTGTGGAATTTATATAAAATACATAGAAATAACGGGCGGTATTGTGCCGGCCACAACAGATTTTTTGAATATACGAGTATGTTACAATTGGCCGAAATTGCGTGAAAATAAAAAAATAAAATATATGTAACTTGTTTTTGTTACCCATTACTTGATGTACCAGTGTTTTACTTTTTAGTATTAGCAGTATTGAATACTATGAATATTTCGCCCTTATTTCGCCAATTATCATAACGTTTTTATCCGTGAAAATTTCGATTTAAAATCATCAATTTTATTATCAGGAGATTGGTAAATAAATTACATTCTACACTATTGATCTGTAAATAGTGACAAATTATATCATTAAATTAGATAATTATCCATGTCAGAAAAAAATAATAATAAGAAAAATAGAAAAGAAACTAATTAAAATTAATTTTATACTTACTTCAATTATTGTTTCAATACTTTATTTCGTTGTTTGCTTAATTTATAAGGGTTTTTTCTTTCTTATATAGGGTATTAAAAAAGGGTATCTTTTAAGGGTATATAGTACTGACCAAAATGAGTAAATGAATCTTAATCAACATATAGCTCTGATCCTCAACTGTTTCCGAGAAAAACAAAAAATCAAAGAAAAACTGACTAATAGGCGTATTCTGTAAAACAGTCGCTTAACGAATCGTTATCATAACGAAATCGTTATTATGAAAATCATTGTATCTACTTAAATATAATCGTTATTTTCGTATCCGTATTCTGTTAACACATTTTAAAAAATAATAACTTTGGGATCAAGTTAAGAACTTTATTTCCTAAAATCAAATTATAATTTTAAATGAAATATCTAAAATAATTCATATCACTCACAAAACTTCTAGGTTAGATCAGTTCTGGTGGCAGTCAACTGTCAACCTGTCAGCTGTCAGACTCCTTCTTCTTGTTGTGAGCTATGCTAGAGCTACTACTACCATCTGTAGACAAATTGGGAAGCTTGCGCTAGGCGCTAGGAATAAAAACTTAATAAATTATTTTAATATTACCTTGCAAAAAAAAACTATACTATGACGGGTTTTTGAGATCACTATTCAGCATAATAGCAATTTTATTTTGACATGAATAAAATACTGACTTATTGACAAAACGTTTATATAACGAATGATTTCTCTAGTCGTTATTAAATAACGATATCGTTATCTTTTTACGTTATGTAGAATTAAATTATTGTTTACAGAATACCACTTTCAAGATTATCGGTATAAAAACGATATAACAATGCATAATGTCATAACGAACGTTTACAGAATAAGCCCATTAAACAATTTTCGTTATTATTTTAACGATATACCGTTTTAACGATTCGTTATGTCATAACAATGCTTATAAAATAGCCCTATAAGATAGAGATCGAACAAAATTTTGTCAGTAAATAGATATAAAGAAACAATAAAATTTTATATGAAACGTTTTTCTCAATTTCTAATACGAAGTTATTTGAAACTTAAATATTGGCCAAGGGCATCACAACATTAAACTTAGTATAAATTTGATTTTAAAAAAAGCACATCTACAAGGATTTCTGAAAGGTAAACAAAAAGTCTCATATTATCGAAGTCGTAACTCTTATAGTTTCGAAATAGCAGAGGTAGCCCGTAAAAACTCATTTTTCACTGCCTTATATCTCTGAAAGTATTGAAGATATTGGACCCATGTTGTTTAAGTTTTTTTTTTACTCATTTTGGTCAGTACTATATACCCTTTCTTTAACACCCTCTATGTATATTAGTTTTAGGTACGTACTTTAATCTTTCAAGTACTTACGTATTTAGGCGGAGCACAGTTTGGAAAACCCTGTACTATAGAGATTTAGAGGTCATTATAACATTTTATTTTTGTAACATTAATATTCAACAATAATCTATTTATTCTATACGTATTAAATGCACGTACATCTTCCATTCTTGAAGAGTAATATTCTTATAGAGTGTGACACATATTCCCCTCGGGTCCAGGTAGCCGAATACTTAATTACCTACAGGTGACTCACGCAGTAACCTGTGCGTTACGGAAAGGAATTTCTTGCATTTATTTCTCGATGACTCACCCATATCCGCTTTTCTTTATTTGTTCCATTTTTCCAGGAACTTGGACCGTAGTATCATCGGATCACGCCTACGTAACATCAACATCTACTTGTTTTCATCTAAGTTGGCCATGAGACGGGGTAATATGCGGGGGATGAATGAATGCAGACTTCCAAGAAAATTTCGCTGTTGATTTCAGTTGTTTGGGTCCGGTCCAAGTTTTGTTTTAGGGAGGAAATGTGATGTTTTGTTGGAAATATAAATTGTTTTCTTTGTATTTTTTGCTAAGAAAGTTTGTTCTGGGCTTTGTGCGCATAGTATTAGTGTAAATAAGAGGTTTCTTCAAGAATTCGGCGAATGTTTAGAGTGCTTAAACGATGTTATATTGATGTTACTTATTCTATTAATTCAAGGTTTGGTATTCAGAATATTTTTATTAAAGTAAAGGTGACATTGACATTGTTTATGAGATTTGTCCATTCTACGGGTTCCGACTCTTCTTGTACAAGGCTTTTATATATTTGAACAGTTTTCTTTAAAAAAGTATGTGTGTCAGGGTGTCCAGAATAACTTGTCTAACATGGGCATCTCGAGAACTATAAGAGATACGAAGTCGGTTAAATTAGACAAAAGTTGCCCCATTAGGAGAGCATTTTAATGGTGTTTTGTTATTTAAGAAATAATGCAAAGGTCACTAGATATAGGCGAAAATATAAATTTTATTATTTTTTTACCTTCCGTCACCTTTAGATAAGGAAGGTATTGTCTTTAGCCAAAAAATTCAATGATGAGTTTTTAGTGAATAAGCATGTTTTAGGGTCCCTATAATACCATTTTACCATTTTTACGATGATGTTTGTATGTGTGTGTGTGTGTGTGTGTGTGTGTGTGTGTGTGTGTGTATGTGTGTGTGTGTGTGTGTTTGAGTGTCTGTGTGTGTGTGTGTGAGACGAAAGTTTCGGATAGCATAACTTCAATACCACGATTCCAAAAATTATATTTTTTTCGTATTCCTCAAGTTTACTTCCAGAAGAACAACTGATTATATTTTGGTTATAATTGGTGAACCGGAAGTAGTCTCATTTGAAGATTTAACAGTTAAATTTGATTTATTGACATTTAACGTTATTATAACAGAATATATTATTCTCTATACGATTTGATTGCATTTTATACTTCATATTCAATAGAGTTAAAGAATTTTAAAGAAATTAAATTTTATAAATCAACCAGCTGTGCTAAACATGAAAACTACTAATATTTTCATATAATTCAAATTGACAGATGTCAGTAAAAATAAAAAGTAAATTAATGTGGCAGAGATACAAGCGAGATGATTACATTGGTTTGAAAATGTCATGAGGAGAAATGGAGAATATATTGGATGAAGAATGCATATGAAATATGAATAATAGATGGTTGAAGAAACAGAGGAAGACCAAAGATAAGATGGAAGGACTGTATTGCGGAAGACTTGAGAGAAAAGGAACTGAATGAGAACGACACGTAAAACAGAAATGAGTGGAAGAAGAAAATAAAAAATAGCGTCTCTTTACGAATGGGGAAAGCTAAGGAAGAAGATGTTAGTGTCAAGTGCAATTTACATAGTTTGTTTATGAAATAATTTTACTGGAAATTTAGAATCTTTTGTAAGAAAATTTATGTATGGAATTTATACATAATACACAGGATTGACGGAAGGTATTGTGCTGGCCACAACAGATTTTTTTTTAAATAACTGTACAAAATGTATTGTCACATCCAGTCAAAGCTAAAAAGCCGCAATGAAATATTTATTTATTTTATATCTGTTAATATCTTAATATAATAAGCATTATATTAATATTCACTTTAATTTATTTATTTACAAGACACAAAAAAGACAAAAGTGTTGATAAAGTAATCTTTTTGATATTTTTTAAATCCTCTGTCGTGCGATATGAGCGCACGTCATAATTCACAATCTGCAGTATTATTATAACAGTTCCCATAAATGGAAACTACTCGAATATAAACTGTGTGATAAGATTAAGTGTTATATTTAACGTATACGCTTTGTAATACAAACACACATGATTCATAAATCAAGAATTTTCATTTATGATTTTACAATTCGCCAATGGAAAATTTACCACACTGATTACAGACCAATCGAGAAAAATAGTGACATAATATTAATTATGTCACATGGTCCACTATTTACACACGATTGAGTATATAGGTAAATAAACAGATAAGGTATAAAATGTTGATTAGAGAATTTCATTTTGAATTCAATTTATACGAAGTTTGATAAAAGAATACCGAAAAAAGTAATAATTTATTTCATTTGAAATCGTCACTAAAGTGCACAAAAATCGTCATTAAAAGTTCAGATATCGGCAGTAAAGCAAACCATTATACGACGATTTTATGCATACGCAACTATTAACATATATAAGATAATTTGAATACAATAATAAATTTGTACGTAAAATGACAAAAAAATATGTGCAAGAAGAACGATTATATAATTCCAGGATTTATAAAATTATTTATTTTATTAATTTATCTATAAAATATATAGAATAGTATATTATGTTATTAGGAGTAGAAAGCGGTCTTTTTGTGTTGAACCCAGCTACTGCGGCCGAGGCGTTAGCCGAGGCCAGGCAAGCTGGGTAAAACACAAAAAGGGCGTTCTGCTCCGAATAACATATACTATTTTTTCTTCAAGTGTTTCAAAGAAAACTGGGGATATTTTATATTTTTCTGGAATTGTTTTAATTATAGAGTTTGCAATTTTAGCCATAGTTGGCTGTGTACACTACAAAACACAAACGATACAACTGTCAAATAACAATTTTTCAATATGGTCTGTGTTGCTGTGACGACTGCTGCCGCCAGCGGTGAACTAAGAAGCTAACATTTTTTTACTAGTACAATAATGAACAACATTGTTGTACTAGTAATAAAATGAATATCTTCTATAGTGTGTGTATAGTACCAAAATATGAATATTATTGTACACTTGAAGAAAATAGTACATTAAAACACAAGTATCATAAGGCAATCTGTTAACGTACGAGTCCAAGTTTGGAAAACGAGCCGCTAGGCGAGTTTTACAAAGGACGAGTGCGTCAACAGGCCTTATGATACGTGTTTTTTATACTATTTTTACCTCTCGCTAAGAGAGGTATTGGATTCATGCTAAAAATCGCATATCCAGATTTTATTGAATAAGCACGTTTTAAGGTCCCTACAATCCGATTTTAACATTTTTACGATGATGTCTGTGTGTGTGTGTGTGTGTGTGTGTGTGTGTGTGTGTGGATGTGTGTGTGTGGGATGTTGGAAGGACGGTTACTCAAAAACTATAAGACTTAAAATTTGTTTAACAACGTATTTCCCAATCGGACATTCATGGGAAGATCTGAAAAGGTTTTGGTAATAATTGGACAACCGGAAGTAGAAGATTCTTGAAAAAAAATCTTCTAAATATTATTTTTTGAAAATTTTTCGTGGTAATATTAAAGAAATTAAATTCTCTATCTGATACATTTAAATATTTTATTATATATTCCATAGATTTAGAGATAAAAGAAGTATAATATATAAAATAATCTGGTGTAATAAATTTGACAGCCGAAAGAATGCCATGAAAAATAGTTGATAATTTAAATTATTTGTAACTGACAGATAAATGTCAGTGTCAGAAATAATGAGTAATGAATTAAAAATGTACTTGGAGAATCCCTTAGTTCTTGATCTGTGACTATTATGGAGATGACAAGTCTAGGTTGAAGGACTTAAATTTGTTTCAAACATTATGGGACAATGTACACCAGTACTGTAGACTAGAGTAACTTTGAATTGCGAAAAAGCTATCAAATTCTTCTCAAGTAAGTTGTAAATATTGACAAAATCGGAGTGCAATCTATCAGTCACTTTATTAAAGGGAATTAAGGTTATTTAGATATAACAAGTATGAAAAAATAAAATGTAAAAGAAGATATATAAGAATAGATGCACAATCCAGATATATACATTTTAGACCGCCCAAAATTAATGTTTTTACTAGAAGAATATGAAGAGAAAGTAAACAAAGTTGTTCGAAATGAAAATTGCTGTTACCAGCCTAATATTTATATATGGTAAACTCTACTTTGTAATTTATTGTAACATAATTTATGGTAAAATATCTTCATGTTGAGACATGCTATTATTGAATAATAAAGAAGTTTATACGTCATAGATTTATATGAATATATTATTTGTATTTATAAAAATAATCTTTGCTTTATGCATACAGCCAGGTAAAATATACGGCGAGAGGTTATGTGCTGGCCACATCAGATTTTTTCTATTGAGGTAATTTTACGATTAAATTTATTTAAATTGCGACGTCAAATTATGACTAGGTATTTTTTTGTTAGTTATGTTTATGTTGGTAACGCTTCTCACTAACAATTGAAATTTCATATTTTGTCAACTATTGATTAATTAGTGTATTGCAAGGTGTATTGTATTTATGATTCAAGGTCTGATTCTGGTTGTGAAATTAATATTATATTTCTTTTTAGTCCTATCACCTAAAGAAAGTATAAAAATCCATAATTAAAAGTAATATGTTGAAATATTATCAACAACTTACCATTTTGAGGTTACCTGTCATCTGTCAGTTATGAAAGCATGACTACCAACTCTAGAATATGAAAGGCGCCAAAAACAGTACGCTTATAGATCTTCTAAACGTCGTGTTTACAGTACAAAACAGTGCGTTTATAGAAATAACACCGAAATAGAAATAGTACATTAAAACACAAGTATCATAAGGCAATCTGTTAACGTACGAGTCCAAGTTTGGAAAACGAGCCGCTAGGCGAGTTTTACAAAGGACGAGTGCGTCAACAGGCCTTATGATACGTGTTTTTTATACTATTTTTTCTATTGAGGTAATTTTACGATTAAATTTATTTAAATTGCGACGTCAAATTATGACTAGGTATTTTTTTGTTAGTTATGTTTATGTTGGTAACGCTTCTCGCTAACAATTGAAATTTCATATTTTGTCAACTATTGATTAATTAGTGTATTGCAAGGTGTATTGTATTTATGATTCAAGGTCTGATTCTGGTTGTGAAATTAATATTATATTTTTTTCTAGTCCTATCACCTAAAGAAAGTATAAAAATCCATAATTAAAAGTAATATGTTGAAATATTATCAACAACTTACCATTTTGAGGTTACCTGTCATCTGTCAGTTATGAAAGCATGACTACCAACTCGAGAACATGAAAGGCGCCAAAAATAGTACGCTTATAGATCTTCTAAACGTCGTGTTTGCAGTACAAAACAGTGCGTTTATAGAAACATAAGAACACCGAAATAGAAAATAGTACATTAAAACACAAGTATCATAAGGCAATCTGTTAACGTACGAGTCCAAGTTTGGAAAACGAGCCGCCAGGCGAGTTTTACAAAGGACGAGTGCGTCAACAGGCCTTATGATACGTGTTTTTTATACTATTTTTTCTATTGAGGTAATTTTACGATTAAATTTATTTAAATTGAGACGTCAAATTATGACTAGGTATTTTTTTGTTAGTTATGTTTATGTTGGTAACGCTTCTCGCTAACAATTGAAATTTCATATTTTGTCAACTATTGATTAATTAGTGTATTGCAAGGTGTATTGTATTTATGATTCAAGGTCTGATTCTAGTTGTGAAATTAATATTATATTTCTTTCTAGTCCTATCACATAAAGAAAGTATAAAAATCCATAATTAAAAGTAATATGTTGAAATAATCAACAACTTACAATTTTGAGGTTAACTGTATCTGTCAGTTATGAAAGCATGACTACCAACTCTAGAACATGAAAGGCGCCAAAAATAGTACGCTTATAGATCTTCTAAACGTCGTGTTTGCAGTACAAAACAGTGCGTTTATAGAAACATAAGAACACCGAAATAGAAAAAAAATATTAATGCATGCCTGTTAGAAAATTCAACAATCTTTAATTTTTATAATAATATAAATCGCGAAAAAATAACATTTAAAGGTAATATTGGAAGAAAAACTATTTCGAGTTTCAAGTGCGATTTCCGGTTATCCGATTTATACCAAAATCTAATAGAGTTTCTAGAAGATCTACATACTTACACACATGTACACATACACACACACCCATAGACATCATTGTGAAAATGTTAAAATCGGACTTTATGGACCTTGAAACTTGGTCATTTATCAAAATCTCGATATGCGATTTTTAGCATGATCCCTGTATACCTCCCTTACCAAAGGTAGCGGGAGATAAAAAATAAAAAAATTATAAAACAAATTTAGTAATGTTCTGCAAAGTTTGGATTGAATGAAAAGGCTTTAATATTCAATAGATGAAGCTTTAATATACTAGTTAAGTAAGATTTACTTTTATATTTGAAAAGTGAAAAGCTACTTTTTGTAAAAAAGCCAGCTCTTCTATGGTTCAACAGATAACTTTATATTAATATGACACACTGTTTTCGTTTTGTTGTAATTTGTCTTGGATAATTTGTGACGACATGATAAATATATTGCTTTCATATCTTCCAATAACTGAAATCAATAAAATTCGGCAATAATAAGTCAAAATATTAACCTTTAACCCCATTAAATCTTCAATACCACGTTAAAATTTATGTGCGAATCTTTCATCATAAAAATAATTTGTGTGAGCATTCGCTCGTTAAAGTAACGATTAAAGTATGTATTTAAATGTTATCACGTCGGAGTCGGAGGCTCATTGGATGCGGCCTTGGAGCCTCGCATCTGTATACCATGTGCGTATTTAATTTTATCATATTTCATAGGACAACGGATACCGGATATAACAGAATTTATTCTAATTGTAAATGAATGAATTTAGATAGGAATATAAGGCAGTATGCTGAGCAGATAGGATGCTGTTGTGGATATGAAAACTCAGCATCGAAAGTGATTTGGGTTTTGAATAGTGTTGCACAAAAATCAAGATATACTCTTGGTCTTGTCAAGAAATATATTTTATGTCCCAAGACAAAACAAGAAAGTATCATCAAGAATCAAGATTTCTTGTCAAGAATTCTTGATTTCTTGACAATTAATTTTGTAAATCCGCATTTATTATTAAAATATAAAATTTGGTATCTCTGAATATGATTTTCAAAACAAATAGTTTTATTGAAATCGAAGCGACAGTTGAAGGTACCTATAAGTTTTAATTTTTTGGGTAAATACCTCGTCCTCATAGTAGGCTTGTGCGTTAACAGATTGTATTAGGAAAATTGTTTTTAATATACTATTATTTTAGTTGGTTGTGACCTTCAATTATTAGTTTTGTTTATTTTATTCCGACTACGGTTTTTAACGAATGAGCAATTATTATGTAATAAGAAATGAATAAAATTATTTTTAAAAATATCTGATGTGGCCAGCACAATACCTTCCGTCAATCCTGTGTATTATGTACAAATTCCATACATAAATTTTCTTGCAAAAGATTATAAATTTTTGGTATTATGTGATTCCCTTTTTCGGCAACTGAATTCCATACTCCTGATAACAAACAAACCACATGAAATAAGAAAATTATGAAATTTTGGGGTCTCGTGGTCGTGTGCCTGAGTGTCTGGTCGCGAATCTGGGGACCCGGGTTCGATCCCGACCGACACCAAAAATTACTTCGAATTTTAATGGCACAAAATTGACTCCTGTGGTGCACCCTCCACGCCAGCTATGAGTGCCCGTGAGGTGACGCCTGGTAAGTGCCCGCACGGTACAAATATTCCATCATTACCGATATCTGTACAAAGCAGATTGGCACACCCAGCAATGGGTAATATGCCGTGATGAAATATTTATTTATTTTAAATTATAACACTTGTCAGTTATGGACATAATTAATTGCTGTCATTTTGACACGGGTCAAAGTCATGTTACTGCACGCGCCCCATACATAAATTTTCTTGCAAAAGATCCTATATATCCAGTAAAGTTATTTCATTAACAAACTATGCAAATTGCACTTGACACTGACATCTTCTTCTTCTTCTTTAGTTTTTCCCATTCGTTAGGGGGTCGCTATTTTTTATTTTCTTCTTCCACTCATTTTTTTTGCGTGTCGTCCTCATTCAGTTCCTTTTCTCTCAAGTCTTCTATAATACAGTCTTTTCATCTTATATTTGGTCTTCCTATGTTTCTTCCACCTTCTATTAATATATTCATCTTTCCTCATGACATGTTCAAACCAATATGTAATATTATATCTTGAAACTTCTTACACTAGAGTTACTTCCCTTATTCTTTCATTGATTTCATTTTATTGATACTGACATCTGTCAATTTGAATTACCTGAATATATTAGCAGTTTCCATGGTTAAGTTAGCATAGCTGGCTGAATTATGAAATTTATATCAAATTTATTTTCGTTATTCTTCTTTAACTCTATATCTGTTGAATATCAAATATAAAATGCAATCAAATCGTATAGACAATAATATATTCTTTAAGTTATAATAATATTTAACTGATTTTTTCAAGAAAAACTGTTAAAATCTTCAAATGTGGGTACTTCCGGTTGACCAATTATAATCAAAATCTAAACAGGTCTGCATATGGTTGTAAGGAAGAGGAATACGCAAGAATTGTATTTTTTGGAATTCTAGTATTGGAGATATCGTGCCCGAAAACGCGGTCACACACACACACATACACACACACATACACACACACGCACACACGAACACACACACACACACATACAGACATCATCGTAAAAATAGTAAAATCGTAATGTAAAGACCCTAAAACGTGCTTATTCAATGAAAACTCACCACCGAATTTTTTGACCAAAGACAATACTTTCCTTACCTAGAGGTGACGGAAGGTAAAAAATCAATGCTATATAGAAATTAAAATAAAGAAAACTAATAACTGACGTGATACATCAAAGCCAACTAAAATTTGGTAGAAAATAATTACTCATTAAAGCTTGTAGCCCGAAAACGGTGTGTTATTAGCAAAAGTCAGTCCATTTTACATACCCTATAAATTTATAGCATGTAAATATTCATTAACATTCTGTATATGATAGAACTTAACTCAGGCTGTTACACGGGGAGTTTACACATATTTATTTTAAAAACTAATCAATATTATTTTACAAAATTTGACATCTGGGAGTTTTCCGATATGTCCGTTTCATCTAAAATACATTTGCAAATATTCATTAACATTCTGTACATGATAGAACCTAACTGAGGCTGTTCCACGGGGAATTTACACACCTTTATTTTTAAAACTAATCAATATTATTTTACAAAATTTGACATCTGGGAGTTTTGCGATATGTCCGTTTTATCTAAAATACATAGTTGCAAAGCAGTAGCACCTACGGTCTAAGTGTTATGCTATATTTTTATTCAACAAACAATTTTATATATAAAATAATAAAAACATTTTACTCATATGATCAACCATTTCCTGCGTAATTCAACTTTTTTGATTTTTTGCTCTAAAAATAGCCACTTACTTATCACTATTGGAATATATAAATAAAAATGTGGACCGGGTGGCGAAATTTGGAACTAAAGCACACCGGGGCCCCCAAATTTCACGGTTCGTTTCTGCGCGACGCGACGAAATCATAGCACGTTTAAAAAGGGGCGACGCCAACGCTACACTTGAGCGTTCGTATTGGATGAAGCGCTAGAGAAAGGGGATTCTCCTAAAATGTCAAGAAATATCAAGAATTCTTAAAACAAGAAAAGAAATACGTCGCCAAGAAATGACCAAGACAAGAAATATTTATTTTATAAATCAAGACGACAAGAAATGACCATCAAGACAAGATTTCTATTCTTGATGAAACACTAGTTTTGAAAACCTGGGTTTGAATTTGAACAAATCAATGGGGTCATTCCATATATTTTTTTAGTAATCGGCGATTCACTATAAGTAAGGTTGAGGAAGTTTATATTTCATATGGCTCATGTGAAAAGAATTGGGGACAAACAATTTCTGGATGATTTCGCAGCCATCGTATTTACTAGACATGGACCCCTGTAACTTTTTTCTTGTCTCGAAGATGTAGAGGACATTGAAAGAACGTTTTGCGACATATAGAGATACAGTGTGTATCAAGACTAGTGTAAAAATAATTAACAGCGTTTTCCTGAGATCATTTTGAGTAAAAAATGTTTTATAAAGGTATGTCCGAAAACTTGTCGTTAGATACAGAGTTACAGCCCTTTAAAGTGCATCCCTTGAAGCATATTTTTATTAATAACTCTGATACTAGCTGGACTAAAATTTTTAAATTTGTTATGAGGATACTAAAGCATATTTATATTTTCTTTGTTTCTGTATCTTAACCAGACGCGTTTCACATGGGGAAGTCATGAACGTATCACTATTTTTCTACCTATTAACATTTTTTCATTTTTAATTATAAAATATTACATACTATGCAAAAATCAGGGCATCGAACTCGCGAAAAACTGGGTTCGGTTCAGGTTCCGTTTAATTTATTTTTTGAGAGATGGGTTCGGGTGCGGTTCTGGTTCAAACATTAATAAAATTTGCGGTTTTGTTCCGGGTTCAAGTATTGGCTTCAGGTTCGGTTCGACCTAATGAAAACTGAATTAATGTTTTTTTAACAATCTTTATATAGAAATAATTTAAAATGCGAGCCGGAATTTACGCAGACATGAACACGAACACAATTTTCACAAACAGACAACACAGGCGTCGATTATCAGCTGTATTACGATTACGCGTACGTTTCGAATTCAAAATGAACCTGAACTGGAGCTGAACCCTGAACCCGAAGTTTAACACTCGGTTCAGTTCCGAGTCAGGTTCAATTGAAAAATATATTTGAGGTTCGGTTCTGGGTTTGCTAAAATGTTACGGTTCGGTTCCGGTTTTGGTTCGGTCCAGGTTCGGGTTCGATGCCCTGGCAATAATACACAAAAAGGTACTCTTGCTAAAACTTGATTAATATAATAGTTTTAGAGATATTTTAACTTTCAGAAAAAATCAAATATCAAAAAAAATCTGATGTGGCCAGCACAATACCTTCTGTCAATTTTATGTATTTTGTACAAATTCCACACAGATTTTTTTTTACAAACTATTCTATGGGCGTTTTCTTTTTAGGGAAGAAATGAACTGATCTTACACCGTACTGAGCTGAAATGAGATACTCGTAAAAAGAACAGTATGTTTCTTAAAATAAGGAATAGAAAATAATAGTATATTATTCAATGAGCATGCAATGTATGTTATTATTCATGAGAATGAAATTTGCATCACGAGCCGGAATAGAATACTATACTTTATCCACAACATAAAATCAGAAATAACCTAACAAATTTTAGTAAATTGTTTGTTTATAAACATAAACATAGCTGGTCGCTAGGTATTAGTTATAACAAAATATACGAAGTGATTTGACATTTAACAGAAAATTTTAAACCGACTATTCAGCTACATTTTAAGCTTAAAAAGAAAGTAAAACTATAAAAATGAGAAACTAGTATAATTTTGAATTTTTATGTGGAAAAAATTACTTATTAAAAGTAATTTGTTTGTACTTTTTGTAATGTAAGATTTGAAATAACGATTGAATAATATTATTCCATCGAACTGCCAATATTATTCAATTAGCAACAGTCGTGGATAAAATCATATATAGCATTATGTGATTTGTTTTTGCCACCTTAAATTATTTTACATATTTATATTTCCAGTAAAATCATTTCACAAAGTAAATTATTCAAAATACTCGTAAACAATAGATTAGAAACCGTATCGATCGATCGTTTGAAACCACTTATATCCAACAAACTGATTGTACCCCTGGAATTTGACGTATTTTTGATGACACTCCTGTCATCGCTGTCGTTTTTTCCGTTAGTAGCCTACTCTTTTCTTACACTTAAAGGGGGGAACATTGTAACCACCTTGACCTGGTTAAGATAATAAAAAGAGTAGGCGGCTAATATTTCGATAATATTAGGTGAGATTTGTTTTTGCAACCATTGATAAGTTTGATTTGTTTTGAAAATAAATACTTCTAAAATGTACTCCTTTTATATTTATGTTTTTACAATTTAATTAAAACTGTATTTTTACATATCTATAGTATATGATATACTATTATTTTTATTATAAATAGAAATATTAACAAAAATTACATCGTGAAAATAAAAAAAGTTTCCGTATTTTTGTGCGCCACAGTATGTTCGGGAGTTTCACTCACCACCCTATATGTCTCCTCAGTTTTATATACTTTCTATTCTAACAAATCGTCAGTCAACTAAAATCAATCTATGTGCTATAACTTGAAACACGCTACATTACCTATTTTTATATTTATCATATTTACTGTTATTAAAGAAAGTAAAAAAAATGTTTATTTAAAAATTCAACTCCATTAATTCACATACATATAACCTTGTCATCTGTCTATTATTCCAAGAATTACATTCCACATATGTGTTATAAAAATTAAATATTCCTCTCTAAATTAACCCAATTTAAAGTAACTAGATTGAACCAACAAACTCTGCATATGTGATCCCCACCTGCTTGTCCGTGTGTGGACTAATTCATTAACTAAACTGACATATCATCGTTGATAAAAAGCTCACCAGGGTAATTAATGAAAGCTGTGTAATGGACTGGGCAGTTAGTGTTAGTGTTGGAATGAAAAATGTGAGAACCTTGGCCTAAATCCACCGTCTGCGTACAGCACAGAATACAATATCACGTTTGCATAATGCTGCCAAGGATACAAGGATAGATAGGTTAAAGTGCAGCGGAAAAATGCATTCCGTAAACAGAAAAATATTAAATGCGAAATACAAATGAAACAAGGTATTATGATTGTGTTTATTATTGAATAACTGTGCATAACACACCAGCGATGTGGTTCTTTAAATTTAAATTGGAATTCTGTTTTGCGTGGCGATATAAATGAGATTTTGGAATTTTAATTTGTAATTTCTATTCTGTTTCATTAATATACATAATTTTACTATTGTGCAAAGTGAAACGGATATTAAATTTTTTAAATTAAATTAAGTGTTGTTACGCACGGATAAAAAAATAAAAAATCTAGTAAAAAGAACATAATGTGAAACTAATTTGTAATAATTGTAGGACAGAATGCGATACGAATCTTACAAAGGTTATTTTATTTTTGTTCTACAAATGAAAATGTATGTACTTATATAAATTCCTCACAGAAAGTTTCTTGTATTTTCAGTAAAATTATTTCACATACATTTAAATAAATAAATAAATATTTCATCACGGCTTATTACCCATTGCTAGGTGTGCCAATCTGCTTTGTACACAGATATCGGTAATGATGGAATATTTGTACCGTGCGGGCGCTTACCAGACGTCACCTCACGAGCACTCATAGCTGGCGTGGAGAGTGCACCACAGGGGTCAATTTTGTGCCATTGAATTTTGATGTAATTTTTGGCGTCGGTCGGGATCGAACCCGGGACCCCAGATTCGCGACCAGACATTCAGGCACACGGCCACGAGACCCCATAAATATTGTGTAAATTGTACTTGACACTGACATCTGTCAATTGGTAATATTGAATTATTGAAACTGTTTCCATGGTGACGCAGCAAAGAATACAAGATTTATTAAAATTAATTTCTTAATAAATTTTTATCTCTAAATACATTGAATATGAAGAAAGTAATGCAATCAAATCGTATAGAGAATAAAATATGTTTTTAATATACTCGTGGCAAAAAAAAAGTTTCTATGGTCTTGAAACAAACAAAAATGGGTTTATTTGTTTTTTTTGTGTTAAATTATTGAATAATTGAATAACTGATCTGTAAAGTGAAATTAGAAAATAAAAAAATCTGTTGTGGCCAGCACAATACCTCTCGCCACTTCCTTTTTTGGTTACATAAGTATAGACGCGAACAATCATGTTACATTGTTGGCCTTGACAAGCAGATGTGGGGGCCCGTTTCAGAATGATAATTAGTAATTATGTACATGGATGTCAATTGTCAATTTTTCATTCAGAATTTCAAGATTTTTCTAAATTCACGTAGTTAATTTGTCACCAGGAGTGTGGAATTTACTTGTCGAGGAAAATAAACCACATGGAATTGGAAAATCACTAAATTTAGAATGAAAAATTATGATATTTGACATCTATGTACATAATTACTAGCTATTCTGACATGGGCCCCATATCTGCTTGTCAAGGCCAACAAAATCACATAACTGCTCGCGCCCTATTGTACATTCTACACCAAAAATTCTACTTATATTTAGATTGTTTAATTTTTAATTCATTTTATGAAGAAATTTTGCCCTCTTCTAATATTTCGAAATGTTTACAATTCATTGTCAGGATTGACAGTATTTTTGAAGGATATTATGTAATATATCTATAATTTTAAATATTAAACTATTAATACATTAAGAAATAATATAATGTATGTGCCAGAAAAAGTCTTCAGTAATGTCCCCGGATTTCTGACACTGACATTTATCTGTCAGTTACAAACATTTTAATTTTCGACTATTTTCCATGGCATTCTTTCGGTTGTAAAATTTATTACAACAGATTATTTTATATATTATATTTCTTTTATCTCTAAATCTATAGAGTATACGATATAATAAAATATTTAAATGTATCAGATAGAGAATTTAATTTTTTTTAATATGTATTACCAAGAAAAAATTTCAAATAACAATTTTTAGAAGATTTTTTTTCAAGAATCTTCTACTTCCGGTTGTCCAGTTGTTACCAAAACCTTTTCAGATCTTCCCATGAATGTCCGATTGGGAAATACGTAGTTAAACAAATTTAAAGTCTTATAGTTTTTGAGTAATTGTCCTTCCAACATCCCACATACACACACACACACACACACACACACACACACACACACACACATACACACACACATCCACACACACACACAGACATCATCGTAAAAATGTTAAAATCGGATTGTAGGGACCTTAAAACGTGCTTATTCAATAAAATCTGGATATGCGATTTTTAGCAAGAATCCAATACCTCTCTTAGCGAGAGGTAAAAAACATTTCGCAAGCACTTTATTTATTAAGAAAAGTTACAGAAACAGAAAAATGAACAAAAGTAGCAAACTTATTTTTCTTTATTAATTACATGTTATAGCTAAGGTGCGATTTATTTTAAACAAGGCCTCGAATCCAAACCTGAACCGAACGAAAACCGGAACTAAACCGTAACATTTTGGCGAACCCAAACCTGGAACCGAACCTCAAATATATTTTTCAATTGAACCGGAGTCGGAATCGAACCGGGTATAAAAAATTCGGGTTCAGGGTTAAGTTCCGGTTCAGGTTCATTTTGAATACGAAACGTAAGCGTAATCGTAATACAGCCAATTATTGACGCCTGTGTTGTCTGTTTGTGAAAATTGTGTTCGTGTTCTTATCTTGCGTAAATTATGGCTCGCATTTTAAATTATTTCTATATAAAGATAAAAATCATTAATTCAATTTTCATTAGGTCGAACCAAACATGAACCCAATACCTGAACTCGGAACAAAACCGCAAATTTTATTAATATTTGAACCAGAACCGCACCCGAACCCATCACTTAAAAATAAATTAACTTGAACCTGAACCGAACCCAGTTTTTGGCGGGTTCGATGCCCTGATTTTAAGTAAGTAATAGTGTGTATTGCCTCCCCGAACTGTAAAGGCTTCTACCATATTATGGTTTGGTAAACTTTCAATACAGTTGGTAACTCTTCGTGGTAATTATTTTTCCATTCTTCAGAAAGAGGTACTATTAGATATTGAATAGTTTTTGGTACGAATTATCGATACTGAACATTTTGAAGGGTGTTATGAAAATATATTTAATTTTATTTGACCGGAAGACTGTAAAATGAAGGAAAAAATAGAATTAAAACTAGTACTGTAGATCAATTAATATTTAAAAAATAATAAACAAAAACAATATTCTGAGAGCATAACATTCCTCGAATATTATTTAACTTTATGTATCAAGTTGGCAAGACCCTTAACGTAATCTCATGTTTTTTGCAGGAATTTAAGTTAGTGACCATTGTAATAATCGAATATTGACTTATTGACGGCGGGATAGCACAGTGGTAGAGTGCTAGCCTCTGGACTCAGAGGTCGTGGGTTCGAATCCGGGTCAGGTCGAATTTTTCTCTACTGATCTTGATCGGTATCTACTCCCGTTACCTTTCCAAGTTGGGATACAATTAACTTGGTAATCACTAAGCTATCTGGCACCGGCTAGTGGTTGTAACAAGGGCTTGCTCGGGTGGGCAATACACATGACATCTACTCAAGGAACTTCGTGGCAATTGTAAAAAAAAATTAAAATAGATGTTGTGTGTGAGACCACCCTAGGGATATAACCTGTAGGGTTGATAATCCTGAAACAATATACATACAATATACATACATATTGACTTATTTTAAATGCTGTTTTGTTATGTATGCAAAGATAGGACGCATGTTGTCAACTTTTAATATGAAATCCTCGAGAACAAATGGAACAAAAGATACTACCATTTAATAAGTAATATTACTTATTAAATGATACTACGGAGTTAGCTGTGCATTTTCTAATTTACAGAACTTCCGCTAAAGCACCATATTTAACCAAAACTAGCTTAATATTTCAATACACCGAAATACCAGCCACCTTGCACATTCTTGTTCATTTAATGAACTCGGACAGAAATGGGATTCATATATGAACAATAAGGAGCTCCAGTGCTCCATTGCCTGGTTTCTATGTTATCGCGTAAAACGTAGCCGCTATACTCGACGTGCTACGAGAAAAGCTAGGCAAGCAACGGACATCCTATTTATAACTTAAGCAATATTTGCATAACCTTCAGTGAACGGATCCTACAGAAATTTCAATTTCACGAATATCTGCCATTTGGCAAAAGACAATAGTTGGTAGTATGACCCATTCTTGTAGTACAAATATTGCTACAAATCGATGTTTAAACGGATTTGTAATGCATAGTGTATCTGATATTCGTCATCTGATGTATTGTCCTATTTGATAATACCGCCCAGTTACATTTCGGGCAATACTTCTGGGAATAATCAAAGGTACAGTGATGTTTTATTATACAGAAAACATTGCCGGTTACTCCACTAACATAAAAATGACTGGAACACGCATACTTTCGGTATCATCGTACGTTGAACTGAAGCCCCATTGAACGACAATTACTGGCCCTGTTCGCGCATGTTCGTTTCAAACCGACCATAGCCGAATAGTTGTAAACTATTCCCTACTACGCTACTACTCACATTTAACACCTGCGCCATGGCAACTAAACGGAGCGCACTAGACGAAGTAATTTTCGTTCTCACGAATTGTCCCGATGTTTACCGATTCCTCCAGCAGCCAGCATTCATTAGGTTTTGACCATCATGGTAGGTATGCGAATTCCAGTCAATAATATATTTCAGTGGGTTACACCAATATTTTACTTCGGAATGGGGTATTCTAGTGTAGTAAAATTTAAAAGAAAAAACATTATAATGTTATTAATTAGGTTGAAAAACGACCGAATTCTGAAAAATAAATAAACTCAAAATTGTTTTATTTAATATGATTTTCCATGTGTTTTATTTTAGCGCGGAAAAGATTCACGTGATGTATGACGTTCATTCGCTCTATAACGTATGTAATGACGTACTTGTCTGCTTGTGGAAAAAAAAACCAGTGCGTTCACCATTGATGCTTTCTCGTTTCTCAGCTGATCTTTGTTTGTGTTTCTTGCTAGTTTTGATATGACAGCAACCAAATTCTTAACTAATAATACTTTAATATAGTTACAACTAAAATCCACGGATAACAAAAATAAAACAAATGAAAGTCATCCAAAACAAAATAGCATCTGACACTGTGAACAAACCAATTCCCCTCCCCTTACTCGCTCCAAGTCAAGCGACTAACAGCTGTAGTCTTTCCACAGATCACGTGATGAAGCGAATAGACGTCATACCAAATTTTTAAGCATAATTCAAAAATTCATATCTCGCGGAAATGACACAATAAAAAACTCATATTTTCACATTTGTATTTCAAATTTATGGAAGTTTCAGAAAAAAAAATAAAAAAAATTACTGGAAAACCCCATTAAACAAAACTTACAGTAAATACAATACTTATACAATATATTTTATAGTTTATACGTATAAAAATGTTGATTTTAATTTAATTGTTCTTTAATTCTCAATTAAATATTAGTGCAAACGAGTCACATACTATACTTTTCTACGACTGCAAATTAAGACAGGAGAAATACAATAGAAACAACTTTTTAGCTTACTTATTTTTACAAAGATGACAACTGATGAAACGAAAACGACAGGAAGCTAATTTCATCCCGTGCTTAATGAATCAATTGTTAGTGATTGCAAAGCTTCAGTTCAGGCCGTGACCAATAATGTACGAAACCACACAGCCACACAGCTTGTCAAGTTGTGATTAATATGCTATTGCGCTATGGATACCTGTACGTCATATTTCTAACAATGGGAGTAGAAACAGAGTAGGCTATGAATAAAGAAATGTATGTTTTAATTTAATAGTTAGTTTTGCACGATCGGGTTTTTTCAATGTTTACCGACAGGGTTTCCAAGGCAGTAGGCTTTATTTACATGTGAATCACTTTCTGATCAGGAAGCGGAGGCCGTAAATAAATAAAAACAACGATCAAAGTTTACTTTAGAATTGACAACCAAATTTTTACCTCTCGCTAAGAGAGGTATTGGATTCATGCTAAAAATCGCATATCCAGATTTTATTGAATAAGCACGTTTTAAGGTCCCTACAATCCGATTTTAACATTTTTACGATGATGTCTGTGTGTGTGTGTATGTGTGTTTGTATGTGGGATGTTGGAAGGACGATTACTCAAAAACTATAAAACTTTAAATTTGTTTAACTACGTATTTCCCAATCGGACATTCATGGGAAGATCTGAAAAGGTTTTGGTAACAATTGGACAACCGGAAGTAGAAGATTCTTGAAAAAAAATCTTCTAAATATTATTTTCTGAAAATTTTTCTTGGTAATATTAAAGAAAATTAAATTCTCTATCTGATACATTTAAATATTTTATTATATATTCTATAGATTTAGAGATAAAAGAAATATAATATATAAAATAATCTGTTATAATAAATTTTACAGCTGAAAGAATGCCATGGAAAATAGTTGAAAATTTAAATTGTTTGTAACTGATAGATAAATGTCAGTGTACTAATAGTTAAATATTTAATATTATAGGTATATTACACATACCCTTCAGAAATACTGTTATACTTCCAACAATGAATTGGAAACATCTCGAAAAATTAGAAGACTAGGACAAAATTTCTTCATAGAATGAATTTATATATAAAAAATCTAAATATATGGAATAGATATAAATAGAATTTTTAGTGTATAGTGTAGGTATACAGATATGGGGGCTCATGTCAGAATGATAGCTAGTAATTATGTATATAGATGTCATATATCATAATTTCTCATTCTAAATTTAGTGATTTTCCAATTCCATGTGATTTATTCTCCTCGACAAGTAAATTCCCCACTTCTTGCTTCTGGTGACAAATTTACTACGTGAATTTAGAAAGTTTTGATATTTTTAATGAAAAATTCTGACATTTATGTACATAATTACTAATTATCATTCTGAAACGGGCCCCCACATTTGCTTGTCAAGGCCAACAATGTAACATGACTGTTCGCGCGCTATACTTATGTAACCAAAAAAAGGAAGTGGCGAGAGGTATTGTGCTGGCCACAACAGATTTTTTTAATATGTCAAAATAATTTTCAAATCTTATTTTTTTCAATTTTGTGCGTTGATCGTGCAGAAAACGTAATAAGCATTGCGGTCAGTAAGTGCTCTTTTACCGGTATCGGATGTATTGGAGATCTCGATTTTGCCTCGATCTCTAAAATCATCCTTAACCGGTAAGAAGTACTTACCTACTTAAATAATTAGTAAAGTACAGTGTGTTCAATAAAAAACCTAACTCGGGGTAGGCTATGAATAGAGAAACGTATGTCTGATTTTAATACCCGGTTCGGTTCCGACTCGGATTCAATTGAAAAATATATTTGAGGTTCGGTTCTGGGTTCGGGTTCGCCAAAATGTTACGGTTTGGTTCAGGTTCGGGTTCGAAGCCTTGACTTAAACACTAAGATTATTTAATTAACAATATTTATATCTCTATATTTATTTATATAACTACATTTATTTATGTTAACAACTCGTAGAATGTTTATTTATATCACCCACTGTTCATTGCTCGTTGCTTCTATATCACAGACTATATCTCCCCTGTTGTTCGGACGGTATTTATACAGCCCAGTGTCCTATTGGAACCTTCCGACGTCACAATGATACCGAATACAATAGATTTAGGTCAACGGTGTAATTAACACATCTAGCCGTTCCGCCGCCGGGGATTACGTCATCACTCGGGAACATTCCACCAGTAGCGGCGCTCGCATACTCCTTTATCAGGGGCGCACGTTACAATACGTTGACCATAACTTTTAAGGGAAAAAAATATATTACAAATAGTAAAACAATGACAACATAAACAATTGTCTTTATGTACAATTTTATATTAAATTTTACACAACTGTAACTTTCTGTATTGATAAAAGTAAGAGGATTTATTATTGCATATTATTTGCCTACTCCTGTCGTAATTCTCTGAGCTTAAATTTCATTTAACGTTGTTGGGTTTGATTTTAAAAAGTGAAACATTTCATTGTATTCACGTACACCTTTCAGAACTTCAGTATTTATTAATGTTTAACAATAATTGCTCAATAGATGCACTTATACAAGTGTAACACGAGCTTTGGGGTGCGAGGTTTATGTGTCAGGCGATTAGGTTGACGTGTAGAAATATTTATTGATAAACAACACTTACCGTAGTCGACCTGGCTCAACAGCTGATGTTCTGTGGGGTTGACGCACTACCTAACACTTCACATGACAAAGTTTCAGGTTGCAAAAGAAATAATTGTAAAGTTCCAAATAAATTTAATCGAAAGAATTTAATACTAAAATAAAAGAATAAAATATATAAATTTACGAATATAAAACAAAACTAATGAAAAATAAAACAAAACCTCTAGTTTATAAAATAACTTGACTGATAATACAGTTAAACGTAAAGTTCAATTAACTTAAATTTCAAACAAAGGCACGTCTGATCAGGTTGAAAGCACAAGACAGAATCCTTTTTCGACTTGATGGAAATAGTATCTTTTAGAGGGGATAGGAAAAATACGGCATCCATATTGTCCTGTGTCTAGTGCACGTAGGCTTAATAATTTTAAGACTTAATTGTCTACAAATAAATATCAAAAGCATAAACGCTGGGACAACGTTTGGATACCAATTACCCATGATATAGTATGACAATGTGAACCCAGACGCGGCTGTCATAATATCATATGAATTTCTAAACTTAATTTTGACATTTATAACGTAAATAGATAAACAGATTTGAAATATTATTATTGAAACTATTATCTAGAAACGTTTATTTGTCGTCTGCATTCCACATTGTGACACAAGAGAGCAAATTCTCTTTAAAACTTACAATTTTCGATGGTCAATTTTTTTTCGTAAGCTCAAAATTTACTAAATTTTAATGGCCAGTTGCACCAGTAGTCAAAGGACTTGTTAAATATTACTGTCAAAATTTCTATATAAACTTATTTTGTTAACCTGTAGTTGGCTTTAACTATAAGCGATGCAACTGGACATAATTGTACGAATTATAACTTGAAGATAAAAAATCTGATGTGCTCAGCACAATACCTTCCGCCAATTCTATGTATTCTCATTGTACAAATTCCATATAGAAAGTTCCTTGGAAGAGATTCAACATTTCCAGTAAAATTATAACACAAACATACTATACATATAAATTGCACTTGACACTGATATCTGTCAATTAAAATTATTTGAATATATTAGCAATTGCCATGGCTGATTCATGAAATTTAACCTCTTTATAATTTTTATACTTTATATCTATTTAATATGAAGGAAAAAGTGTAATCAAACAGTATACAGAATAAAATATTGTTTGATATTTATAATAACATAAAATGTTAAAAAATGATATTTAACTGCGTTGTTTCGTGAAAAACTGTTAAGCACTGCAAATAAGGGTATTTCCCGTTGACCAACTATAACCAAAATCTAATCATCTCTTCATATGGATGTAACGAAACGAAGAGGAATACAAAAGAATTATAATTTTTAGAATTGTAGTGTTGGGGTTATCGACGAAGAAAATTTCGTCTCACACTCACGCACGCACGCACACACACACACACACACACACACACACATACATACCCACACATACAGACATCATCGTAAAAATAGTAAAATCGTATTGTAGGGACCCTAAAACGTGCTTATTCATTAAAAACTCGCCATAATTTTTTTGTCCAAAGACAATAATTTTCTTCTTTCTAAGGTAACGGAAGGTAAAAATACATAATACTCATTTTTCTTCAAACGTCATAAAAGTATCATCTTTTGTGACTTGATTCAGAAGGTAGAAGTTTACTTTTTACGCTGCCGAAGTAGAAGTAACTAATTTCTACGCCGCCGGCGTAGAAATAAAATAAATAAATATCCATAGAAACTATACAGAATCAACGAATAAGAAGTAACTTGTATAAAAGTAACCTATTATCGCCCTAAATGTCACTATAACACACTAGGTAACCTAAGAATAAAATTACTAAATACTATCAATAGCTGTTAAATTTAAATAAATAACCTAAAAATTAAAATATAAACAAATTTTACTTTTGAGGAAATAACATATTAAAGAATAGCAGACTTACAGATTACAATTATAGGCACGGTAATGAACAAAGAATACTTAGAATTAAACAGATAAGAAAAGTTTATATTGTTTTGTAATGATTCCTGGGCATATCTTTCAGCTACACTGTTAGATTTCCATCTAAATGAACAACTTCAGGGGGCGTACATTATAATACTTCAAATTCCAACATACGTGCATACAAGAAGGATATAAAATTGCAGTTTTTATTTAAACGTCAAAACGTGAATATTTTCACTTGAATGTTTATAACAAAAAGTGAACAAATAAGTATCCATAGCTACAGGGCAATTGAAATTACAAACGTAATTTGCGTAAAATGTAACGTCAGTAGTAGATATTTTTCTTTAAATATCTACGTTTGATGAAAAAATATGTGTCATTCGGAGTAAAAGTGTTTTTGTGTGCCTCGTGTGTAGTTGTCCGACTCGCTTCGCTCGTCGTGCAACTTCCACTCTCGCCACACAAAGTATCACTTTACTTCTAATAACACAATATACTATTTCGAGTATGATGAAATAGTTAAAAAAAAATTCATATAGGGACTACATTCTTCGGATGAATTTCACCAAAGCTTCATGGTCTTTTTAAATTGAATTGTGGTCGACATTCTGGTGCCCAAGTTTGAGATACGATACACATATTGCGTACTCTGATTTTATAGAACTGTACTTGTATGATTTGAATAAATATTTTACCTCAATCATAATGTAATTTTATTGTTGTATTTCAATGTGATAAAAATTTATTCCTACACTTTGTCCGTTAAAAATAAAATTACACACTAAAAGTGTGAAAAAAGTGTAATTTTTTAACGCAAACGGATGAAAGAATGAAACGCTATGACACTTTTTTTCACAGTTTTATTGTAGACGTAAAAACAAAACTGTATGCCCCTAGGGTAAAAAGTATAATCTTATTTCACTCATAAGATTTGACGCCCTCGCCTACGGCTCGTGCGGTCAACTTTTCTATTCGTGAAATAAGACTATACTTTTTACTCATGTTGCATAAATATTTTTTTTAAATGACAAAAAAACGTTACTTTTCATATGACAAGTATTTAATTATTTGTTTTAGAGTTACCCGTCACTTCAATATATTTATTATTCTATTCGTTACAGTGTCCGTGAGATGTCGTGCACAAGTTACAGTTAAATATACCCCGGACTTTGCGCATCTGTAACTATTTTTATCTTATGATTCATTCTTTTATTTTTATCATTGCAAAATAGAGCATCTATATCTATTTCTTATTTTAAAAATCCTTTTGAAACAACATCCTCTTCCGAGAATGCATTTCGTTAAAACAATCGCTGCTCGCAGCGCAACGCCGCTGCTCGGTCGACGCTCAGGTGTCAGAAATTCCAAAACAGTTGTGCACACGTGTTGCCGTTTCGTTGTCGAGCGCATGACAAGTAATAAAATGAGTCATGCTTGTATGCTACAATGCATTCTAGTAGAAATATGCATATAAACTACTGCAGGAATGCTATACTTCCAAAAAGATTGATTGTTGAACTGCCAAAAGTAGTTAAAGTTTTATGGACACTTAGGACACATTTTTTATTGACAAAGAAAAAGAAACCCGTAAATATGATGAGATTTTCTACAAGTACAAAAAATAACTACAAATTTAACATGGTAACGGTATGTGATAAAGGAGCGCTGGACAACTGCGCGAGATATATTGGAACATTTTTAAGGGAATGACAGTCATCAGGACGACAGAAAATTAGAAATTTTTAATTTTTGCACGCTCAGCAAGGATACAATTTAGTGGATTTTTTGCAACAGTTTGCAATAGTTAAAAGTGACGCCCAGATTTTTCTAAACAACATAACATAACCTAACGGATAATGGGGTAGGTTCGCCTTTTTAAATTTTTTTATTAGAAGCAAGTATTTATAAATTTAAATTTTCCATATTTTTGTTATTTTGCATAACTTTTGTTCTTAAATGAGAGAAAAAAATCTGAAAATATCGGACATATCTATTCCCGCCACTGTGACGTTACCCTTGCCGCTTCCGTTGCAACTTAGTTCCGACGTGCTGCTCGAAGAATGATAAAGACATTTTGCGACGTATGTCTTGCGGGGTAAGGGGAACTTGTTTGTTAGATTGCTGTCAAGTTAGCACGTATTTTTACTTATTTATTTTATTTTAAAGACAATCCACAATCATGTATATTTTTACTTCCTTGTACGTAAGTAAAGGAAGTATTGTAATCGCGAAAAATTTCGGTTTTCAGATTTCAGCGGAAATATCCATTTTGTTCAGCCCTGAATCCATAATCGCATAACTCAAAAACGGTAAGTCGTAGAAAGTTGAAATTTTGTATTTAGGACTGCTATAACATCTAGTTGTGCACCTCCCTTTCTGGTTATTACACAATTTCCAGAAGTGGCACTTTACATGAAGCCTATAATAGATTTTAATGAAAAACTGTTTTAAAATATAATCCAAAACTTTTTGGTATACAAGACTTTTATGTCAATCGAAATAACATAATAGATTTTGGTTAAAATAGGCTAACCGGAAGTGGTACATTACTTGAAGTTGTTAACAGTTTGAAAATGATTTTAGAAATAAATGCTTCAAATAAAAGTTTTAGAGAATTAATTTCTGCGTCTAGTACATCAAGTATTATGAAATTAGCCCTTTGTATAAGCGAGATATGTAAATTTAAAATTTATATACTTTTTTGTTTTTGTAATAAAGCTTGCTATGGATTAGGACAAGAACATAAAAAAAATGTTCATGTCAAATTACGTTAAATACGTGCAATTTTATGATTCGTACAATAACAAATATTATATTTTTATTATGAAATTAGTCATATTCATTGTTGTAATCAAATATTTCTTTGTTGTAATCAAAACTCTCTTTAAAAAGAACCGGGTTAGATTAATGTTAATTTAAGAATGATAGTAGTTAATGAATTATTTTTTGTTCCATATCAAAATATTTCTCGGGCTTGGCTTAAGCCTGTCAATATTTTGTAATTTAATTATTAAAAAAATATGTATAGGTTAATAGGCGCACAAAGAAGTCGTGTGGTGTCCACATCACTCATGACATGTTATTAAAAAAATATGTATAGTTTAATAATCGTACAAGGAAGTCGTGTGGTGTCCACATCCGATTTTTTTACTTACGAGAAAGATAGAATAAATGCATAAGAAACAAATAGAAATAAGGTTATGTCCACGGCGTCAGTATCACCATCAACTGTCACTTTGACATGTCACATTCCATCGTTGTAAAACTACGACACTAGCGATATTTGCGGCTTTAAGTATGTAAGCGTGACGTCACAGAGAAGAGGTCAATTTGAATCATGTAATATTTTAAATAATTTTTTTGTAATATTTACATATTAAATGACGATTTTTATTACAGTATATATCTTATTATGAGTTCATATATTGTAAACAAATAAGAATTTCATTAAATTTTAACATATGGTAACTACCCCATTCTACACATTATATTTTATCGCCCAGATGTCCTGCGTGTAATACAACATTGATCGTCGAATGTTGAAGTGAAAGGCCTATATCTGAACTCTATTCATTGTAGAAAGATATTAATAATCTTTAAAACGATTTATCCATTTATAGGTTTTGCTTCGACTTGAATATGGTCTTTTACTATTTTTTTTTATTTTTTTTTTTATGAAACCACCTAAATTGAAAGCGACTAGTTATTCTAAATATATTCGAGTTTTTAATACCCTTACTTAATTAATGATAGTGATTTTTATATCAGGACAGACGAGCGGACATGTTTTTGTAATCGTCCATTCTATAATTCAAAATTAAAGAACGTTACATGTTATTGTTTTGCTTATAAAATTTAATTGCTTTTTTTATAAGCATTCTTTATACAATTATTATAACGATTAATCAAATTTGAAGATAGAGTATCATATATCATAGACTTGTTATACCGAGTGTCTACTTTTTTATGCCATATTATTTTTAGAACTAAAGTGTAAATACAAAAAAGGTTCAGAATTAAATATTGTACCAAGTGAGCCTAAATTTATTGATATAATAGGTTCTTGTCATGAGATAAACGTAAAACATAATATATGCATCTTTAAGTTTTTTACAGAGTGCCATGCAAGAGAAAATATACAATTCAAATAGTCGTATTGTTTTGACAGATAAAAGTTTATCAATTGATATTTAATTGTTAATTTTGTTCCATTGATTACTTTCAGCGATGGTAACTATAACCATACTTACTAATAAATAAATTAGTGAATTCAATAATTATTAAAACTATGACAGATGTCATCTGCCAAACTCAAGTAATGCGACTGTTTAAAATTTTGTGCTACTATTGCTCATGGCACTCTGTAAATAGCAAAAAATTATTACTTTTATTTTGCCTGTCTTTCGCAAATAAAACGCATATAAATAATAATGTTGTACTTGTTAGATGCAGTTTTTAATTCTGATTTTTTGTATTTACACTTTGGTGTAAAATTAATAGAGCAGAATTTACAGCAATATGAAAATTTTACCATTGTATTTCCTATGGTCCACAAAAAAAGTAGACACCGGTAGGTATGTATAATAGGGTATTCTCGCATATTTTTTTTATTTTTTTTTCTTAAAGAACAGGTATTTCTAAGAGTACCTGTGAAAACCCGAATTAAAAATTCCTTTTAATAAGCGAGATATTAATTTTTAAAATTTAATTTTGGTAGGTCACGTGATACGTGACGTACTAGTTGTACGTACCAGCGGTTACAATCAGTGGTTCATGAGTTTTCGAGATGATATTCAGTAAGTATTGCAAAAGGTAGGAAATCAAATATATTTAATTGTAATCTTACATATTATTACTAAAAAAAAGTAAAGATAATTATAAGAAAACCATTTTAAGTAAATGATTACATTTATTTATCCCTACAGCTGTACTACGAATACTCCCGAACGAACCGAAGTAGACCCGAGCATGTACGTACCTAAGATGCGGCGTGTTATCATATTCGAGCATGTAGTAGGGATATCAACTGGTCTCCCATTGATAGTACAACTAGTACATCATCAAAATTTTAATGCTTTATATCTTTTGCAACAATCAATTTATAACATGTTTTTTTTTGCTTTTTCTCTCTCGTTTACCAATCAACTTTAGTATTTTAAATAACTTTTTAATATTTGTAATCATGAGAGAATACCCTATTATTATTGTACTATGTTGCCAAACTTACATCTATTTTATTCTAAATTCTTACTACTTTCAAGCTATCGCATTTTTGAAATTAAAAGTTACGATATAGTTCGTATATTTGTTTATTTTATAAGCAGGTAAAGGTATCATGTACTTGTTTAGCTATTATTGGCTATTGCGAAACAAACATTTTACACTAAATCTAGCATTTAGCATTACACTATTGTCAACAAAAGAAAGTTTAGTGATTTCGCCCAACTAGTGGGCAACCCGAAAATTACTTCGAATTTTAAAGGCACTAAATTGACCCTTGTAGTGCACTCTCCACGCCAGCATTGAGTGCCCGTGTAATGACGCCTGGTAAGCGCCCGCACGGTACAAATATTTAATCAATACCGATATCTGTGAATAAAGCAGACTGGCACACCCAACAATGGGTAATATGCCGTGATGATATATTTATTTATTTAAATCCAAAATTTTGAGTTCTTTTATATTTAATTTGACTGAGATATAATTTTTTAAATATTACCTGATTGAATTTTGCCGGATGTGACGTAGGAGAAGCTGATGACATTTAGAAATATTATAGAAATAGCAAATTGTAACAATATAAAACATAATAAAACTAATACAAACAAGACAGTTGACAATGCGTCAATGGCAGAAAAAGTGTTTTTATCTTCCGTCACCTTTAGGTAAGGAAGGTATTGTCTTCGGTCAAAAAATTCAATGATGAGTTTTTAGTGAATAAGCATGTTTTAGGGTCCATATAATACGATTTTACCATTTTTACGATGATGTCTGTATGTATGTATGTGTGTGTATCTGTGTGTGTGTGTCTGTGTTTGTGTCTGTGTGTGTCTGTGTTTATGTCTTTGTGTGTGTGTGTGTATGTGTGTGTTGTGTGTGTGTGTGTGTGTGTGTGTGTGTGTGTGTGTGTGTGTGTGTGTGTGTGTGTGTGACAAAAGTTCCGGATCTCATAACTTCAATACCACGACTCCAAAAATTATAAATTTTTCGTATTCCTCAAGTTTACATCCAGAAGAACAAGTGATTAGATTTTGGTTATAATTGGTGAACCGGAAGTAGCCTTATTTGAAGATTTAACAGTTAAATTTGATTTATTGACATTTAACGTTATTATAACTTAAAGAACATATTATTCTCTATACGATTTGATTACATTTTATACTTCATATTAAATAGATACAGAGTTAAAGAATTTTAAAGAAATTAAATTTTATAATTGAGCCAGCTATGCTAAACATGGAAACTACTAATATATTCATATAATTCAAATTGACAGATGTCAGTATCAATAAAAAGTAAATTAATGTGGCAGAGATGAGGATGTTGAAGTAGATATTGGGGAAGACACTGAAAGATACGGTAAGAAAATAACTTTAGTGTTACAAGTTTCTAGAAAGATACAAGAAAGACGATTACATTGGTTTGAACATGTCATGAGGAGAAATGAAGAATTATATTTGAACAACAATGAGTAGTTTAGTAATAGTAGGTTGAAGAAACAGAGGAAGACCAAAGATAAGATGGAAGGACTGTATTGCGGAAGACTTGAGAGAAAAAGAACTGAATGAGAACGACACGCAAAAATAGGGACCCCTAACGAATGGGAAAAGCTAAAGAGGAAGAAGATGTCAGTGTCAAGTGCAATTTGAATAGATTGTTTATGAAATAATTTTACTGGAAATTTAGAATCTTGCAAGAAAAATTATGTATGGAATTTATACATTATACACAGGATTGACGGAAGGTATTGTGCTGGCCACAACAGATTTTTTGTTAATGGTGTAGTTTTATGCACAAAATTTGTTAGACATTGCATCAGTCCCTTGTACGTCACAGACCAAGTGGTCATTTTAGCGCTAAAATAAATTGCAAGAAAACTCATGTTACAAAAATTAAATTTTGATTTTTTTACATGATTCCATTATTTTTTAGCATAATCCACAATGTTATAACATTTTTATCTTAAATTTTACTACCAATTCTACTCATAATCTGTCATCCAATAAAATCACAATATTTTGGTGAATTGAACCAATCACATTCGAA
The DNA here is from genome assembly GCA_951394225.1 of Harpalus rufipes. Taxonomy (NCBI): domain Eukaryota; kingdom Metazoa; phylum Arthropoda; class Insecta; order Coleoptera; family Carabidae; genus Harpalus; species Harpalus rufipes. The sequence continues at coordinate 15,226,756 of OX596289.1, forward strand.
TTACATTAACAATTTTCACTAGTGATAGTGAAAATTGCTGCTGTAATATCACGACTAGGCGTTGCTTAGACACGTCTATCAAATTTTTTTGAGTGACAGTAAATTTGAATAAATATATATTTCGAGGAATTGTCATGCCGAATATCATTTGTGACTACAATTTTACCGGTAATTTATGCCTAGCTCACTACTGCTTGTTGCTTTAGAAAATCGTCACTCGTGCTGTCGCATTCGTTTCTATTTTTTATCGCAACAAGCAGTTGTAATCAGGACGGCAAGAATTGCCGGTAAAATTCTAGTCACTAGTGGTATTATATATGATAACACCACTACAGGGCAATCGAGTAGTGAACGAAGAAACATCACATAAACACTTATGCATGTCTAGTTTTTGTGTTTTTAGATTGTCATTAAAAACATGTGATGATGATAGCTTAATGTTACGGGTACAATTTTGATTCATGTACTACTGCTTCGCCATCTAGTAACGTTTTATTATAGTTATGCCGAATGCTGACGTGATTTTGCGACACCATTATTCAAATTGTTTCAAATGTAAACTTTATTTGCAGTTTAAAATTTATTACAAACACAATTTTTATTACAAAATTCATTTTTTATTACTTGTGTATCAATTCTTAATTCATGTAATCAAAATTGTAAAATTTGATTTATGTGAAATAGATTATTGGGAGGCGTTTTTCAGAGAACGTTTAAATTTTAAACGGCAGTTCATTCGCTGAATATATTTTTTATCGTGGTTGAAAGACATATGTAGGCAGCAACATCGTGCCATTGGCAATCAAAACTGGAATCATAATATACGATTTTTATTAATTATTTTATTAAAGTGCTTATTATCTATATATATTTCCAATTATAGACCACGAAAGTTATTTTAAACATAGTATTTATATAATTATTTTCGAACTCTACAGCTTGAAAATAAAATGAGAATAATATACAGGTTGTTGATCAACAACAAAATATAACTAGACAAAACTTCATTTGATTTATTTTGATTTCGATTGGCCAGACAGAGACAACTAAAGATAGAGATATGATTAGTCTAGTTTGACCATTGCGTACTGGAGGCGCAAGTGTTCTTAATAATATATTCTTTGGAAATAAAAAAAAGAAAGCTACTGAATTATGGTTAAAACCAACAAACGAATTATAATCCAACATATTTTAAGTCGATTAATTCAGTACTTCTTATTCTTGTTACATTGTTTACAATAACTTTCGTTTCATGGTGTATTCAAATTTTAAAATAAATATCTAAAATTAAATTTAATAATTATGTTCTTTGATTGGTCAGAGGGTCTTGATCAAGTATATGATCCGGCAAAGATGTTAAAATATCTTGTAGAAAATTTCTGCCTTTCAATATTTGGAGCCAAATGGTGAACTGCTAGTGGGTCTCGTCACTTATAGAATGTATTTAAAAATGCCTTCTTGTTGCAAGAATAGATCTGAAAAGGGTTTTCGACTATTTAGAATACTATGTGAAAGAAAAAGAAAAGAAAGTTAGTGTAACTTCATAAGAAGAACTGATTTGTTGGTTGTGAGATTAATTTGTTTTCGTACATATTTATTGTTCGGCAAAGTCAATAATTTTGTATTTTGTAATTATAATATATAATTAATAAATATTTTACGTTCAATTTTTTTGTGTGGCCAGCACAATACCTCTCGCCACTTCCTTTTTTTTGGTTACATAAGTATAGGGCACGAACAGTCATGTTACATTGTTGGCCTTAACAAGCAGATGTGGGGGCCCATTTCAGAATATAATTAGTAATTATGTACATAGATGTCAAATGTCAGAATTTTTCATTAAAAATTTCAAGATTTTCTAAATTCACGTAATTAATTTGTCACCAGGAGTGTTGGAATTTACTTGTCGAGGAAAATAAACCACATGGAATTTGAAAATCTGACATCGGCCCCATATCTGCTTGTCAAGTCACATGACTGCTCGCGCGCTAATGTATTTAACATTTCTTGTATACCTACACTCTACACCAAAAATTCTACTTACATCTATTCCATATATTTAGATTATTTTAAATTTAAATTCATTCTATGAAGAAATTTTGTCCTACTCTTCCAATATTTCGAGATGTTTCCAATTCATTGTCGGAAGTAACAGTATTTCTGAAGGGTATGTGTAATATACCTATAATGTTAAATATTTAACTATTAATACATTAAGAAATAATATAATGTATGTACTTCCCAGAAAAAAGTCTTCAGTAATGTCTCCTGACACTGACATTTATCTGTCAGTTACAAACAATTTAAATTCTCAACTATTTTCCATGGCATTCTTTCGGCTGTAAAATTTATTACAACAGATTATTTTATATATTATATTTCTTTTATCTCTAAATCTATAGAATATATAATAAAATATTTAAATGTAACAGATAGAGAATTTAATTTTCTTTAATATTACCAAGAAAAAAATTTCAAGAAATAATATTTAGAAGATTTTTTTTCAAAAATCTTCTACTTCAGTTGTCTAATTGTTACCAAAACCTTTTCAGATCTTCCCATGAATGTCCGATTGGGAAATACGTAGTTAAACAAATTTAAAGTCTTATAGTTTTTGAGTAATCATCCTTCCAACATCCCACATACACACACACACAGACATCATCGTAAAAATGTTAAAATCGGATTGTACGGACCTTAAAACGTGCTTATTCAATAAAATCTGGATATGCGATTTTTAGCATGAATGCAATACCTCTCTTAGCGAGAGGTAAAAAAATATATTAAACGATGCCAAAAAAAAAAAAAAAAATAAAGAAGAGTATTATGTGGTATTTCTTGCGATCTAATTGTTATTCATAGTCGAAAAATTTTGAATGTGCATTCTTTAATCTAGAAAATTTATACACAAATATATAATGACTATATATTTATTTATATAAACATTAGACAAAGAAATATAAAAATAGAACTTGTTTATGTACAAATTATGAAAATATTACTGAATAATAATATATTCTATTTTAATTGCAAAAATGATGTAATATTCCTTACTCCACATGTCGTTTTTATAAAATTCGAATGGTGAAATATTTAACACCTGTCATATTTGTTAAAATATTTGACAATTAGATTCGGTAAAATGCTAATTTAGAATATGGATTGTTATTAAATGCCTATGAATAATGCATTAAGTTACATACAATCGTAAATAAATTTGTCATCGTCGTTACAAAACGGAAAAAAATAAAGAATTGATTAATCATTATTTTGAAATTTATTCGAGACTATAACTAAAAAACCACGACTTTGTTTTTTAATTTATTTATTAAAGTTATTATTGATGATAATGTGTGTGATAATTACAACATTATTAAGTTTATAAAAATATAAATTATGAAGGAATTAAAAAAAATAAAATCTTATTTGCATGTATGGATGACATACTAATTAGTAAAATGATAAATTATCTTTCCTTGTAGCAAATAATTGTTTAATAAACAAAAATGGCAAAAAAATCTTTCATGTATTTGTGAAGTAATTATTGTATTATAAAATGAATATTTTATGACGCAAATACATATATAAAAAGATACAAAGCATGTAAATTATTTTAGCTAGTCTTATAACAATTATGAAATTCCAAACCGGGACAGAAATAGGTTTTGAAAATAAACAGGAATTTTCCAGAAGAAAATATTTTGTATTATTATATTAAATCCATTCTGAAGTGTAACAAAAAATATATACTGTCTGATTTCAAAACTTTCATTAATTAATAATGTATGTGAAACCTTTTAATAACTGTTTTAATACTGCAGTTGTTGATTATTTGCCAATACCCATACTTTTTTTTCCTCCACTACGAGCAGAAAAAAAAATCTGTTGTGGCCAGTACAATACCTCTTGCCATTTCCATTTTATGTTACATAAATATTGTATTTAACATTTCTTCTACACACAAAAAATTCGAATTATATCTATTATTTATAAGTAGGTATTTCTTTTTTTTGTTAAAATTTTAAAATCATGCTATGAGGAAGTTTACGCCTACTCTTTTAAATATTTGAGATTCTTTCAATTCATTGACGGTACTGGTCATGTTTCTGAAGACGTAATACTCTTATACTTAATAAAGTTAAATATTTTATTAATAATACAATAAAAAATGTACTTCCCAGAAAATGCTTTCAGTAATGTCAATAAAACTGTTGATTTTTGACACTTACATTTATCTTTCAATTACAAACATTAGAATTTGACAACTGGTTTCCTTGGAGTTGCTTGAGTTGTGAGATGTATTGCAACTTACAAATTCTATATATTATATTTTTTATCTCTAAATCTATAGAAGATAAAACAAAATTTAAATTTATTAGATAGATAATTTAATGTTCTTTAGTACTTGTAATAACATAAATTTAAAAAAATATATTTATGATACTACTTCTTCCGGATGTCCAATTGTTACTAAAACCTTTTCAACTCTTCCCAATAATGTCAGATTGAGGAATACGTAGTTAAACAGGTCTTAAGTCTTAAGTTTTTGAGAAAACGTCCTGCCAACAACCACACGTCCACACACAAAGACATCATAGTACAGAATGTTAAAATCGGATTCTAGGGATCATAAAACGTGCTTATTCACTAAAAATTTGGATATGCGATTTTTAGCATGAATCCAATACCTCTCTTAGAGACAGGTAAAAATATGAGACTATTAAATTATTAAATGAAAATATTTTTCCTTGACCGAGAGTAAAAGTCCGTTTTTGTGGTATCAAGAAAAAACATCATTTTCCTTTTGGAGACGAAATGTGGACATTATTCCTCTAGGGAAATTTTTATAACAAAATAATTATATTTTTATGCATGACGATGGGATTCCCCGCTCTACTTGTCCATGTAAACAACGGATGGCGAACATCGTAGTAAAGTAATACACTTAAAACGGGGAACTCCATAAAGATTTAATACTTAAATAACATTAATAAATAAATACAAATTCATAATTAAATTTCCCAAAATAATAATAATTAATTTCTTTAATTTTTGCTAATCCTATTCTGATAGTTCGATAAGACAATGTCCGTTGAGCCTATATCGGCTTTCTGTATAGGCGCCAAATTACACTGCCTGTGACGTCCAAGAAATATTAGCCAATGACAGAACTGAAAAGATAAAATTCAAAAATATTTAATATTTCTTATTTAATTATAAAAATATTCATGCTTACAGCAAAATGATCTTCACAGAATGAAACTTTGATTTTGTAAATGGTTTTATATTTACTTACAATAACTATTTCATTCTTCTTTCTTTGTTTTGAAGTACTACTAAAACTATTTATATTATTACTTCTATTGGGCACACTAGCACAAAACGCTTTTGTACAACCATGTTTGAGTGTTTACAAAATTTAAAAATCAGTAGCTTGTATATAATTGACAGCTGTCACAGCTGCCACTCGTTTAAATTCAGTCGGCGGGAAATGTAAGCCACTCCCTCATTGGTTAGTATATTTCTGACGTCATCAGGCGACAGACAAGGCGGCAATTTAAATAATATATTTTCAACTACAATTTTCTCATGAATAGAAAGTAATGTAAAAGAAAATAAAAATACGGGTTAAGTATGTTTTCTTATTCTTCTGATTAAACCAAAGAAGAAAAAATTGCAACACCTCATTTCAGAGAGGCTATAGTTGTGTTTATATTAAAAGCACAGACTGCAAGATTTAAAAAAATATATATTTCAGGAAAATTATCAGCTCACACTTTATTAGGAAATCTATAATCCTTAATTTTTGTAATAATATAAATCCTAAAAAATATTTAAAGGCATTTTTTTAAGAAAATATATCTAGAGCTTCGAATAAAATATTGAGCCCGGCACTATTCCTACACACCTCCCTTTTCCTTGGGTAGCGAGGAACAAAAATAATAAATAATTATAATGTAGACAATTTCATTTTATATAAGTAGATACCACATTATATAACATTTCTTTCAAAGTTATAATGTGGTACAGGGTACACGATATAGGAGTATTTCTGATAAAATTATTTCACAAACGTACTACGTAAATTACACGTTTTTTGGCACTGATATTAATCTGCCATTCACATATATTGTAATGTCTCAACTGTTTTTCTTGCAATGGTATAGACTACAAAATTTATAAAAGCACGGTATTTAGATTCTTAAAAAATCTTCTATAGTGGGGAAACGAGTTATTTATTTATTTATTAAGAGAACCAACAGTCAAGGACTAGTAATAGGTCCCCACGAAAAAAATAACAAACATAGGTAACAGACAGTTAAACATACGTAAATTACAACAATAAAAATAAATAGTGTTTAACAAGTGAAAAACTGATAATCAACATTATTCAAGAGAGTTCCTCAATAATATTAGTTTTGAACTTATTAAATGAAAGATGCAACATGTCCACATGCAAAATTTTTGTGTTATATATACTCATAATTCTGTTTACCGGCGAATTCTTATTATTAGTGTTATATAAAAGTTAAAATGATGTACTTGAATGACTCCCTGACAGGAGTTCACAAATTAAATCAAATTCGTCTCATTTGTGCAGAACATCATCATTTGGATGTAATTTCTGCTTTTTGTATTTCAAATATTGGTTGTTCCTTAATGCAGGTCTTCTTTGCACCTCTGATTTTAACAATTCTCTTGCCAGAGTACATTTTGGGTATCTTAATGCTTTTACTAACCATTCAAAATTGAGCGATACCGCTTGAAATTCAAGTCAACCTAAAGATGAGCGACGCCGTGCGCTACTATTGCTCACCGCTCACGTTGTACACACTATCGTGTAAAAGCTATTGAGAACTGACATGTCCGATGGCGGCAGCACCATCGGACCGATCAGCTGCTTCTGAATTGGTACTCGCAGTGGTGCGACATATGAAAACAAACAACAAAAGCAATTTTTTCACTTAAAATGGGGGCTTGGTATCACAAAACATTTTGGATTTCTGGAAGCAACAGCTACTTCTAGATGTATTATAGAAGATATGTTAAAATGTATATATGTATATTTAATCAATCGAAATTGATGATCGCAGGTGATCGAATTATAAACGCTAACCACATAATATCACGTGGACTATTAAAAAATGACGGTATAATGAGGATAATATTTGCACTCTGTCTGCAAACCAGTGCAATTTCTGCAAAGCCACATGAAATCAAAATACATTTAGAGAAAATTTAAAAATTATTAGTGAAGAATGCACGTGTAAAGCTGGACAAAGACCATGAAATATGTAATTATCCGATTAAAAATGACGAGAACAAACTTTCATATGTTTTGTTATTTGTTATGCACTACGAATTGCATATTCCCATGCTTTTCGTCGATCCATGTCCATTTCAACACCTGCTCTTGTCGTAATTTTAACTTAATTTTGGCCATGTTTCGGAAAATTATAAAACCCAATGCCTGTGTCTCGACCAGATCTTGGGTGACATCAGAATACATAACAATTTGTACGACTTATCCCATTTTTATTCACATCATATTATCAAACCTCATGTAACTTAAGCATACAGTCACAATATAGTACCAAATCGGAAAGTACATATTTTTCCCACCAGATGTCATGTCGCAGCTTGTCAGTTGTCAATTGTTACCGCTCACAGCCCACCGCTCGCCAATGTGTACACGAAGTCTTTAATTGTACTTATGCGGTACTATAATTAAGGTTTACATTTTACGTTCCAAAATCTAGCAAAAAGATACACCGTCTGGCGTGTTTTTGATTTAAAAAAGATTACAACAGGTTGTTAAAAACATTGTTTTAAAAATTTAGAAGTATCTTGAAGAAGAAAGACCAAAAAGTATTTTGAAAGTTTTAAGACGTAGTCGAGTTGACGATTAGAGAATACTGGATCGAAAGAGAGAGTCAGAAATGAGGAGATGTTGAGGACTGGAGAAGGGAGAAGAATTTTGAAAGAAATAAGCAAGAGGATAGTTAAGTGGATTAGATATATTTCAAGGAAGAATTCTATTTAGAAAATTATAATTGAATGGAAAATACATGAAAGAAGAAGAGGTAGAAGAAAATTTGGAATGTTGACATACATCATGGAGAGAGGGAATTACAAAAGGCTGAAATGAGAGGCTTAGGACAGACTGGTGTTGAGACAGCATTACTGGTGGGATCTGTCAAAAGACAGAATTTATAAATGATGATGAAAGTAGACAACCATTTCAGAGATACGAGATATTTTCAATATTTGCAAGTGTACTTATTTCGAATTTATTGACGGTTTATCAAGTTTGCTATGTTAAAGAGTATATAAAAAATAAATAATACGATCTTGTCAGCAGATTTAATTAACAATTATTAACAAATCTGTTATGCTTATTAATGCGGAACTGAAATGGGTCACATGCATTATGTGCATTATCATAACCACTGTAGGGCTTCGATTAATCGATTTATTATTTATTTATTTATATTTTGTTCTTCTTTTCTCCAGAAGTAGTGTATTAAAGAAGTATTTTAATAAAAGAAAATACAAACACATCGGCAAAATTAGCGGAACACCAAAAAAACCATTATTTCAAAAAGTATGAACCCTCTGTCTTTCATATTTGTGTTGCTAATTCTACATTTACAACAAATAACAAATTACTATACAACACCTAAATATAACCACCTACCAAAGATTGATTATTATTTATCGAGGTGTTAAATAAGAAGGTTGCTTTTTATATATTGGGATTGGGCAACCCTAGTGCTGTCATCTGGCAACTGACGTTTCTATCATAAAGTTTGACATTTTTGACGGTATACGTACTCAGAACGTTTTGACGTACGAGCGTTATTTGTGTTGTTTACAGTAACTTGTAAAATTCATATCGACCAAAAAATGGAATTAAATCGTAAACATTTTCGTGCGATTATTTTTTACAACTTTCGACGTGGATTAACTCAATAATAGTGCATTGACAAACTTAATTCGATTTTTGGCGATGAAGTACCATCCAGGACCAGTGTTTATCGATGGTTTACCGAATTCAATCGTGGCCGTAATTCGTTCAAAGACGAATATCGTGAAGGTCGTCCAAAATCGGTTGTTGTACCGAAAAACATTGATGCGGTGCGTGAACTGCACTGCAAGATCGTCATGTGACTTATCGTGAGATTGAGGTATCCTTGGACAGTAGTGTGACCAGCATACATTCAATATTGTATGAACATTTGGCCGTAAAAAGATTTATTCGCATTGGATCCCACATAATTTGACAATCGCTCAAAAACAAGCTCGTGTTAATTGGTCGCATGAAATGCTCAAAAAATTCAATCGCGGTGCTTCAAAATATCGTGAGAGGTGACGAATTATGGATTTACGCGTATGAGCCCGAAAGTAAACAGTAATCGAATGTATGTCTTGCAAGGCGAACCAAACCCAGCAGAAATCGTTCTTGCTCGAAACACTTCGAAGAAAATGGTCGCCTGTTTTTTCGGAAAATCTGGACATGTCTCATTCGTACCATTGGTGCAACGTAGAATGGTCAATTTTGAATGGTACACAACTATTTGTTTGCCACAGGTCTTCGGAGAAATAAGGAAAACCAACCGCCGAAGACGGATCGGTTCATGCGTTCAAAATGCATGTTTTGGAGATACCTCAATCGGAGTGGAAAAAGTGCTTCAACAATTGATTCACACGCATGCAAAAGTGTATTGATCTTCATGGAGAATGTTTTGAAAAACAATAAAGCCATTTTCGATGATAAATATTTGTTTTTGTTCTCTAATCCGAAAATATAAAAGGCAACCTTTATATTGCTAGGTCTTTAGTTATATTAAATACGGGTATTTAATTCATGTTCTCTATAGACCAAGGGTTAACAATCATTTCTGCATTTGTTAACCGTTGATCTATAGTGAACACGAATTAAACACCCATATTTAATATAACTAAAAACCGAACAACATTTAACACCTCCATAAATGATAATCAATCTTTATAGGTGGCTATATTTGTGTTATATCGTCGTTTGTTATAAATGTAAAATAATTATCAACACAAATATGAAAGCCAGAGGGTTCATACTCTTTGAAATACATAGCTTTTTTGGCGTTCCCCTAATTTTGTCGGTGTGTGTAGTTCATATCGCTGAAATGGTCAATTTGTGAACCGATTTCACTCATTTTGGGTGATAGCCAAATTGGCGACGGGCATCTGAGCGATGAATAATAGATGTGTGGAATTACAAAATTTGCGTTAGATTAGATTAGGTTATGTTAAGGTATATGTTTAGAAAAATCCGAGCATCACCTTTAACTATTTTTCCAATAATTTTCTGCCCCGAATATTAGTCCCCAATTTGACCATCGCGCAGATAACCATTCTCCATTGTTGTGACTCACAGTTGAGCGTTTGTCAATTGTCGCGTATTATTTTATTTACTCCGGAGCTATGAAACTTCGCGATACCGTGTTAGGTAAATATGCATCGTTTTGTGAGCAGTTTGAATACAGTGGAGTTCCCCACTATATTTTTTTCAATTTTTTTATTAAACTTCATCTAAATTGGATGCGATCCGTAGTCCCAGAAAGTCCTAATTATTATTCGTTAAACCATAATAATTGTTTTAATATTCTGTGACGCAGATGTTAATCTCATTTTATTCTCAAACAGTGGAGTTTTTTTTTTAACTTTTGCCTTTTCTTCACTATTATATATAATTTATTTTTGTTGTAAAGTTCTAATTGTATGTTAAAAGACATTTACTTATAGGACTTGACATTCTGAAAATTTTGCCCAAAAGTAACAATCTATGGCATGGTTCGTTTGTTCTCGCCATATCATAGGAACTCCAAACGGCAAGCAATGTTCTACTCATTCAACCAATTAGGACAACAGCACAAAGTGAACATCAATTTTTGGGAGTGTAAGATTTGTCTTAGCTTTCAATTTTAACGCCAAAGTTATGTTCTATTGTGTCCAAATTTAATTTAAATAATCTTTTTCTACAGTCTATATAGAAAGTAGCCATTTGCGCTCTCTTTTGTCAACGCAAAATGTCACTTTGCCGCTCTAGCGCGACAAAGTAGAAATAACGCTCGCTGTTCAAATTTTTAACTATACAATGTTGAGAAAAAATGTCACTTGTCTACATGCTTAATGGAACCGTTTAGTCAGGAACTAATGGCACTGTAGTGACATGTTTACTACCTTTACAAATCAATCTGACATATAACTGCTCTATCGGTATATTACATAACCAAAATAAAATAAAGCCGCACTATTGTGAAAATAAAATAGGGCATCCGTTTACAAAAACGAAAGTATAAAATGTTTAGATTAAATTGAAGCAATAGGTCAAGAAGAATGGGAAATAACGATAAATTAAAATTAAATATAAAAGACGTTTTTTTCTTTATATTAATCCTTATTAATTGAGTAGTAGTGTAAGTACAAAGTGTATATTTTATTATTTTTTACCTCTCGCTAAGAGAGGTATTGCATTCATGCTAAAAATCGCATATCCAGATTTTATTGAATAAGCACGTTTTAAGGTCCCTACAATCCGATTTTAACATTTTTACGATGATGTCTGTGTGTGTGTGTGTGTGTGTGTGTGTGTGTGTGTGTGTGTGGATATGTGTGTGTGTGGGATGTTGGAAGGACGGTTACTCAAAAACTATAAGACTTAAAATTTGTTTAACAACGTATTTCCCAATCGGACATTCATGGGAAGATCTGAAAAGGTTTTGGTAATAATTGGACAACCGGAAGTAGAAGATTCTTGAAAAAAAATCTTCTAAATATTATTTTTTGAAAATTTTTCTTGATAATATTAAAGAAAAATAAATTCTCTTTCTGATACATTTAAATCTTTTTATACATATTTTATAGATTTAGAGATAAAAGGAATATAATATATAAAATAATCTGTTGTAATTAATTTTACAACCGAAAGGATGCCATGAAAAATAGTTGCAAATTTAAATTATTTGTAACTGACAGATAAATGTCAGTGTCAGAAATAATGAGTAATGAAAGAAAAATCTATTTGGAGAATCCCTTAATTCTTGATCTGTGACTATTATGGAGATGACAAGTCTAGGTTGAAGGACTTAAATTTGTTTCAAACATTATGGGACAATGTACACCAGCACTGTAGACTAGAGTAACTTTGAATTGCGAAAAAGCTATCAAATTCTTCTCAAGTAAGTTGTAAATATTGACAAAATTACACATCGATATAAGAATAATCGGAGTGCAATCTATTCGTCACTTTATTAAAGGGAATTAGTGTTATTTAGATATAACAAGTATGAAAAAATAAAATGTAAAAGAAGATATGTAAGAATAGATGCACAATCCATATATACATTTTAGACCGCCCAAAATTAATGTTTTTACTAGAAGAATATGAAGAGAAAGTAAACAAAGTTGTTCGAATTGAAAATTGCTGTTACCAGCCTAATATTTATATATGGTAAACTCTACTTTGTAATTTATTGTAACATAATTTATGGTAAAATATCTTTATGTTGAGACATGCTATTATTGAATAATAAAGAAGTTTATACGTCATAGATTTATATGAATATATTATTTGTATTTATAAAAATATTCTTTGCTTTATGCATACAGCCAGGTAAAATATACGGCGAGAGGTTATGTGCTGGCCACATCAGATTTTTGTTATGGTGGAGGACCCCACTGTGGCGCCTGTAGAAAAAATCTTGTATCGATTTCTTTCTGGATATAGGTAACATTTATGTAATAAAATAAAAATTATGGACGTATATAGTAAAACAATAACATATTTTAACCAAAAACTTTTATTAAAAATTACTCGAAATTCTGAAGTGATGGTATAATTTGTACAATTGGCATAAAAAAGTGTATCTGTTACATGTAATAGAATGCATGAAAATGTTTTGTTGATCAGTGTAATTGGAGTTACATAGATCATAAATTGATCTATTTTAATATATATATATATATATATATATATATATATATATATATATATATATATATATATATATAAATATGTTTAATATAACTTATTTCATGGTTAATAATTGCAAATATGCAATTTAATAAAATAATGAATAAAAAAACTATGTATATTATATACTTATAGTATGATTCTAGTTTTGATTGCTACTGGTACGATTTTTCTGTCTATAACTCTATATCGTTCAATATATCTTTCATTTCCAAACGAATCACGAACGTGCAAATTTTAAAAACACGAGGGCAGCAAGCTTGATAGTAGTGAGAATTTGGAATAGAGTAGATGTGTGACGCACATGTTAAGAGTATTAAAAACTCAAATATAAATTATAAAAGCTAATAACTTTTTTTAAATCCCCATAGCATACAGTTTTAAGTTAGTTCTTGGGATCCGGGTTCGATCCTGATCGACGCCAAAAATTAATTCGAATATTAATTGGCACAAAAGTTACTCCTGTGATGCACTCTCCACACCAGTAATGATAGTCCGTGCAGTGACACCTGGTAAACGCCCACACGGTACAAATAAGTCATCATTACCAATTTCTGTGTAAAAGAAAATAAAAAAAAAATGTCTATGGAGGAGGGCTCCCGCTCCATACTCAAATTGTTAGAACGAGATGGTGTAAACGTGTTATACGAGGGATATATTGCGTGCCTGTGAACTGATACGAACCAGCGTTGTCCAGTTTGCAGTCCAACACCCACACAATTAAGAGAGTGAGAGGTGCATTTATTCGTGTCATACTAACACAATTATCATTTACTTGTTTACTGACTAACACCATAAGTATTTCTTAAGTCAGTGGTTAAGTAAACGTCCACGATTCTCAGAATCTACTATAATATTTACAACGTTTTTTTTGCATTATGAATCATTTCATTCATTCATGCTTTATACTTTTTGGAATTGCTTTCTAACTACGTAAAGTAACAATAAATAGAAACATTATATCATCTTTTGTTTTTCTAACTTATTTTTGGTCCATGAGTTTTGTTTAGTTTGGGAATGTCAAAGTTGAAATGCTAAAAATGTTATCATATGTTGAGAAACTAGATTTTAAATCGTAGACTAGATTGACCTTTACTTTTCGATTTATTTTTATTTTTGTTGGGAAACATATGGGATATGGTTCAGTAGTTCACGTATAGCATTGACTTTAATCATTTGTATGTGTACACAATATTATAATAATATTTACTCTCATATTCCTACTCGCTTCAAAGAGTAAGCAGAGTAAAAAAGAATATATATACGCATATTTGAAACTGCATGAACTAATGCGTTTTATTTTATTTACGCAAAAATATATGTGACTCACTTTTTGAATTTATTAAGTGGTCTTGAAATGTGAAATGACACAAACAATAATATAAAAATAATATCTGATCAGCCCATTACCTCCCGGCAATTTTACCTCCCTTCACCATATACACTGACTGGCACGGAAAACGGGCCATTTTTTTAGATAATTGTTATGGTGGAAATGATTAGGCAGACGACTCACGTCATCAATCTGAAAAAATCTGTTGTGGCCAGCACAATACCTTCCGTCATTCTCGTGTATAATGTATAAATTCCATAATTTTTCTTACAAAAGATTCTAAATTTCCAGTAAAATTATTTCATAAACAAACTATTCAAATTGCACTTGACACTGGCATCTTCTTCTTCTTTAGCTTTTCCCATTCGTTAGGGGTCGCTATTTTTGCATATCGTTCTCATTTAGTTCCTTTTCTCTCAAATCTTCCGCAATACAGTCCTTCCATCTTATCTTTGGTCTTCCTCTGTTTCTTTAACGTCCTATTACTAAACTATTCATTCTTGTTCCAATATAATTCTTCATTTCTCCTCATGACATGTTCAAACCAATGTAATCGTCTTTCTTGTATCTTTCTAAAAACTTGTAACACTAGAGTTATTTTCTTACCGTATCTTTCCGTGTATTCCCCAATATCTACTTCAACATCCTCATATCTGCCACATTAATTTAATTTTTATTGATACTGACGTCTGTCAATTTGAATTATATGAATATATTACTAGTTCCCAAGTTTGGCATAGCTGGCTGAATTATAAAATTTAATTTCTTTAAAATTCTTTAACTCTGTATCTATTGAATATGAAGTATAAATTGTAATCAAATCGTATAGAGAATAATATATTCTTTAAGTTATAATAACGTTAAATGTCAATAAATCAAATTTAACTGTTAAATCTTCAAATGAGACTACTTCCGGTTGACCAATTATAACCAAAATCTAATCAGTTGTTCTTCTGGATGTAAACTTGAGGAATACGAAAAAATTATAATTTTTGGAATCGTGGTATTGAAGTTATGGAATCCGGAACTTTTGTCACACACACACACACACACAGACACACAGACAAACATTCATACAGACATCATCGTAAAAATGGTAAAATCGTATTATATGGACCCTAAAACGTGCTTATTCAGTAAAAACTCATCATTGAATTTTTTGACCAAAGACAATACCTTCCTTACCTAAAGGTGACGGAAAAGACATAAAAAGAAATATAACTTGTAGTAATTATTAGTTATTTATTTTTTAAAAAAGAAGAAAAAATATACTAGTATTACAGAAACGTATATATTAACTAATTTACAATTATTTCTAAGTTAATCCTTATTCCTTTTACGGAATATAAAATTATTTGTCACAATATGATCATTCTAGTGCCAACGTATGGTACGAAAATAAACTACAATTATTTCAAATAATTTTATATTCCGTAAAAGGAATAACTATAGTCTTGGAAATAATTGTAAATATCATTAATATATACATTACTTAATATTAGTACTTTTTTCTTCTTCTTTTAAAAATAAATAACACCCAATAATTTCCACAAATTATATTTTATTTTATAAGGTTTTTTTCAGGTCTGCTAAATCATTTTCACTATATATCTCCATTAATTTGTACAATAGGGGTTTCCAATCTACGGCTTTTAAAAAAATACTTATTGGATATGAATGTTCATCATGTATAAGTAATATTAAGGTGAATATAGTTATTAATTTATTTTTTTACCCTAATATCAAAATGAAACTTTAATACATTTAAATCGAGTGCAAAAATTTGGTAGCAGCTATGTTTGTGACGTAATAGATACTGTCAAATACTATTGGCTAATGGCTGTTTGAATGCGTAAGCCACGGTGTAGATGACGTCACACGCGGCGTTGATTTCTCGATCCTCATTTATTGAAACTTTAATATTTTATTTCTGCCGTATTAGAAATATTTAGGCGGAAATACAAAATACGGATCTAATATTTTTATGTACAAATTAACATATTAAAAAATCTGTTGTGGCCAACACAATACCTCTCGCCACTTCTGTTTTTGGTTACATAAGTAGAGGGTGCGAGCAGTCATGCGACATTCTTGGCCTTGACAAGCAGATATACGGGCCCATGTCAGAATAACAATTAGTAATTATGTACGTAGATGTTAAATGTCAGAATTTTCCATTAAAAATTTCTAGATTATCTAAATTCACGTAGTTAATTTGTTACCAGGAGTGTGGAATTTACTTGTCGAGAAAAATAAACCACATGGAATTGGAAAGTCACTAAATTTAGAATGAAAAATTATGATATTTGACATCTATGTACATAATTACTAGCTATCATTCTGACACGGGCCCTCATATCCGTTTGTCAAGGCCAACAAAGTCACATGACTGCTCGCGCCCTATTGTATTTAATATTTCTTGTATACCTACATTCTACACCAAAAATTCTACTTATATCTATTCTTTATATTTAGATTTTTGAATTTTAAATTCATTCTATGACGAAATTTTGTCCTACTCTTCCAATTTTTCGAAATGTTTCCAATTCATTGACGAGATTGACAGTATTTTTGAAGGGTATATGCAGTATACCTATAATTTTAAATATTTAACTATTAATACAATAAGAAATAATATAATGTATGTGTAATATATGATTTTTATATACCTTATATTTCTTTATCTCTAAATCTATAAAAGATATAATAAAATATTTATATGTATCAGATAGGCAATTTACTCTTCTTTATAATAGCAAGAACAAAAATTTTCAATAAAATAATATTTAGATTATTTTTTAAGAATCTGCTACTTCCGGTTGTCCTATTATTACCAAAACCTTTTCAGCTCTTCCCAGTAATATCCGATTGAGAAATACGTAGTTAAACAGATATTTCGTATTATAGTTTTTGAGAAATCGTCCTTCCAACATCCCTACACACATACACACACACACAGACATCATCGTAAAAATATTAAAATCGGATTGTAGGAACCTTAAAACGTGCTTAATCAGTAAAATCTGGATATGCGATTTTTAGCATGAATCCAATACCTCTCTTAGCGAGAGGTAATAAAGATGAAAAATACTTGGAAACCCGTATTATGAATTATTTTTAATTATGCTATACAAAAGATTAATTTGTATTATTAAAAGATAGTTTTAGGTATCTGACTACATGATGTTGACTACTATTTTCCAGGAATGTGACTGTACAGAAGCTAAAGTTGCTATAAACCGCATTTGTAATAAAATAAAGATTCATACAACCCGATTTAACATTTTTTATAATGGTCAACTCCGAGTAAAACAGACATCTACTCTTATACTTACACATTTTCTTCGTTTCTGTCCCTGTGCCGCATCACCGTTGAGGTAGGATCAAATAGATTTTGAACTAATCGCGCATGCTCAATGTGATCGAATACTAAGTATTTTGTCTTGTTTGTAAGTATTTAGAAATTGATTTAATAATTGTAGGAAATAGGAGAAATTCGTTTGTTTTATCCAGAATCAGAAACGTTATATGAAGTTTCATTGTCATAAGAAAGAAATCTGTATTTAAACACTGAAATGTAAAATTATTTTATGCATTAGACAGGAATGAGTGGAAAAGGAGAATAAGGAACAGTGACCCCCTAGTAAAATAAGGAAAAACTGAGGAAAAATTTGGCAGTTTTTTTACATATTATATTATATAAACAATGATAGTACTTTACTTGAAGTTGTAAAGCGGTTTTACAAAGTTTAAACAAGTTATGTATTTAATTTGATTTTTTTTTGGACTCACGATAAAAATCATAATGACTGGTATTTAAAACTACTCGTATTACTATACCTCCCTATGTTAGACAGGAGGTGATTTGTTTAAGAATATGCATCACAACAAACTACGCGTAAGATATGATGACATATTTGTTAACATATAAAATATATAGGACAAATTAAAATTTATAATATAGCATTTAAAAATAATGGATGTATATTTGTAATTTACAAGCAATCGATCAATGTCATTTGTCAATTGAATAAAACATTCGTAGTTTTAGATTAATTACTATTAATATATTAACTGTTACATTTAATTAACATAAATAAATATTATTAATGCAAATTTTGTGTATTAGTATTATTTCTTTTTCATTTTACATCAATGGTTTATTCATTAAAAATGGCAATATCCGGACTAAATTTTAAAATCGTATCATTTTAAAACAATTATTTTAAATAATGTTTATTTTTATATCAAGGCCGCGAAATATCTCTTTAATATTCCGGGGGAAAAAATGTCGTCGAGGCCGCTTGCGGGTTGCGATCGAGGGCGCTAATGGATTTCTCGGACACACAAATTTTGTTGTATCTTAATAGTTTAATTTATTGAAATAGAAAGGCGACTGTTTCATGGGATTGACATTTGATATACAAAACAATTAGTTGAAAAGAGATTAAATAATTTCTAAAATAACTAGTTTGCAATGTTTATTGTATTTACATATTTTAAAAAATCTGATGTGACCAACACAATACCTCCCGCCATTTAATTTTTATTAATTTAAATACGTATACCTACCTATGGGGTCTTGTGGCCGCGTGCCTGAGTGTCTGGTCGCGAATCTGGGGAATCGGATTCAATACCTACCAACACCAAATATTTCGAATTTTAAATGGCACAAAATTGACCCCTGTGGTATACTCTCCACGCCAGAAATAAGTGCCTGTGAGGCGACGCTTGGTAAACGTCCGCACGATACAAATATGTCATCATCATTCCCAAAATATGTGTACAAAACAGATTAGCACACCAAGCAATGGGTAATATGCCGTGATGATATATATTTTTTTTTATATAAATACATACAGTAAAATTTTTGAAAGATGTCCGATCAAGGTTGTCTACGAATTGTATGAATTCAGATTTTTGCTCCGCGCATTATGACAAATTCAGTAGTGTCGTTTGCTTAGTTTTTATGAAGGTACATAAGATATTACTGTTATTTTATTATTATAAAAATATATGTTACAATAAAAGCATTCAAAATTCAAAAATAAGTCAACTGGTAAGTTTATTAGCAAATGTAAAACCAAATATGTGAAAAATAAGATACTGACACAATGTCAGTGTCAGTGACTCTGACACAAAATAATGTTATTCGTACGGCTATGAATTAAGGTAATGTATATGAATTAATAAATAAACTTACGTTACAGCGAAAGTATTATCAACAACGAGCATCGTTTTAAAGTGGAATGTCCTAACTTAGTCGAAACAATATGAATTTTTGAAAGACAAGCGTGTTATATCTATCCTTATCGCACATACTTATAGCCTTTGCAAAGAAAAGAGATAAATATATGCTAATTTGTTAATTCGTTCATGATAAAGAAGACATTGATCGGACATCTTCCAAAAATTTTACTGTACCTGTATATTTACTAATGCTGGAAATTATGTATATTAAGTTTCTTTCCAAATAACTATTGTTCTATTTACAATTTTCTTTTTAGAACGTTACTATTATTAATTTGAAATGATTATTTTTTTGACAGTGACATTTATCTGTGAGTGACATACATTTGAAATATGAACTGTGTAACTAAGAAATTGTGTTTATCTATAAAACATTGACATATATAAAATTGATTATTATATTAATTTATTTATAAAGCATATAGCGAGAGGTAAAAACAAACAAAAATACTTATTGTTGTAATATTTTAGATGTCATTGTCATATTATCCGTCATGTCAATTCTCAAGTGTCAGTGTTTTTGTTTACATCCAATTTCGCGGACTGTATTGTGTCTGCGAAATGTTTAGTTCGCGGGCAGTTGTACAAAAATAAATACATATTACTACTAATTAGTATTATCCATTTCTGGGTGTATCAATCACATTTTTTTTTGTAAATATCTCTACAGATGTGGAGAGAACACTACATGTGTTATTTATGTTTTATTTAAAAAAATTAATGTCGGCGGATTTGAATCCAGGGCTACAAAATGACAATCGGCCACATTCTCTTAAAGCACTCAAGGATGTGCTATTTATAACGAGTGTATAATAATTCTAACTCATTTTCAAATATTGACATTTCTAGTTATTACACATTGGTTATAAGAAATTGCATAAATACTGGTTCCTTAATTAACAGACTCATACGGTAGACGAGAGAACATGAATTTAAATCTCTTAAATCGGTCTCTTTAAGAACCTAGGAAATATGAAATCAAATAATCGGTTCTAGTGGCGACGCCCTAACTGATATATATTATTTCAATTGATGACTACGTTTATCTCGCACTAGTTAATCTTTATCCACTTAAATGCTAACCCGCTTGAGTTAAGCGGGTTAAACGTGCGAGATAAACACGTTAGTTTAGCGCTAATTGCGAGATAAACGGTTAAGGCTAGGGATTAACTTCAATTTTTTTAAAAAAACTTGTAAATAATTATTAAAAATACATATTACTCTCGATATTACTATATATGTACACTCAAAACTTCTAAAAACTGTTTGTTTCGAGGTTTGCTTCAAAATCGTGAGCGTTTTGTTATTTTTAGTATAGTAAGTTATCCGCAAAATTTTCTATCTGTCCTTGTTTAACAGCAGTGGATAAACGCTAATTATCCTCCTGTAGTCACATTAAACCATGCGATATAAACGAGCAGGAGTTAAGAGTTAGTTTTAAGTCACTAGATCAGCTGGGATTAAGTCAGGATTGCATTAGTTTTAGCTCTGAAAATTTGAATATCGTATTCAAAGTAATTCTTGTACTAGCACGGTATGGAAGATGATATTTGGTAAATATCATCTACGGTGCAAATACTTTTTCACTTTTGGTTATTAGATATGATCTAAAGTTTCACAGTAGTTATTCTCAGAGTTGGTGGCACGTCCCCAAGAGGACACTAAGAAGCTAGGGAGCGGTAAAAGGGGATGTTATCGACATTCATAGCTCAGTGGTTAAAATATTAGGTTGTTAAGGTGGGGTTCAATTCCGTAGAGACGCTGTGGAGACTAATTTAAAGGACAAGTTTTGTTTCTGGGGTAACAGAACTGATAATTTTTTGTTTGAGTATAAACAAGACTGTGCACCGGTTAATCAGCATATACTTTTCTTCGTAGAGATGACAAGTAGCATGGCATTATGTTTAGTGATGTGCCATTTGAAAGTTTCATATTGAAAATTTCAATTTTAAACTTCCAAAACTGAAATTTCAAGCTTTAGATTTCTCGAAACTTTCAAAAGCTATAATGCATATGCGCCGTGTATCTCTCTGGACTTGCGCAGATCAACATGCATATACTTATCGTCGTATAAGTTTGACGCTTTAATAGAAAAATATGTTCGGTAAATCTACATGTAGAATGTATACTTTGTTCATTATAAAATTCAGTACAGTTTAATTGTATTTATGTCATTTCATTGAAATTTATAGTGACACATTTTGGGGAACTTTCAATGAAACTTTCAGTGAAACTTTCAAAAAAATAAGTTTCTGAAATTTGCACATCACTAATTACATTTGATTGAGACTTTGTTTCATTTCCATGACTACATTATAAAAAATCTGATGTGACCAACACAGTACCTCCCGCCATTTAATTTTTATTAATTTAAATACTTATATTTATGGGGTCTCGTTACCGCGTGCCTAAGTGTCTGGTTGCGAATCTGGGGAACCGAAATCGTAATATTAATGACATAGCAAAATCATTTTTACATGACATAGCCGGTAGTTAAAAATATTTTTTCTCAATTTTCGGTTAATAATACAGTGACGGTTTTGTGATCAGTATTCGAACTTGGAGCTTCAGGACCGCCAGTCGCCCGCTGCTAAAGTAAAGTAAAGCCATTCACTAAATCTTGAAATATAATGAACACTAGATATATTCTGACACGTGTAACTTAACTGCATAGAAGAATTCTCATAATGATTATTCCAGATAGTAATCTTTGAAAATATTGACAATGTTTTAAAATGTCTTCTTTATTCCATCTTATCGCCTACTGCAGTCACGTTTTATTTAATCATCTGAGTTAATAATCTCCTACTGCTCACGTATTCGCTCGCGTGGGCGACAAAAGAAGCACGACACTTGATTTTTTCTTGTTTCCTCAAACCGCTAACCATTTGTTTTTTTCCACGTCTCGCGTTTTTCTTGTTTCTTTGATCGTCATTTGTTCCATGCCTTGACACGGTCTTTAGTTGCGCGAAGGTCAAAACAATTACCAGCAGATGTTTATGGGTTATTCGTTTGTTATTTTTTTTGTTTGAATTGATTGTTCTGTTGTAAGTTTTTTTTTTATAAAATAAATTATTCAGAGTTAGGTAGGATAGTTATTAAATATACCTATTTTATTAGTGATTTGCATAGTTTCTTTTGCTGAAATATATTCAAATGCCACAATTTCTATTAACATTTCTTGGTATGTGTATTCATTGTATACTAGTATGTATGTAAGTAATAACTTATACACATTATTAGTAGCTATTCATACCTATACAATAGTAAATATTTAAATATATGACTACATTATTTAATACCAATCATAATTACCATAATAATAAAATGATGAAGTGTATAATCTGATGTATAAAAATCTGATGTGACCAACACAATATCTCCCGCCATTTATTTTTTATTAATTTAAGTACATACCTATGGGGTCTGGTTGCCGCGTGCCTGATGTCTGCTTGCAAATCTGGGGAACCCGATTCGATCCCGATCAACGCCAAATAATTCGAATTTTAAATGGCACAAAATTGACCCCTGTGGTGCACTTTCCACGTCAGCATTGAGGTGATATTTGGTAAACGTGCGCACGATTCAAATA
This sequence comes from Harpalus rufipes, assembly GCA_951394225.1. NCBI lineage: Eukaryota > Metazoa > Arthropoda > Insecta > Coleoptera > Carabidae > Harpalus > Harpalus rufipes. Next base: position 15,249,946 of record OX596289.1, read on the forward strand.
TGTCATCATTATTACCGAAATATGTGTACAGAGCAGATTAGCACACCCAGAAATATGCCGTGATAATATATTTATTTACATACATACTTGCATATTTACTAAAGCAAGAAATTATGCATATTAACTTCTTTTCCATATAACTATTTTTCTCTTTACAATTTCGGTTTTAAAACGTTACTATTATTAATTTTAAATTATGTATATTAAGTTTATTTCCATATAACTATTGTTCTATTTACAATTTTCTTTTTAAAACGTTACTGTTATTAATTTGAAATGATTAATTTTTTGATAGTGACATTTATCTGTCAGTTACATACATTTGAGTTGAACTGTGTAACCATGGAGTTGTGTTTAAAGTATAAGCTCCGAGATATAATTTTTATATTACTTTATAAATTTATCCATAAAATATATAGAAAAAGTATTAATGCAAACCTGTAGAAAATGGAATAATCTTTAATTTTTATAATAACAAATTGCGAAAAAATAACATTTAAAGGTATTTTTTGAAGAAAAACTATTGAGCTTCAAGTAAACTGCCATTTCCGGTTATCACCAAAATCTAATGGCTTCTTTCCATGTCAGATTAAGGTAGAAATACATAGTTTCAAAAGTTTCTGAATGATAGTACTTGAGTTAGAGCGCCCAAAAGATCCACACACACACACACACACACACACACACACACACACATACACACACACACTCACACACACATACATACACACACACACACACACACACACACACACATATACACACCCGCAGACATCATCGTGAAAATGTTAAAATCAGATAATAGGCACCTTAAAACGTGGTCATTTACCAAAATCTCGATATGCGATTTTTAGCACGATCCCTATACCTCCCTTACCAAGGGAAGCGGTAGTTAAAAAGTTACCGTTCTTGAGAAATATTGGTTTTAAAGAACGAAAGTTATGTTTGCATATCGTAGGTCGCAAATTTTACTTGAAATTTCGATTAAACTGCATTGTTTGGCATAAAATGACTAATAACACTCATAAGCTCGATACGGCACTGGTGATTTAATCGCTAAATCAGCCACATTCTTTTTTTTTTTGGTATCGAAAAATTGATATATGTGTAATTTTACAACTTATGCTATAATATCGATGCTATGCTTCCTTTTAACTGACAGTTGAGTTAAAAGATTGTTCAAACTGAGATGAAAATAAATAAATAAATAAATAAATATTTCATCACGGCATATTACCCATTGCTGGGTGTGCCAATCTGTTTCGTACACAGATATCGGTAATGATGGAATATTTGTACCGTGCGGGCGCTTACCAGGCGTCACCTCACGGGCACTCATTGCTGGCGTGGAGAGTGCGCCACAGGAGTCAATTTTGTGCCATTAAAATGCGATGTAATTTTTTTGGCGTCGGTCGGGATCGAACCCGGGTCCCCAGATTCGCGACCAGACACTCAGGCACACGGCCACGAGACCCCATGAGATGAAAATACAGGGCCTAAAACGATTTGTTTCGCTTATGGCCGGTTTTATAAAGGACAGATAAATTTATTTCGAAAGTAAATAAAATTTATTCCTTCAAATGACAGTCCAAATTTTGACAGTAATGTTGGAATACGATAATCGACTGGAAGTTAGTTGAGGGAAGAAAAATGATCGAAACGGTTTAAAATCGAAATTAAACAACTTTTGACAGTAATGTTATAAATTCCATAAAATGAATAAAATTAATTAGAACTTGTAAGTTTAAATTTATTCTGCCCTTTATAAAATCGAGGGTTAGAATAGTATATTAAACCATAAGTTACAGAAGGCAAAATATTCTAACGTGTCAAAATGCTTCATCAGTATGTGGCTGCCAAACGCAAACTACGTGCCCAATATGAATAACACCTGATATATACTTCACAGACTGTGGTACCAACGAAATGCAAAAATTCTTCATACATTTTGTTCAAACCTCGTATACACGCATACTTGATAAAAAAACAGAATCTGAAGACAATTGAAAACATAAAAGCCTTGTTCAAGACGAGGCGATACACACATAATGGACAAATCCTATAAACAATGTCAATGTCACCTTTAATAAAAATATTCAGAATATCAAACCTTGAATTAATAGAACATGAAATATCAATATAACATCGTTTATGCGCTTTCATGTTCGCCGAATTTGTACGATGGCGGCAATTGGAGATTCAAATTAACTTCTCCCGCCGTTAAACCTTGTTGTGATGTCACAACTAGGATGTATGAGCTGTCAATCTGTCACTGATACTGCATTTTACATTTATTTAATTCGTTTTTCATGCACATGCTTTTTATCATTTTATATGAGAATGAACCAACAATTATCTCCGTTATTAAGCAAGATAGCGATTATCAAATAAAAAAAATACTATAGACAATATGGGCAATAAGATGTATCAAAAAAAGTTCTATTACTTCCGGTTCCGAAGTACATGATACAACTTTGAAATTTCAAATAGAACATACTATATTTTTAAATATTTTTGGAAAGTACGCAAAATTTGTTTTACAATGATAGTAAACAAGTAGGACGTTGTATTATTAAAAAGTAAAATGGCGGACGTTTGAAATATCTTACAAAATAAGTCAAGAAAGTGTCGAATATTGTTTTATTGGATTTGTTGCCTAGCTTACATCATATATATGAATTTATCTTAAAATATATTAGCAGCTATGCACAAAAAAACAATAAAATCTCACACACTTGATTTTTTTCATAAAATGTTTTTATCAAAGAACTTCTTTGATAAAAACATTTTATGACAATGACAAATTTTAAATGAATTATTTTTTTCTACGTTCCGTCGCCTTTAGATAAGAAAGATATTGTCTTGGTCAAAAAATTCATAGTCAGTTTTTAACGAATAAGCACAATAGGTAAAAATCGAAGACGATCCAAAACACGTGCAAGCAAAGCAGCTGTCAACAAGTAAGTGAACATTCAAAATGGCCGAGCTTGTCGACATAAGTGAGAGACATGAGTACCAACATAAAGCCACAAAAAGATCGAAATTCGAATATACGTAACCCGCGAAAATTCAAAATTCGCGATAGTTTTTGAACACACCTCGTATGGTATGTATTGGCCACATCAGATTTTTTATTTTTGCAAATAACTTCCAAGTATTAAATATAAATGGATTTTTGTTTATACTTCTTTCGAGCATTTCTTTATGCTGTCATTTAAATTTAGTTTTATTTAATATAAAATATAATTGTGAAATAAATTTTCTGAGTTTTTTATAATTATTTAAAAGCAGTTTTCAGCCGACTATTCAATATAACCTTCACCTACTGTGGGCCTAGAAAATGCAGCACCAAGGAATTTTAATAATATATAATATTGCAAAACTATTTAAAATTACCTACATATATATTCAATTTAAAATAAATATAAATTTATATATGTTTATTTATTATTAATAAATTCTGTGTAAACATACATACTCCGCAATAAAATATAATTGATTTGCCTGAGAAAAAAGGAAAATGCAGTAAAAATGTTTGTTTTTAGAGCCGCCTGCATAATAAAATGTTTATCTCGTATTTTTTGCCTCAGAAACCTTGAAATTTGTTTAGAATTAATGATAGAAAGATACGTGAGATATTTTGAAATACAATTCACGTTTTAGAATACAAGTTGTGTTAAAGCGGTCAGATAGCATACATTCTGCATCGAATTGATAAATTTTGTGGGTGTGGATAATTTATTAATCTATTTTTACCTTGATAACTATAACAATTAATATTACATATATTTATTTATAAAACGAATTTGTGTCCTTCAAAGCTATCTATAGTGATATTTCGAATAGTATTTTAAACAATATAGACACAATTACCCGTATTCCTATATTTTAAGGTTATGGCAGCGATATTTTGGAATAACAAAAATTTATTTATTACATTGTATTCTATTTCATAAGTAAGGTTTTTTGTATTTTAAAATTGCTATATTTAGAATATGTGATATTTGTAAATTGAAGTCTGTAAAAAATATTTTTATGGCACGCTGCCAATGAAAACTTAACAATACTGTTATGAAAAACAAATATGTACTTATTTACTAAATAAACACCTAACTTTGACATTTGACCTTATAAACAAATATGTTTTCTACATACTTTTGTTGAACAAAATTTTATCTTGGAAAAAATTGTTTGCTTTATAAAGAGCTAAAGTGATACTTTTCGTGGCGAATCTGTAGACGTTTAACGCAAAAAAACACTTTTGCTTCACATAAATATATTGTTTTTTTTTCTTTTCAAACGATTACTTATTACCTATATCCAATTATACATTTTTATCATCATATATGTACGTTTGGTGTGTTTAGGAAAACAAAAATTTAAATAAAAAAAAAATTGACATTGGGAATGTTTACGATATTTTCTTCTTCGCTACTTAATGAATATTTTTTGTGATTAATTAGGATATTTATTAGTTTTTCGTCATATCAGATTAGGAAATGTCATGTCTTAAATTGTAGAAGCCACCAAAGCATAAACATTAAATGATATTTGTTAACATGTAGGAATTTTATTGCAGCGACAACAATTTTTTTTCTATATTTGTAGTTATTTTTGCTTGTCAGAAAACTCTATGGACTTTTAAATTTTTCCGACATTTGAGGAAAAGAAAAATAATGTTTCAAATATTTACTAGGAGGCCTGGTGGCCGTGTGTCTGGTCTGGTCGCGAATCTGGTCCTATATAGTTTTGATTTTTCTGTCTGTACCATTCAACATATATTTCATTTCCATATGAACCACGAACGTACACTTTTCAAAAAGACGATAGCAGCAGGCTTGAAAGTACTGGGAATTTGAAATATACATGTGTGACCTACATTAAAAATTTGAATATAAAAACTAATAACTTTTTTTAGTCCCTATTATACAGTTTTAAGTTAGGACTGGGGACCCGGGTTCGATGCCGACGGACGCCAAAAATTAATTCAAATATTAATTAACACAAAAGTGAATCCTGTGGTACAGTGTCCTCGCCAGAAATGAGTGTCCGTGTGGTGACGCCCTGTAAATACGCGTACGAATATGTCATCATCATTACTGATATCTGCGTACAAAGCAGATTGACACACCCAGCATCGCACACAGCAATGGGTAATATGCCATGATGATTATTAACAGATCTCTTTTAAAGAGAACATGTTCCCTTTTTAACGATATTCTTTTGTTCTCCATTTTTATTATATATGGTCAGATTGTTCTCTTTTTCAATTTCGCAAACTTTTATTTATTTTTTAAATTAAGGTTAAAAACTCGCTGCACATATTAAATTAAATTAATTTTGTAAGTGCAACTATAACTGCAATTTTTTTGGTCCCGACTATTATTTTTATATATTATTTATACAAATACTTGTATAACTCTTTGGTCGCGAATCTGGGGAACTGAGTTCGATCCCGATCGACGTCAAATATTTCGAAATTTAAATGGCACAAATTTGACCCCTGTGGTGCACTTTCCACATCAGCAATGAATGCCCGTGTGGTGACATCTGGTAAACCCGCACGGTACAAAACATCATTATCATTACTGAAATCTGTGTGCAAAGCAGATTGGCACACCCATCAATGGGTAATATGCCGCGATGATATATTTCTTTATTTATTTACTTTTTTATCTTCCGTCTCCTAGCCTATAAGCAGGTAGTCCCTAAAATTTGTTTTTACTATTTTTACGATTATGTCTTTATGTATGTGTATGCGTCTGTATTATTACAATAAAAAATACCTACTAATTATTACTGAAAGTACAATTTAGAAATTGATCATTTATATTAAAACTATATACCTTATAACTGTATGAAAGGGACCATCAAAGTTTTAAAAAAGTTACTAGTTTATAAAATATTCGAGTTTTTAATGCCCTATGTCAACCATGTATTCTATTCTAAATTTATTCTTGGAGATTTATGCTATCGGAACCTATTTTTATATAAATTAATAAGAAAATAACGAAGGTAAATCAAATAACAGTTAACACGCAAGATAGAATCCTCGTGCATTTATATGATATTGAAAGAAATGTTGAAGAATAGGCCGTCAATCGCAATCAAATCTTGGATTATAATATACATATTTTTTTTATTAATTATTTTACAAAATTACTTAGTACCAAGGACGCATATTTCCAATTATTGACCACAAAATTTATTTTAATTAAACATACTAATTTTTATAAAAAAAAAATCTGATGTGGCCAGCACAATACCTTCCGTCAATCCTGTGTATTATGTACAAATTCCATACATAAATTTTCTTGCAAAAGATTCAAAAAATTTGGTTTTCTCGGTAACTGAATTCCATACTCCTGATAACAAACAAACCACATGAAATAAGAAAATTATGAAATTTTGAATGAAAAATTATAACACTTGTCAGTTATGGACATAATTAATTGCTGTCACTTTGACACGGGTCCTCATATCTGCTTGCCAAAGGCAGCAAAGTCATGTCACTGCACGCGCCCTATACATAATTTTTTTTGCAAAAGATCGTATATTTCCAGTAAAATTATTTCATAAACAAACTATGCAAGTTGCACTTGACACTGACATCTTCTTCTTCTGTAGTTTTCCCATTCGTTAGGGGATCGCTATTTTTATTTTCTTCTTCCACTCATTTTTGTTTTGCGTGTCGTCCTCATTCAGTTCCTTTTCTCTCAAATCTTCTGCAATACAGTCTTTTCATCTTATATTTGGTCTTCCTATGTTTCTTCCACCTTCTATTAATATATTCATCTCTCCTCATGACATGTTCAAACCAATGTAATCGTCTCTCTTATATCTAGAAACTGACATCTACCCATTTGAATTACCTGAATATATTAGCAGTTTCCATGGTTAAGTTAGCATAGCTGGCTGAATTGTGAAATTTATATAAAATTTATTATCTTTATTCTTCTTTAACTCTATATCTGTTGAATATCAAATATAAAATGCAATCAAATCGTATAGACAATAATATATTCTTTAAGTTATAATAACATTTAACTGAATTTTTCAAGAAAAACTGTTAAAATCTTCAAATGAGAGTACTTCTGGTTGACCAATTATAACCAAAATCTAATCAATACAATGTACCGTAAATATCAAATCATAACCAAAATCTTGGTTTGTTGTTCCGAAAATATAAAATTCCTGAAAAAAAAAATATTTACGGAACACGGTTGCTGAAATATGGTTACTGATTTTACTAACCAAATCAACCGAGCTTGAGGCATGGTTGTTTTGTGGTTATTACCCCCTTGCATTCTGATACGCAATGACAACCAGTTGTATTTTTTTTGGCAGCTTTGTTTTGAGTCATTTATAAAGTAATAAACACAAAACAATAAATATATACGTATCTTCAAAAAACTTCAGAATGGTATGTATTTATATTATTCATTACATGCTTTATAATTAACCTTAATCGTTATCATTTCAGGAAAATAATAACTCTTTAATAATTTGTCGCTGCATTATACTAATTATGTACAACAGGCCTCAAATTCACAAAATGTGTTAATGTAATACTGTCAAGTGTCAACTGTCATCTGCCACAGCTGTCTGCTTAACGTAGCTAAGGTCAAATCGTTCCGCAAAAAATATTCATAATTTAGTCACCATTGGTTAACCGAAAATAAACGTAAAAGAATTCTTGGTTACGATTTAATATTTACGGTACATAGTATAAGTCTGCATATGGTTGTAGAGGAATACGCAAAAATTGTAATTTTTGGAATTCTAGTATTGGAGATATCGTTGACGAAACCGCGGTGACACACACACACACACACACACACACACACACACACATACACACACACACATACGAACACACACACACACATACAGACATCATCGTAAAAATAGTAAAATCGTATTGTAAAGACCCTAAAACGTGCTTATTCAATGAAAACTCACCACCGAATTTTTTGACCAAAGACAATACCTTCCTTACCTAGAGGTGACGGAAGGTAAAAAGATCAATTTATGTGACTTCAATTATTAGAGGACAAAACAAGCTTAATATGTCAGAGAATATTACTCTTAACAGGCGTGGCCAGAAATTTTAAGACTCAATACGATGTGGAGTCCTTAATGACATTTTGGAAAAAAAGGGTACTAATTTTGTGATCCTGTTAACACATATTTAAAACATTTTAATAAGGCCTACGTATATTTTTTTACAGATTATGTGAGCAAAAAATAAAAGTAAAATGTAAAAACATAATATTTGAGAAATCTTTCGTGTAGCACATGATCTGGATTTCGATATATTTGTTAATGTACTCGGAATGGAAAATTATGGTTTCCAGCACCTAAAATTAATTACTGAAAAAAAACTGACATACTATTCTTCACTCGTCAGGCATCGGTTGGATTTTTTTTTTTTTGCTGCACTACAGACAAATAGGTCTATTGCACTTTGTATATAAGTATGACTTTTTACTCTTCAATTTAGGGTCACAAATGATGCAATATTTCTTTGCATTACTATGTAGGGTGTCTTGTCCTTCGTCCTCTTTACGGACAGTAATTCTGGGGACTCGTTGAATACTTCACCGCAATTCTCTGGGAAAACGGGGTTTTATGAGAAGTGGCTTATATAATTGTTGTCTCCTTAAAATTGGGATCGCAAAAGTTTTCTTCGGAAAAGCCATTTTTCAAAAAAATCATATAAACTACGTCGTGGAGTCCCAAGGACTCCTTACTGGTACATTTGCCGAGAAAAACGTGAATCAAAACAATGCCGCTCTAGGAAGGTACTGTAAGAAGCTCTGTAGTTGGTGAAATAATACAAGACATAAATGTACTCAAATAAGACGGGGAGTCCCAGGAACTACAGATCACTTTCAATTTAAATCATGTTTCATGAAAAAAAAAATCTGATCTGACTATACTTTCCGCCAATCCTAAATATTATGTATAAATTCCATACATAAATTTTCTTGCAAAAGATTCTAAATTTCCAGTAAAATTATTTCATAAATAAACTATGCAAATTGCACTTGACACTGACATCTTCTTCTTCTTTAGCTTTTCCCATTCGTCACGGGCCCCTATTTTTTATTTTTTTCTTCCACTCATTTCTGTTTTGCGTGTCGTTCTTATTCAGTTCCTTTTCTCTCAAGTCTTCCACAATACAGTCCTTCCAACTTATCTTTGGTCTTCCTCTGTTTCTTCAACCTTCTATTTCTAAGCTATTCTTTCTTTTTCCAATATATTCTTCATCTATCCTCATGACATGTTCAAACCAATGTAATCGTCTCTCTTGTATCTTTCTAGAAACTTCTAACACTAGAGTTATTTCCCTTATTCTTTCATTCCTTACCGTATCTTTCTGTATCTTCGCCAACATCCTCATCTCTGCCACATTCATTTACCTTTCATTAGGTGCGTTCAATAAGCCCCAGGAAACAAGCAATCCGCAGTAAATTGTTGAACGACTTTGCTAGCCTAGCATTTCCTTGATTTGCTTGCAAGCAATCCAAACGCCAAATTTCTCGCTTGTCATGCTAACTTATGAAATATAATGGCGGGAAATGCAAATTATACATACATGTATTTAATTTGTATTGTTTCTATCTCATTTTATGATGTGTTTATATCAATTACATGTCAAAAAGGCTTTCACAGTTTTGTGATGAATGTTCATAACTTTGTTAAATTTGAAATATTTTCTTAGACCTAAAAATATGTTCAAAATTAATTCCACTATCTGCAAATAACTGTACCTATCTATAAATATGTTTTGTATAACTTTCCAGACTAATAAAAGGGATATGAAAGATACACATGTTATATTTGACAACTGTATAACTTTCTCGATGACATGTGTGCATATCAGTTCGTCATATAGCTAGCAAATCTTTCAGTGTACCTACTAAGCAACAAGTCTCGTTTGCTTACCTAGCATTTGCTTGAACTGCTTACTTCATTGAACGCACCTATTGACACTAACATCTGTCAATTTGTATTATCTGAATATATTAGCAGTTTCCATGGTTAGCATATCTAGCTAATTTATGAAATTTAATATCTTTATAATTATTTAACTCTATATCTATTGAATATGAAGTATAAAATGTGATCAATTCATATAGAGAATAATATATTCTTCAAGTCAATAAATGATATTTAACTACGTTTTTTCAAGAAAAACTGTTATAATCTTCAAATGAGGGTACTTCCGGTTGATCTTTTATAACCAAAATCTAATCACTTATTCTTCTGGATGTAAACTTGAGAAATATGAAAAAAATATAATATTTGGAATCGTGGTATTGAAGTTATGCGATCCGAAACTTTCGTCACACACACACACATAGACAAACAAACACACACACACACACACACACACACACACACACACACACACACACACACACACACACACACACACACACACACACACACACACACACACACACACACATACATACATACATACATACATACATACATACATACATACATACATACATACATACATACATACATACATACATACATACATACATACATACATACATACATACATACATACATACATACATACATACATACATACATACATACATACATACATACATACATACATACATACATACATACATACATACATACATACATACATACATACATACATACATACATACATACATACATACATACATACATACATACATACATACATACATACATACATACATACATACATACATACATACATACATACATACATACATACATACATACATACATACATACATACATACATACATACATACATACATACATACATACATACATACATACATACATACATACATACATACATACATACATACATACATACATACATACATACATACATACATACATACATACATACATACATACATACATACATACATACATACATACATACATACATACATACATACATACATACATACATACATACATACATACATACATACATACATACATACATACATACATACATACATACATACATACATACATACATACATACATACATACATACATACATACATACATACATACATACATACATACATACATACATACATACATACATACATACATACATACATACATACATACATACATACATACATACATACATACATACATACATACATACATACATACATACATACATACATACATACATACATACATACATACATACATACATACATACATACATACATACATACATACATACATACATACATACATACATACATACATACATACATACATACATACATACATACATACATACATACATACATACATACATACATACATACATACATACATACATACATACATACATACATACATACATACATACATACATACATACATACATACATACATACATACATACATACATACATACATACATACATACATACATACATACATACATACATACATACATACATACATACATACATACATACATACATACATACATACATACATACATACATACATACATACATACATACATACATACATACATACATACATACATACATACATACATACATACATACATACATACATACATACATACATACATACATACATACATACATACATACATACATACATACATACATACATACATACATACATACATACATACATACATACATACATACATACATACATACATACATACATACATACATACATACATACATACATACATACATACATACATACATACATACATACATACATACATACATACATACATACATACATACATACATACATACATACATACATACATACATACATACATACATACATACATACATACATACATACATACATACATACATACATACATACATACATACATACATACATACATACATACATACATACATACATACATACATACATACATACATACATACATACATACATACATACATACATACATACATACATACATACATACATACATACATACATACATACATACATACATACATACATACATACATACATACATACATACATACATACATACATACATACATACATACATACATACATACATACATACATACATACATACATACATACATACATACATACATACATACATACATACATACATACATACATACATACATACATACATACATACATACATACATACATACATACATACATACATACATACATACATACATACATACATACATACATACATACATACATACATACATACATACATACATACATACATACATACATACATACATACATACATACATACATACATACATACATACATACATACATACATACATACATACATACATACATACATACATACATACATACATACATACATACATACATACATACATACATACATACATACATACATACATACATACATACATACATACATACATACATACATACATACATACATACATACATACATACATACATACATACATACATACATACATACATACATACATACATACATACATACATACATACATACATACATACATACATACATACATACATACATACATACATACATACATACATACATACATACATACATACATACATACATACATACATACATACATACATACATACATACATACATACATACATACATACATACATACATACATACATACATACATACATACATACATACATACATACATACATACATACATACATACATACATACATACATACATACATACATACATACATACATACATACATACATACATACATACATACATACATACATACATACATACATACATACATACATACATACATACATACATACATACATACATACATACATACATACATACATACATACATACATACATACATACATACATACATACATACATACATACATACATACATACATACATACATACATACATACATACATACATACATACATACATACATACATACATACATACATACATACATACATACATACATACATACATACATACATACATACATACATACATACATACATACATACATACATACATACATACATACATACATACATACATACATACATACATACATACATACATACATACATACATACATACATACATACATACATACATACATACATACATACATACATACATACATACATACATACATACATACATACATACATACATACATACATACATACATACATACATACATACATACATACATACATACATACATACATACATACATACATACATACATACATACATACATACATACATACATACATACATACATACATACATACATACATACATACATACATACATACATACATACATACATACATACATACATACATACATACATACATACATACATACATACATACATACATACATACATACATACATACATACATACATACATACATACATACATACATACATACATACATACATACATACATACATACATACATACATACATACATACATACATACATACATACATACATACATACATACATACATACATACATACATACATACATACATACATACATACATACATACATACATACATACATACATACATACATACATACATACATACATACATACATACATACATACATACATACATACATACATACATACATACATACATACATACATACATACATACATACATACATACATACATACATACATACATACATACATACATACATACATACATACATACATACATACATACATACATACATACATACATACATACATACATACATACATACATACATACATACATACATACATACATACATACATACATACATACATACATACATACATACATACATACATACATACATACATACATACATACATACATACATACATACATACATACATACATACATACATACATACATACATACATACATACATACATACATACATACATACATACATACATACATACATACATACATACATACATACATACATACATACATACATACATACATACATACATACATACATACATACATACATACATACATACATACATACATACATACATACATACATACATACATACATACATACATACATACATACATACATACATACATACATACATACATACATACATACATACATACATACATACATACATACATACATACATACATACATACATACATACATACATACATACATACATACATACATACATACATACATACATACATACATACATACATACATACATACATACATACATACATACATACATACATACATACATACATACATACATACATACATACATACATACATACATACATACATACATACATACATACATACATACATACATACATACATACATACATACATACATACATACATACATACATACATACATACATACATACATACATACATACATACATACATACATACATACATACATACATACATACATACATACATACATACATACATACATACATACATACATACATACATACATACATACATACATACATACATACATACATACATACATACATACATACATACATACATACATACATACATACATACATACATACATACATACATACATACATACATACATACATACATACATACATACATACATACATACATACATACATACATACATACATACATACATACATACATACATACATACATACATACATACATACATACATACATACATACATACATACATACATACATACATACATACATACATACATACATACATACATACATACATACATACATACATACATACATACATACATACATACATACATACATACATACATACATACATACATACATACATACATACATACATACATACATACATACATACATACATACATACATACATACATACATACATACATACATACATACATACATACATACATACATACATACATACATACATACATACATACATACATACATACATACATACATACATACATACATACATACATACATACATACATACATACATACATACATACATACATACATACATACATACATACATACATACATACATACATACATACATACATACATACATACATACATACATACATACATACATACATACATACATACATACATACATACATACATACATACATACATACATACATACATACATACATACATACATACATACATACATACATACATACATACATACATACATACATACATACATACATACATACATACATACATACATACATACATACATACATACATACATACATACATACATACATACATACATACATACATACATACATACATACATACATACATACATACATACATACATACATACATACATACATACATACATACATACATACATACATACATACATACATACATACATACATACATACATACATACATACATACATACATACATACATACATACATACATACATACATACATACATACATACATACATACATACATACATACATACATACATACATACATACATACATACATACATACATACATACATACATACATACATACATACATACATACATACATACATACATACATACATACATACATACATACATACATACATACATACATACATACATACATACATACATACATACATACATACATACATACATACATACATACATACATACATACATACATACATACATACATACATACATACATACATACATACATACATACATACATACATACATACATACATACATACATACATACATACATACATACATACATACATACATACATACATACATACATACATACATACATACATACATACATACAGACATCATCGTAAAAATGGTAAAATCGTATTATATGGACCCTAAAACGTACTTATTCGCTAAAAACTCATCATTGAATTTTTTGACCAAAGACAATATCTTCCTTACGTAAAGGTGACGGACGGTAAAAATTAGTGGAGGACTGTTGGCAACCCAACCTATAACCAAGTCAACGTTAGATAATCTGACATGCATTAAAAGCAATACATCTTTGCATGAATAACTAATAATGTAGTATTAGTGGTTGACAAACAGATTTCCAGCCAAGATACTCCTATTTCATATATCATAACACACAGTGACAATGGCGTCTAAATTCTCAGATTCTTTTATCTCGCTGATTAAAATTGTGGTTTAAAAGGCGCCATGACACAATATTTATCTTAAAATTTTTGTGGTACTTGTTCTTAAAACAATGATTCACTTCTAAATAAAATGTTTATTTTATGGCAGCTTAATGCATGTAGTTAAGTTGTAAATAAATAAAAAAGTGAATGCATGCAGAAAACAATTAAAATAATTATAAACAAAAGATAACTCTATGTGACATCATTTTATGTAAAACAAGTGTATGGAAATCAGAAGCGGCCTCTTTGTACTAATGCAAAAATAGATAGAGCAGCACGCCTCAAACTTTACGAGAACGATTCGAAATTTCAAAAAAAAGTGTCGTTTGTAAATGAGAAACTGTCATTTATAGGCATATCACATTTATAAATTGTGCATTACCTACACCTACACGATTCAAGTAACTTTAAAGATTTCTCTCTCAAACAATAACGTAAGTACGAGTATAAGAGAAATATAAAAGTTCCTACAAGATTCGGCCGTGCGTTGTGCATTACCTAATGCCCCTACTGCATTACCAATTTAACGAATGCATGGCAGTAACTACCAAATGTCATTTGTTGTTATGTTTTTGGTGTGTACAAATGAATACGAAAAATCATAACATTTTATTTATAAGTACATACCTATACAGGGAGATTCTGTTCTTTTTACTTCCCGCTATCCTTAGTCGTGCTAAAAATCGCATATCGAGGTTTTTTTTATGTATGGGTGTATGTGCGTGTGTGCGTGTGTGTGTATGTGTGTGGATGTGTGTGTGTGTGTGGATCCTCTTTACGCTCTAACTCAAATACTATGGTCACACACTTCAGATCTCAAATGTATGTAACTGACAGATGTATGTCACTTTCAACAAACTATCATTTCAAATAATAATAGTAACGTTTTAAAAAGAAAATAGTAAATGGACCAATAATTATATGTAAAGAAAGTTAATACTGTTTCCAGCATAAGTAAATATGTAGGAATAGGTAAGATAATAAAAATATATATCATCACGGCATATTACCCATTGCTGGGTGAGCCAATCTGTTTTGTACACAGATGTCGGTAATAATGATGACATATTTGTTTCAAATTTTAATATATAGGATGTTCTATTTGAAAGTATAAAGTTACATACCATTGCGTAAAAATATATAGATATTTTAATATAAAACGAAAAAAATTTTCACAATATTTAAAATAATCGAATTATTAAAAAAGAACAGACCGATGAATCACCCTGTAGATTTATGTAAATATGTATAATATAACCAGATGGTTGCAGAGCAGTTGACCATCGACAAACAAACAGCTCGATTGTTTATCATCGAAGATTTAACAAAAAAAATCTGGTGTGGACACCACACGACTTCCTTGTACGATTATTAAACTATACATATATTTTTTAATAAATTACAAAATATTAATTTTAACTTCAAAACAGTAAGATATATAGCGACCATAAAGGGAGTTGTTAAAGAGAGTTTTGATTACAACAAAAAAATATTTGATTACAACAATGAATATAACTAATTTCACAATAAAAATATAATATTTGTTATTGTACGAATCATAAAATTGTACGTATTTAACGTAATTTGACATGAACATTTTTTTATTTTTTTGTCCTAATCCATAGCAAGCTTTATTACAAAAAAATAATTTTTAAATTTACATATCTCGCTTATTTAAAGGGCTAATTTAATAATACTTGATGTGCTAGACGCAGAAATTAATTCTCTAAAACTTTTATTTGAAGCATTTATTTGTAAAATCAAAATAAAATCATTTTATTCAAGAAAAACTGTTAACAACTTCAAGTAAAGTACCACTTCCGGTTAGCCTATTTTAACCAAAATCTATTATGTTATTTCGATTGACATAAAAGTCTTCTATACCAAATTTGAAAAGTTTTGGATTATATTTTAAAAGAGTTTTTCATTAAAATCTATTATAGGCTTCATGTAAAGTGCCACTTCTGGTAATTGTGTAATAACCAGAAAGGGAGGTGCACAACTAGATGCAGCGCCCGCTCCAGCGTTCACGTCGCCCCGGACAAAAACACAAATTGCCGCCCCTTAAACATATATATTTTAAAATTATATATCTTTTATTTAAAATAAAAATCAAATGGTTTTAAATTAAAATAAAAAATCTGATTTGGCCAACACAATACCTCCCGTTTAATTTAATTTTTATTCATGTAAATAATTAAAATTAAATTAAATATAAATACCCTGTGGCGCACTCTCCACGCCAGCATTGAGTGCCCGTGAGGTGACGCCTGGTAAACGCCCGCACGGTACAAATATGTCATCATCATTACCGAAATCTGTGTACAAAGCAAATTGGCAGACCCAGCAATGGGTAATATGCCGTGATAATATATTTATTTTATTAATTTATATACTTACCTATATTCATTGCTGGCGTGGAGAGTGCACCACAGGGGTCAGTTTTGTGCCATATCAAATTCTAAAATATTTGGCGTTGGTCGGAATCAAACCAGTTCCCAAGATTCGCGTGAAGTGACGCCTGGTAAACGCCTGTACGGAACAAATATGTTATCATTAATACCGACATCTGCGTACAAAGCAGATGATATATGTTTTTATTATCTTGCCTATATTTTTACATATTTTCTTATTCTGGAAACTGTATTAAGTTCCTTTCCATATAATTATTATTCCATTTACTATTTTCTTTATAAAACATTAATATTATTATTTGAAATGATTAGTCCGTTGACAGTGACATATATCTGTCAGTTACAAACATTTGAAATCTGAATTGTGTAACCATGTGTCAGGGTTGTGTTTAAAACGTAGGCTCCGGGATTAAAATTATAGATAGTTTTGTAACTTTGTCTATAAAATATATAGAAAAAATATTAATGCAAACCTGTAAAAAAATGAGAAAAAAGAACCCAAAAAGTGTAGTTATGAGGAACAATCTGCTGGTTCAAATTCTGTTTTAGTGTAAATAAAACTAATTTAAAATCATATAATCTACTATAAATGTATAGAGATGATTTAAAACTAATACATAATTTGAAAAAACAAAATGTACGATATATTTTTTAAAAGTACGATAATTTTGTACAATACTTTTTTCAAAATACAATAATTTTCATTGGGTGGTAGGATAATTTTATTTTATAATATGGCAACACTGGTGTTCTTTCCTATTTCTGTTTTAAACAAGTTCATGCAGCGCCCTGCATGCTATTCTATACGATGCGCGACTTTGTGTGTACCTAACCTTTTTCGTTATTTAATTATACGTGCCATTCTTTTATGGTTGTTTTCTTCAGAATTATGGATTATAGATATTTTTTTAGCTTTTAGGCAAAAATCGTAAATACGAAATGTAAATTGCATGTTAATTTCCGTCAAAGAAAAAAATGAGCAAGTATAAATTTCGATTAATTGAGTATTTAACTTATCAATATTTTTCACATTCCCAGCCAAAATGCCGCCCTATAGATCTGCCGCCCCGGACAAATGTCCGAGTTGTCCGCCCCTAAAGCGGGCCCTGCTAGATGTTATAGGAGTCCTAAATACAAAATTTCAACTTTCTACGGCTTACCGTTTTTGAGTTATGCGAGATACGTACGTACGGACGTACGTACGTACAGACGTCACGACGAAATTAGTCAAAATGGATTCAGGGATGATCAAAATGGATATTTCCGCTGAAATCTGAAAACCGAAATTTTTCGCGATTACAATACTTCCTTTACTTACGTACAAGGAAGTAAAAAGCTGTACGAGTAATGCACTAGCGTATAAAGCAACGATCATGGATCAATTTCTGTCTTCCAAAAACGTCACCGTATTGCATCATCTTGCATATGCTTCTGACTTGGCTCTGGTTGACTATTCTTCTCCAAACTTAAATTACATTTTTGACACGGAACCGTTACGACGATGTAAGAAAATTTGTAATTTAATAATATTTTTTGTTGCAAATATTTGTAACGGGTACAGCTAGTAACATCTGATAATTTCAGGTGATGTAAATTCTATGAATACAATTAATGTTGGTATAATTCAACTTTCGATACTTATTTATGGGGTCTCATGGCCGTGTGCCTGAGTATTTGGTCGCGAATCTGGGAACCCGGGTTCGATTAGTTCGAATTTTAATGGGACAAAATTGATCCCTGTGGTGCTCTCTCCACGCCAGCAATGAGTGCCCGTAAGGTGACGCCTGGTAAGCGCTCGCACGGTACAAATATTTCATCATTGCTGATATCTGTATATAAAGCAGTTTGGCACACCCAGTAATGGGTAATAGGCCGTGATGATATAGTTATTTATTTTAATTCACGTAAAACCTGATAATGTTAACCACCTATACCTTACTTATTCAATGAGAGAACGTACCCTATCACGAACCAAATTTGTATTATTTCATTCTTACTATTATTTTATTCCATATTTTTATTATATTTACAGTACTTTAATTATATAAATCTAAAAATAATGACAATACAACTCTGGTATGACTTCCTCCGCCAAAATTTTATAGTTTTCTGAGCGAAACAGGTACGTTCTCTCGTTGAACGAAGTATATACTTGTAAGGTCACTTAGACACTTTTAAAGTTATTTGAAAAGAAAAACTTCTTTGTGTAATTCTCCGTTTATGAAAAAAGATATACACACCTACGTAAAAGAAGTTAAACTTGTTCTAACAAGTTTGAAATAAAAAAAAAAAAATATGATATGGTGTAATACTTTTGCAATGTTGTGAAAATTATCGAAACTATAACGAACTAAATTATACAAAATTAAGATAAAAATAGTGCAGGTCATTTATCATATAATAGTTACAATTGAATATGTTTTATTTTTACTTCTAGCAATTATAAAAATTCTATCATCTATTTACGTGGTCTTCAAATTATAGCGAATTGGGTAACCCTTTCAAAAAATATTATTTTTACATTTTTTTTAAAATAACGGAATTAAAATAATTACATATATTCGTTTTAACTTGAATTATTTATATGCTATGAACAAATACCTACGTATATAAAAAAATTACATTACATGTAATTAATTACCACTATATTCAAATAAATTATATACATGTATTACAATTTGTGGGTGTATGTTGAATGAAAATGTATTACTTGTAATTTAATTAATTAATATAGCTAACATTATCTAATATGTGTGTACGGTTAAATAATTATTAATCTGTGCCAAATGTTTTTCTACCTGAGCAATCAGAGTTAAAAATATAACCAGAAAGAAAGAGATACAGTTTTGAGTAAGCACGTTAAATTATATTGTTCAAAAATATTCTCTTTATCATTATAATAATTCATTATAAGAGTGATACAAAATCTACAAAAAATGGCAAATCGTACAAATATATTGTGAGAGGAATTATAAATTACAAAAAATCTTGATAAAAATAAAGTGTAATACACAAATTTTAAATACATTCCTGCCAAGAAAAGGACGTTTAAAAAATAGTTATTTGTCGTACGCTGTAAAATGTAAAAGTGATCTTTTTTCGCCGAATTTGAAGGAGTTGCATCACAAGATGCTAAAAAAATCTGATGTGGCCAGTACATTACCTTCTCGTCAATTCTACGTATTTTATAAAAATTCCACACAGATTTTTTTTGCAAACTATTCTATGGGCGTTTTCTTTTCGGGGAGAAATGAACTGATCTTACCTCGTACTGAACTGCACTGAACTATTCCTAAAAAGAACAGTGTGTTTTTTAAAATAAGAAGTGAAAAATAAAAGCACAAGTATATAGCATTTTATATATAATATAATAAATCTGCTTAATTAGCTTGACTATAATCTGTTGTATTACCTTATGTGATTTGTTTTTGCCTCATTAAATTATTTTACATTTTTATATTTCAAGTCAAATCATTTCACAAAGATATTATGTAAATTTTGTTAGACACTGATATCTGTCAATTAGTAAAATTTTAATATTCTGTTTTCATGGAGCAGCTTTTAGCAGCATAGGTTGCAAGATATTTCTTTATAATTTTTTTTCTTTAAATTCATTGAATATGAAGACCAGACACTCAGGCACACGGCCACGAGATCCCATAAAATATAATATATTTCATATTCTGATTTCGTGTCATTTGCAGAGTGCCGTGGTGTAGAGTCCTCTGGACAACTCATAAAATAATCTATTTCAGTTTAAATATGTATAACCTAATAGTGAAAATAAAAATTATTTACATTACAAGTTACTTCTTTAATACTCATTTGTCCCGTTTTTGGTTAAATCCTTAATAACAGGTTAATAATAAAGCACATATCGAAATTTTGATAGAAATATTTAATAACTCATTTTACATATTGATTCGATATTGAATTGTAAATTTAACAAACAATTAAAATTTAACTATAAGTGTTGCAATTGGACATACATGTTTTAATTATTTAAAAAATATATATTCATAAAAAGCATACGTAGATACCTAATTTACAGAAGGTATAATTTTTTTTCCTTATGGGTGAAAATAACATAAATAGTACTATTACTTTTCTAATTTAAGTGCATCGGAGTTTTACATTCTAGGTTGGCTCGTTGGCTTAACACACTCAACAGGTGTTATAATTTACGACGTGTGGTAAATCAAATTACAGTGTTGGACTATTTTCATATCATATTACCACGAAATTGTCAATATTTGAATAAAACTCTGCTGTAGGTATAGTTTGTCTCAACTTATAGAGAACTGAGTTTCGTTGACTTTCATAACAGGTAGTTTCTTGATTTTTAAGTTTGTTTAGTCGAATCCAAATATCATAATCAGTGAAGTCAAATAGATTCAGTATTAGTTGAGCAGTAGCGTATACAAGGGGGGGGGGATATGGGGTTCAATCCCCCCCCCCTCCATTGAGAAACAATATATGTACATAGTTGTATCTAGACATAAATAAACAAATAAACGCCGAAATTACAAAGTATTATGATGATTTTTACTTTTCGTACTGAGTGTACAACTTAAATTCCCGCTACACTTTGATAAGCGAAGTTAGCGCCAGGTGTTCGGTCAGCGTCAGAGTGTAGTACAAGCGCATCATAACCTATGAAGTGCAGTGCGTAAAATAAATCTACTGCTATTTACCTCGACTGCTCACACTTCACTGGCCACATTTCTTTCAATGTTGATATTGACATAATTTATCTCTTACTTACATAATTGGCCCAATTCTGTAAGGAAGTTGCTAAGTCCTAGTAACGTTGCTAAAATTTGTAACCAATAGAAAAAAATGTAAAACCTGTCATTTTCATGTTTTATTCTGTGTTCGCAATTATTATTGGTTATTTGCTGTAGCAATGTTGCCAAGACTTAACAACTTTCTTACAGAACTGGGGCGAATGTATACATTTTATATTAAAATCTTAAATCCCCCCTCCCCATTAGAAATTTCTGGCTACGCTACTGTAGTTGAGACAAGCTACTCCTATAATAGCGTTCTATTATGCTCCACCACAATACCGACGGATAGGTATAACGATAGAGATCAAAATCACTGATTATGTTACAAATTTAGTATTCTTAAAATGCCCTTAATTACTAGTCACAGCTTCAAAACACGTCTTGTATACATCTTATTGATAGTTGAAAGTTTGGGAGCCACTGTTTTATTATATCATCTGTGTATTTATACATCCGGAATTGAAACAGAAATTCGCCGGCCTTGCAAAGCAATTTCGCATTCGCTTCACACAGCCTTGCACAGTCTAGGAAGCAATATTTACCAAATTCAGTGAACCTGAAGCCTTTTCTGTTTCAGAATGCGACAATACGACCAGAAAGGAAAACGATAGTGCATCCTTTTTCGGAGAGGAATGCAATCAGTGCAGGTGTTCGAGAATAATCTAAGCAGATATTTATTGCTACTTGATGCTTTTGTTTCTAGTAATAATAGTTTGTATACGAAACAAAGGACAGACAATCATTTAAGGAAAATAAATTTATAGTTTTATTATAAATCTTTTAACCACGATCAGTGGCGTAGCCTGGATTGAAAATTTACAGGCGCTCAGCATTTTGAGTATCTACCTATAAACGATATATATGCTAAATAATGGGCCACAAAAAAAAAAAACTTGCGTGGTATAGTAGTTATGTAGCAAAGTACTGAAATTCTATTTTTTATCACGAATGTGGAATTTATTTGCCGAAGCCCTTTTGGAAAATAAATTATATGAATGATAAAAAGGAACTTCAATGCCGAGGTGCATATTAGATTTTATTTGAAATCGAAAAATTGCGAAAATGAAAGGAATATTTATTTTTACCTTCTGTTACCTTTAGGTAAGGAATGTATTGTCTTTGGTCAAAAAAATCAATTGTGAGTAGTGAATAAGCACGTTTTAGGGTCCATATAATACGATTTTACCATTTTTACGATGATGTCTATGTATGTATATGTGTCTGTCTGTGTGTGTGTGTGTGTGTGTGTGTGTGTGTGTGTGTGTGTGTATGTGTGTGTGTGTGTCCGTGTGTGTGTGACGAAAGTTTCGGATCGCATAACCTCAATACCACAATTCCAAAAATTATTTCGTATTCCTTAAGTTTACATCCAAAAGAAGAGGTGATTAGATTTTGGTTATAATTGGTCAACCGGAAGTACCCTCATTTGAAAATTTTAACAGTTAAATATCATTTATTGACATTTAACGTTATTATAACTTAAAGAATGTATTATTCTCTATACGATTTGATTGTATTTTATACTTCATATTCAATAGATGTAGAGTTAAAGAATTATAAAGATATTAAATTTCATAAATCGAGCAGCTATGTTAACCATGGAAACTGCTAATATATTCAGATAATTCAAATTGACAGATGTCAGTATCAATGAAAAGAACATGAATATGGCAAAGATGAGGATGTTGAGATAGATGTTGGGGAAGACACGGAAAGATACGGCAAGGAATAAAAAACATAAGGGAAACAACTTTAGTGTTAGAAATTTGTAGAAAGATACAAGAGAGACAAATACATTGATTTGAATATGTCATGAGGAGAGATGAATAATATATTGGAAGAATAATGAATAGCTTAGTAATAGAAGGTTAAAGAAACAGAGGGAGACCAAAGATAAGATGGAAGGACTATATTGCGGAAGAAATGGACAAAATAATGCAATTTTCTTAGAGTGATGACATTGACATGAAACCTTGTTAGAATACGAAGCAAGGAAATAATATGAAATTTCAATAATCGGTGTTTTGCAACAGGTAAATAATGTTTTTTAGACTAATAATAGAATAATTAGATGTATTTTATATTTATTTGCCCCATTTTTAAATGATAATTAATATTAACCTCATAAATATTATGTCAGTAATTGATTTCTTCCATACTATAAACTGGGATTAGAATAATTAATAATTGGATTTTCAATTATAAACATTAAATAATAATGTATTTTACTTATGTAAAATGATATATAAATCAAATATAAAAAGCATCTATTAAATTTTATACGTTTCCTTACGTATAAATGGTTAAGTTGTTATTATGTATGTACTACGGTTTGCAGATTATGAGGACATTTCAACAATTAGTGGATTTGCATGGTTTAAACGATTTAAATATAATATAATAGTGTTTTACACACAATCTGTATGTATAATTATAAATATCTGCATTAGATATTTTTATAAATATCTTTCAACGGAGCTCCAGAAGGGAAGGTAGTAAATTTAAATCAATAATGTACTCGTAAATGTAGAATTAATGAATCAAAATGCAACTGATTTGTATACTTTTGATATATAATTTATTAATTGATTAGCAATATGAAATTTAAATAATCCGTGTTGATTACAACAATTAAATGCTTCCATTAAAATGTTTTGGTTGAAAAACAATATATTTTACATATTAATTATATGAAATTTAAATATGTGTTGATTACAACAATGAAATGCTTAACAGCATCACCAATTTAATCAATAATAAGCATTGGTGCAGAAAAGTATTAATATTTCTCAAAAAAATAATTTTATTTCAACAATTATCTTTAAATAATACTTTATTACTAGCTTTGAATTTGGCGCCGAATTTTGTAACTAAATTAATTGGTTCTCATTGTGTAAATCAAGCTTGTGGAATTCTAAAATGGTTTTTGGTGTCATTTTATCTATTATTATTGTATTGGAGTTATCGTGAATGAAAAATTAACCAATCCATTCACGCATTTAATTAAAGAATGTAAAGCATTTCACTACCTACATCATAACACTCTGTCATTAATACCACGTGCAACGTGCTGAAAGTAACCATTTCTTTTCACGTTTGGATCGTATGTTTTTCATTACATGATGATGCAACATATTCACACGAATTGCAATAACTTGTTCTTCGGCGCAGAACCAATTGTTAAAAAAATTTGCACACTTTACCTTCCGTGACCTCTAAGTAAGGAAGGTACTTGGGAAGGTATTGTCTTTGGTCAAAAAAATCAATGATGAGTTTTTACTGAATAAGCATGTTTTAGGGTCCCTATAATACGATTTCACCATTTTTACGATGATGTCTGTATGTATGTATGTGTGTGTGTCTGTGTGACTGTGTGTGTGTGTAACAAAACTACCGGATCCCATAACTTCAATACCACGATTCCAAAAATTATATTTTTTTCGTATTCCTCAAGTTTACATCCACAAGAACAAGTGATTAGATTTTGGTTATAATTGGTGAACCGGAAGTAGCCTCATTTGAAGGTTTAACAGTTAAATTTGATTTATTGACATTTAATATTATTATAACTTAAAGAATATATTACTCTCTATACGATTTGATTACTTTTTATACTTCAATAGATACAGAGTTAAAGAATTTTAACATTTAAAGGTATTTTTTGAAGAAAAACTATTTTGAGCTTCCAATAAAATGCCATTTCCGGTTATCCGATTGACACCAAAATATAATGGCATCTTTCCATATTAGATTAAGGTAGAGATACAAGATTTCAAAATTTTCTGAACGATAGTATTTGAGTTAGAGCGAGGATCCACACATACACACAGATATCATCGTGAAAATGTTAAAATTGGATTATAGGGACTTTAAAACGTGGTCATTTACCAAAATCTCGATATGCGATTTTTAGCACGATTCCTATACCTCCCTTAACAAGGATAGCGGGAGGTAAAAAATTAAGGTTATCCTCGACTCGAAAGGATTCTACACTTCGCTATTAATATGAATTGATAACTAATAAAATATTCCTAAATTGATTATAACGAAACTTACGGCTTATTCTTTTCTTTTATTCATATTTTATTCTTTTTCTTTATTATAAATATCAAAAATATCGTCAGTATACACGTACGCTTTTCTACCTATTGTTTATGATTTGTATCTATTTCGCGGTCGTATGCGTCCTATTTAATCCATGTGAATAAAATATACGTATTACAAGCGCGGCTTATACTATATCTATACAACTAGTAGAGTTATCTTTGGAATCAAATAATATAGTTAATAATTTTTATAAATTTGTAACGGAGTTAATCTGACATTTCAAGGGATTAAAAATGGGGATAGAGGTAACTCCGGTTTAGCTACTATTCCTTTTTATGAATTCAAAATGTAGTTAAAATTGGGATTAAAAATGGAGTTACTGACTAATTCGTTTTATGAATCTGCCTGTTATAGTTTTTGAGATAGCAGATGTAAACCCCGTAAAAACTCATTTTCCAATGCTTATATTTTGGAAACTATTGAAGATCAGACTCAAAAAATACCTTTTTTTCACACCTTATAATATGGTTTTTGAAAAGTTATACAAAATCGCCTATACGAGTATACTCGTATCTATTACCTACATGTGATTATCTGATCAAGTCAAAATAGTCTTCTAAATATTTTAATAGTCTCGGACAAAATTGATAATGTAATTTTATTTACTATAAAATAAATAATGAAATATAATGTATTTTTTTATCTCTATTCAACATTCACTAATAAAAAAACGACGGATAATCATTTTAGATAGAAGCTGAGCAAAGAAATACGTCGGATAACGTTAGTGCGTTAGCATTAGATTTACAAAATATTGTGCAATGAACGTATAAGTATAATGTGATCGACGAGTGGAAGACCATAGCATTTATTATTCGTGATTAAAAACATGACATTAAAATCTGTTAGCCAACTTCTCGGAAATCCAAAATATGTACTGGAAAACCCAAAATTTGAACAAGATTTGCTATAAGGAAAAAATATTTTCATAAACTTCCTACGCTCAAAGAATTGGGCCTGCCGACTTTGAATCTTTGTTCTTGTTCTAAGAAAACTTTCTTCGTTGACGTGTACTTTACTACTTTGCAAGCAAGTTATAAGTTCATAGAACTCAAGCCCGAGAACTTGTAGGAATACCTACACTTGTTTTTTCAGAAGATCGTTTCGTTTAAAAAAATTGTGCGTAAGCTAATTACCTTGAAGAACTGATCTCTGCTTAATTTTAATTGTTATACAGTTATATTCATTGTTTAGGCCCGCTTAAACTACATATTAAAATTAATATAATGATTTTTGGTTGTTGGGATTTTGAATAAGTTTACTTGATTTATACACCGATACAATGACAACACTATCACGATACAGTAATGAAGGAAGGAAATGAAGCAAATGCTAGGTAGGCAACCGAGACTTGTTGATAGTTCACTGATGCCCAATTGCACCAACAAGGCTTCAATTTTAAGCTAGATTTAAACCAAAAATGCATATAATTTTTTTCAGCAATATATTATAATTCATTTGACATTTCATTTCGATGCAATATTGTCGATTTAAACCAAGTTTAATATTTAAGTTACGTTGGTGCAAGCGGTCATGAACGATTTATTAGCTATATGACGAACTGTCATCCGAGAAAGTTGTCAGCTGTCAAATATAAAATGTATATCTCTTCTCTTGGTCTGCGAACTTATGGAAAATTTATTCATTTATTTGAAGATAGTGGAATATATTTTGAAGAAGTTGGGCAAGAGCTAAAAATGCCCCCCCCCCCCCACCCCTTCCTATACCCTGAATATATACAGTATGTTTAAAAAAATAATCTAACTCGGACTAGTCTATGAACAAAGAAACGTATGGAAATAAATTAGACAACGGGATATGGCAATATACAGTTTTCTTCTTTTATTAACTTTTCTCCTTAAAATTACATTTCAAGATCTTTTGACAACTTGACTTTTAAATTGAATAATGATCAGACATAACGTTTCTCTATTCACAGCCTACTTCGAGTTATTTTATTTTTTTGAACACACTGTTTATAAACAGGAATAATTGTAGACTGGAATTAAAAAAAAAGTACTTTATATATGTATATATTTATAAGCATACCTTTCAGTAAAAATCTGTTTTGGCCACCACAATACTTCTCGCCCTTCTCATTTTATGTTGCGTAGGGCAGTTATGTGACTTTGTTAGCTTTGGCAAGCAGATTGGGGGCCCGTGTCCAAATGACAGCTAGTAATAATTTACATAGGTGTCAAGTATCATAAATTTTCATTCAAAACATTATGATTTTTAAAATCCATGTGGATTATTTTCCTCGACAAGTATATTCCATACTATTGATGACAAATAAACATCAGAATATTTTGAAATTTTAAATGAAAAATTATGACATGACAATTGTGACATCTACGTAAATAACTACTAACCGTCATTGTGACACGGATCCTCATCTGCTTGCCAAGACCAACAAAGTCACATGATTGCTCGCGCCCTATAAGTAACGAATTTAACATTTCTTGTACAGACAAATAATTGAAATTGTATATCTGCTTTCGTTCTATGAGAAGTTTTGTCCTACTTTTGTTCAAAATTCTTCAAATTCATTGACAGTATTAGCGGTATTTTTTAAGGATATATGTAATATTAACATACCTATAATTTAAATATATATTTAATTAATAATACAATAATATACTAATAATACCTTACACCTACGGGTACTACAAGGTTAACATTATATATATATATATATATATATATATATATATATATATATATATATATATATATATAACGTACTCGTACCTCCCAGAAAAATCTGATTTTTGACACTGACATTTTGCATTTATCTGTCAACCTATACGAGATATAATAAAAAAAATAAGTGTGTCGGATTGAGAATTTAATTTTCTTTAAGAAAACTTTATAAATAATATTTAGAAGATTTTTTTTCAAGAATCTGCTACTTCCGGTTATCCAATTATTAACAAAACCTTTTCAGCTCTTCCCATTAATGTCCGATTGAGAAATACGTAGTTAACAAATATTAAGTCTTACAGTTTTTGATAAATCGTCCTTCCAATGACACACACACACACACACACACACACAGACATCATCGTAAAAATATTAAAATCGCATTGTAGTGACCTTAAAACGTGCTTAACCATTAAAATCTGGATATTAGCATGAATCCATTACCTCTCTTAGCGAGAGGTAAAAAACTGTGAATTGCTGCCCCTTGCAAACTTTGGAGTGGGCTATTACCCACCCCTAAATCTGGCCGTCAAATCAAACCTAAAAATCGTATCATTTAAAATATTCTAATAAAAACGTTAAAACATTAATTTTTTAAACCTAGGAGAGTTGGAAGAAACATGAAATACATATTAAATACTATGTTTTCTTCATAGTTAAAAATACACTAGAATTGACACTACTTATCTTAATTTTTTATTATAGAAATGATGAAATATTTTTGATTTCTTCGTATATGTTAATAATCATTTCCTATCTTCTTCTCCTAGAAACAACCACAGGCAAAAAATAAAAGACACCCGCTATGAATCAAGACCGTTTATCAAAAAACATTTCCTGTTCGTAAAAACATCAAAAGTTAAATAACTTTGCACATTTGCAAACCGCATATCTGCTTTCCAGTCATATGACTATGATTCATTTATATTTTTGCAGTCTGAAAATTTTTATTACCATATTTTTTTTGCATTAAACATTAAAATAAGTAGGTTTTCTCCTACAAGCAAATAAAATCAAGTCACCTACGACGACAGAATTTTCTCAGCCAACTAATTTCCAAGAACCTTTCACTTCTACCATAAAATGCAAAACATGTCTCAACAAGTTTGTGTAATGACGCATGAGTATTCTACGAGTAAATTTCCACTTAGTAGGTCAACGTCACGGTTACTACGTCATTGTGACGTATGACGTCATGTTGCATTCCACGACGTAACCGCCAGTTCCGGGTGTGGCGTCACAGTATTGACGTCATTTCTAGTAGAGGTGAATCATGAGAAGTGATGTCACTTGTTTTGTTTATTTTTGTTCTAGAATTTTCTGCATAAGCATATTTTTGCTATTTTTATGAGAAGTGATAAAGAAAAGTAAATAAACATTTTATTTACTTTCTTTGTAATAAAATAGTAAATTATAAGTAGTTTAAATATTTTATGTAATTATTTAAACGAATATTTCTTGTTTTCTATATTGTAACAAAGCTTCAACTTCATTTATTGTCGGTCAGATAAATTTAACAAATATTAATAAGTTTTTTTGTATTTAAAAAAATTGTAAAATATTATTCTTTTATTAATAACATTTAAAATTTGTACTTTGTTCCTTGATAAAGCTTATTATCGCGTCAGCGATTGGCTAATTGCTTATATGCATTATACTTATGCAGAATACTTACATCTGAAACAGTAATCTATATTACCAAATATGTTTACACATATTTATTATATTATTCTTGGAGTATATTTGATATATTTCGTTTATTTTATTTTTAATAGTATATATCGACAGTAGATGGCAGCACCATTTAGTTTATTCTAAAGGTGAAATAAGAGACTTGATGTCTGCCGTGTTTGAATAAATAAATTTCGGTTGTTATTTTAGTTATGGTACAAATATTAAAGAAAAAAATCTGATGTGACCAACACAAAAACTCCCGCCATTTAATTTTTATTAATTTAAATACATATACCTATGGGGTTTCATGGCCGCGTGCCTGAGTGTCTGGTCGCGAATTTGGGGAACCGGATTCAATTCCTACTATCAAATATTTCGAATTTTAAATGGCACAAAACTGACCCCTGTGTTGCACTTTCCACGCCAAAAATGAGTACCCGTGAGGTGACGCATGGTAAACGCCCGCACGATACAAATATGTCATCATCAATACCGAAATCTATGTACAAAGCAGATTAACACACCCAGCAATGGGTAATATGCCGTGATAATATATTTATTTATTTTCTTATTTAAATACATACCTGCATATTTACTAATACTAGAAATTATGTATTTTAAGTTCCTTTCCATATAACAATTGTTCTATTTAAAATTTTCGTTTTAAAACATTATTATTAATTTGAAATTATGTATATTAAGTTCCTTTTCATGTAACTATTGTTCTATTTACAATTTTCTTTTGAAAACGTTACTGCTATTAATTTGAAATGATTATTTTTTTGACAATGACATTTATCTGTCAGTTACATACATTTGAGCTGAACTGTGTAACCATGGTGTTGTGTGCATAAGCTCCGAGATATAATTTTTATATTATTTTATAAATTTATCCATAAAATATATAGAAAAAGTATTAATGCAAACCTGTAGAAAATGAAATAATCTTTAAATTTTATTATAACAAATTGCAAAAAATAACATTTAAAGGTATTTTTTGAAGAAAAACTAATTTGAGCTTCAAGTAAACTACCATTTTCGGTTATCCGATTGACACCAAAATCTTATAGCTTCTTTCCATATAAGGTAGAATACAAGATTTCAAAATTTTCTGAACGATAGTATTTGAGTTAGAGCGTAAAGAGGATCCACACATACACACATACATACATACACACAGACATCATCGTGAAAATGTTAAAATTGGATTGTAGGGACCTTAAAACGTGCTCATTTACCAAAATCTCAATATGCGATTTTCAGCACGATTCCTATACCTCCCTTACCAAGGGTAGCGGGAGGTAAAAATTAGATTTAACGTCCATGGCACATTATTCGAGTAGGTAAAATACTTGAGAAAACTTTATGGGTTACCAGAGTTACAAAAACTTTATTTTGTTAACTTATTTAATTTTAAATTACATCGAATTTTAATGGCACAAAATTGACCCCTGTGGCGCACTCTCCACGCCAGCATTGAATGCCCGTGAGGTGACGCCTGGTAAGCGCCCGCACGGTACAAATATTCCATCATTACCGATATCTGTGTATGAAGCAGATTGGCACACCCAGCAATGGGTAATATGCCGTGATGAAATATTTATTTATTTATTTTTATTTTATTTAATTTTAAATTTCATTTTCTATACTTTTATCTACTCTATTTTAAACTACAGTAGGTTGTTATTTAAGTAAGCGTACTACGATGGGAGTAAATCTGACAATAATTTTTGTTTTACATGCTCTGTGTAAAAATTGGAGCCCCTTGAAACTGACCAATTACTTTATTGTTATTTTTTTTGTAAAATAATAAAAATCAGTGCGGTCCCTGGAAAAAATGTCAAAACTGACGTGAAACGTCAAAAATTACTTTGAATTGTTTTGAACTTATCTATTTTACTCAATTGTTAGTCTAATTACATATAGGCAGGTATATTTTTCAAAAAATCATTGTTGAAACATGTAGTTTTCATTATTAATTGTGACCGGTGTGACTTATTTTCAGAGAACTCATTGATTTTATTTTTACAAAATTTTGAACTATGACGTAATTGGTCAGTTTTGGGGGCACCAGTTCTAGTTCTTATAGAAAGCATGTAGGAGTAAAACAAAAATTATAGCCAGATTTAATATCTATGGCATGGGGTTAGTTCTAGTAACGTTGTATGATTGCTTAAATAACACCCAGTATAATCAATAATATTTAAAACAAGTACATATACAGGGTGATTCATCGGTCTGTCCTCTCTTTATAACTCTTTTATTTTAAGTCAGATAGAAAAACTCTTCAGATAAAATTTATATGATATATTATTGTCTATCTACGTACTATATGCACTTGTATACAGGGTGCTCCGTTGAAGCGCAACAATATGTAACTTTATATTTCTTAATGGAACACCCTATATATATTTATTTATTTTGATAGTAAATTAGATTTCCTTTAAAAAAGTATTAAGTAATAAGGGGTCTAAAATTATAAATTAAGAAGTTATATTTACCTTTATTCGTTGAATGATATTTTTGTATCATATTATTAACACAGTAAGCTATGGATAATTTGATCAATTGTTTCGAATTTAAACAAGCAATACTCTTAGTTTATCATCGTTGATGTTGATGTTTAAAATAAGTATTAATAAAAAAGAATCAAAATTTTGTATTAAATTATAGTTTTTTCCACTATGAACTACTATTTTTTATGAACGTAAATAACTTCTTAATTTATAATTTTAGACCCCTTATTACATAATACTTTTTTAAAGGGAATCTAATTTACTATCAAAATAAATAAATATATATAGACTGTTCCATTAAGAAATATAAAGTTATATATTGTTGCGCTTCAACGGAGCACCCTGTATACAAATGCATATAGTACGTAGATAGACAATAATATATTATATAAATTATATTTGAAGAGTTTTTCCATTTGACTTAAAATAAAAGAGTTATAAAGAGAGGACAGACCGATGAATCACCCTGTACATGTTACAAAATTTTGCAATTTTGGAATATTTTAATATCAAATACAGGTCAATATTTTTAGAAAGTTATTAGGATTATGAATTTAGGAATATGTATTTTAAATTTTGAATTAAAATAGACTATATATCAAAAACTAATCAACTCTTCAGAAAATTAGAAACTTTAAAATTGAAAAATTGATATTTTTGGAATTATAATAATGATGTTATCGTAACAGAATATGATTACGAACCCAATTTTATACAGGCGCTTTTGTTAATAGTGCGCTCGTAATATAGGCCATAAATATAAAAATCTTATTCTAAACTCTCTAATGTGCTTATTAATTGAAAAAAATCAATACCTCTCGCCACTTCCTTTTTTTGGTGAAGTATAGGGCAGTCATGTTACATTGTTGGTCTTGACAAGCAGATGTGGAGGCCCGTTTCAGAATGATAATTAGTAATTATGTACATAAATGTCAGAATTTTTCATTAAAAATTTCAAGATTTTCTAAATTTATGTAGTTAATTTGTCACCAGGAGTGTGGAATTGACTTGTCGAGGAAAATAAATCACATGGAATTGGAAAAATCACTAAATTTAGAATGAGAAATTATGATATATGATATCTATATACATAATTACTAGCTATAATTCTAACACATGACTGCTCGCACCTTAATGTATTTAACATTTCTTGTATACTTACACTCTACACCAAAAATTCTACTTATATCTATTCTATATATTTAGATTTTTTTAATTTAAATTCATTCTATGAAGAAATTTTGTCCTACTCTTTTAATTTTTCGAGATGTTTCCAATTCATTGTCAGAAGTAACAGCATATATGAAGGGTATGTGCAATATACCTATAATATTAAATATTAAACTATTAATGCAATAAGAAATAATATAATGTATGCACTTCCCAGAAAAAATCTTCAGTAATGTCTCCGGATTTCTGACACTGACATTTTTTGACAATTTAAATTTTCAACTATTTTCCATGGCATTCTTTCGGCTGATTTATTACAACAGATTATTTTATATATTACATTTCTTTTAGGTAACTCTAAATCTATAGAATATATAATAAAATATTTAAATGTATCAGATAGAGAATTTAATTTTCTTTAATATTACCACGAAAAATTTTCAAAAAATAATAGTTAGAAGAATTTTTTTCAAGAATCTTCTACTTCCGGTTGTCCAATTGTTACCAAAACCTTTTCAGATCTTCCCATGAATGTCCGATTGGGAAATACGTAGTTAAACAAATTTAAAGTCTTATAGTTTTTGAGTAATCGTCCTTCCAACATCCCACATACACACACACACACACATACACACACACATACATCCACACACACACACACAGACATCATCGTAAAAATGTTAAAATCGGATTGTAGAGACCTTAAAACGTGCTTATTCAATAAAATCTGGATATGCGATTTTTAGCGAGAGGTAAAAACATTATCGACGAATTTTTTAATGAATGACAATATTTTTACTGTAGGTAGGCAAAAAATTAAAAGATCACGAAAAAGTTTGATATATCTTTTGTTAAAATGTGATATTTATTTGCTCTATTAGTGAAATCTTTTGACCAGGAAATAGATGCAATTGTTTGCCTACGTCAAAGATTTAGCCGAAATATACGTGGTTGGTGGGTATTTTGAGCAAGATTATGCTGTATTATTTATTAATAATCTTCGCTTTTAAAATGAAAAAAATATATAATAAAGAAGAAAGCTAAAATTTCAGAAATTTTAAGTACATGCAAAAGTATGGAAACTTTTAAATATTTAATTTTTTAAAAATATATTTATAGTTCTCGGAAATTTTGAATCTTATTTTCTAAAGTCAGTATATTGAAGAATAAATTCACCAGAGGTCATTTGATATTGGCTGTACGATTTAATTATAATAGCATATACTACATACGAGAAAAAGTAGTACAGCTCCATAATGATGGTTGTGAAGCAATGCATATTTCAAAAACTTTAAAAATCAGTAAAAATAGCGTATCAAAGATTTAAAAAAAAATCTCAATATGGGAGTGTTAAAACTAATATAAAAGTCGGTAGTTCAAGAAAAACCAATGCTAGAATTGACAAAACTATTCGGCGTCTATCAATAAGTAGTCCCATTTTATCATCAAGTGAACTTGTTCAAAAATTTGGGAACAATTTCATGTAGTTTTGAGTGATCGCACTGTGAGACGACGCGACGACGGCTATGTGATGTAGGATTACTGGGTAGAGTAGTCGTAAAAAAACCTCTACGATCAAAGAAAAACAGGAGGATCCGAATTGCATTTACTGAGGAATACTCATCGTGTCATCGTGGACGAGTGAAAAATGGAATACTGTCCCTTGGAGCGATGAAAGAAAGTTTAAAACATTTGGTTCCGACGGGAGACAATATGTTAGACATCCAATGGCTAAGGGGTATGATTATAAATACCAAAAACCGACTGTTAAATATGAAGGAGGTAATGTCATGGTGTGAGGATGTTTTTTCGCTCTGGGGATATACTGGAGAAGCTGGAGAGATAATGCTACCATTTGCTGTAAATGCGTAAATTTACGTTGGCGTTTTCAGCAGGACAGCGATACGAAGCATTCATTAAAGTTAGTTAAAGAATGGTTTTTAGGGAAAAAATGTTTTAAAATGGCCTTCACCATCTCCGAATTTATATCCTATAGATCATCTTTGGGATCATTTAGATCGACAAATTAAAAAAATATATGTAAAATACCAATGAATTCTGGCAGTGTCATTAAAGAATGAATGGCAAAAGATTCCTGCAAACATATGCAGGAAAATTGTGGATTTGATGCCCCGAATTATTATTATTCTAATTAATGTATTTGTTTCTATATTTTTGTCCAAGGATTTTTTTTTAAATGCGGCTATTGTTATTAAATGTTAAATATATTTTTATAAATTTGTAGTATATGATTTACTATTGTTATTATTACTTATCCACAGAAATATTAACAAAAATTACACCATGAAAATAAAAAAAAAGTTTCCGTACTTGTGTCCGCCACTGTATGCATGTGTTTCAATAAACCTGTCTTACGGGTCTATTCTCTAAGAAACACCGTTAAATTTTAAAACATTAAAGTAGTGGTTAAAAAGTAACATATTAACGTTAAGGTTAACAAGGTACGTTTATTTTATATTCTCGAAATCAAATTTTAACGGCAACGCTAATTTCGTAAGTTTTAACGGTGGACGTTAACTTTATCTGAGAAGTTAGCTACAGATGTCAAGTTTACAGTCGAAAACGCATGTCTTTCATTGAATATTGTGATTTTTTTTGCTTGTCAACAACTATCCTAACCACACTTTGAAAATGAATGAAGGTAAGAAAATTACAACACAATACACAATTTCAATGGTATTTAGTAAATGTTAATTATGTATTTCTGTGGTTTCAAGAGAAAAAAATTAGGGGTCCTAGGACCACAAAAACCCAAATTGATATGATGATATACATGCTAATCCAATTATTACTAAGTGTAAACTTTCCCAAGAAGACCAAAAGCTGGTAACCATGAAATGGTCAGAGTTGACAAATATGCTCAATAATTGTGGCCACGGCCCAATAAAAACCACTGCCCAGTGGAAGAAAGTAAGCTAAAATTTTTCCGTAAAAATATAAAAATCTGATTAGCTTTTTTGAAATATATGTTCTAATTTTCAATAAATTTCATAATTTATTATGAAATGTATATGCAATATTGTACTGCATCTTGGGTTAGCCTAAACAATTTTAAAAATATTCTTTCGGGTAAATTAAATGGATCACTGATATCCCTCAATCTTTTCATGTTATTTCTATTGTATCTTCTAGAATAAAAAGAGTATAATTTAAATTAATTACATAAAATTTTAAATATTATTGTGTTAAGTTATAACTTGAATTTCCACTTGCCTTCTAAAAACTCTATTTCAATAAACATAATCAAATCAACTGCTGGATCTGCCATTTTATTTTAAAAAAATAAATATTTCTTTATATAATAATATAAATACCGTAACTATTTTACTATTACCTGCCACCGACCAGTATGTAATTAGCAAAAATTAAAAAAAAAAAAATTATTATTTTGTGGGAGAGTGCTTTCTTTCCGCCTACTGGAGGTAATGGAGTATAAAAGAGATTTGGATCAACCAAATTTTTTTTTTTTTATTTTATTTGAACGTTTATGGAGTTGGCCAACTCCCATCTTCAGCATACAATGATAATATTCAATATAGTAACACTACAACAGTTATTAGATTAATTTTGAAAACAATTTTTTTTATACATAATGACTAAAGTCTAGGCCGCCTTCACATCTCAAGAATCTCATCCGAAGAACGGAGAACATCACCTCCATACTATTGTTGTGAGGGATTAATACGACCAAAATTGTATGACATTAGACAATGTTTGAATAAAAAAATTCAGTCGTTGTTACCTTGCGACCGACAAAAAGATTTTTTATTTTTCGTATTTTTTTTCAAAATTTTTTCGTTATTTAGATACAATTATTTATAAAAAAATTGTTTTCAAAATTAATCTAATAACTTTTGTAGTGTTACTATATTGAATATTATCATTGTATGCTGAAGATGGGAGTTGGCCAACTCCCGAAACGTTCAAATAAAATTTAAAAAAATTAAATTTTGGTTGATCCAAATCTCTTTTATACTTCATTACCTCCCAAAAAATTGTAACACGGTAAATGTCAACCTGTATATACTCAGTAATAATTTACCGTGTTACAATTGTTTTAGTTAATTGTTTTATTATAAGCCATAGTCATGGCTCATTATTCTCTTTTCGACTAGATGTATAAAAAAGTGCCCGCCATTTTACTTTTTAATAATGTATCATATGGATTATTTTACATGATTGTAAGCAAATTTGATGTACTTTTCAAATTTGTAAAAATATATAGTATGTTCCATTTGAAATTTCAAAGTTGATATTAATTACTAATAAACCAGAAGTGGTATCATGAATATACATCCGTCATCAAGTAGCTTATATGTTGCTGTATAAATCATGTTATATGAAAGAAATTACTAACTTAATAAATAAGCGAGATATTTGCTGGGTCCATTAAAATATAACACCATGTATAAACATTTTATAGGTACGTATTAGGAATGTAATAACACAGTCACTACAGTTTTAAATTTCCAATTTATATTTTGAATTCTTATTAGACTGCAAGTCTGTTTATTATAACATTTCAAGAGTTTTAGTAACATGACACTTTTAAAAATACATGTGCTTAGTTTACATATATACACGTGTATTATGACTCTCCAAAATACAAATATGATACGTTGGGTAAAAATTTTATTTGTCTGCACTTTTTGTTCACAAAATAATTTTTTTGGATATAAATAATGAATCATATTCATTTCAAAAACAAATCTAATCAGTCTATATTTATAAAACATTCTCTATCAATATTTGATGCAGGAAATATTTTCATTCCGCGAATTTAGAGAAACAAAAGCTCTAAATCTCTGATATGTAATGTGAGTCATGTGTAATTGACTTTTGATTCTGTATATGAGACTGATTGTACTTTGACCTTAGACCACGATGCATGTTATCATTTGACCGATATTGTTGTTGCGTTGTCGTATATTATCATTATGTAATAATTAAACTGTCATAAGTGAAAACTATTTCGATTTTTATAGAAAGAATTCGCTGCTTAATCTTAATTTCTACCAACATACACATATGTACAAATTGAGTCTAATACATCTGGTTATAAGCAGATATTCTTAAAGTAGATAGTGAGTTTTATGATTATCAATAGCACGATAGCCCATGTAGTATACTATGTTAAATGTATACATAGGATGATGTGTACATTGCCCGGTAAATGTAGAGATTCGCTTAAAATTATTTTCGCTTGCAGTTCAACTAAATATAACTACAATAACCTCACCTATAGCGCACAAAACTCACCCCGAGTTTTCTAAAAGTGACTTTTGTGCGTTGGGTGAGGTTAACATTGTTGTTGTGTTTGGTTGAATTGCAAGAATAAAGTAGTAGTAAAATAAAAGTTGTAGTGCTTAAAATGCATCTGAATCAATAAGCAAAATTAATTTAGTAAGCTCTATAACAGCAGAAATTAGATATAAAAATCACTCCAAAAACAGTGAGAGCCATGGAATTGAAAGTAAAATAGTACATTAAAACACAAGTATCATAAGGCAATCCGTTAACGTACGAGTCCAAGTTTGGAAAACGAGCCGCTAGGCGAGTTTTACAAAGGACGAGTGCGTCAACAGGCCTTATGATACGTGTTTTTTATACTATTTTTTCTATTGAGGTATTTTTACGATTAAATTTATTTAAATTGCGACGTCAAATTATGACTAGGTATTTTTTTGTTAGTTATGTTTATGTTGGTAACGCTTCTCGCTAACAATTGAAATTTCATATTTTGTCAACTATTGATTAATTAGTGTATTGCAAGGTGTATTGTATTTATGATTCAAGGTCTAATTCTGGTTGTGAAATTAATATTATATTTTTTTCTAGTCTTATCACCTAAAGAAAGTATAAAAATCCATAATTAAAAGTAATATGTTGAAATATTATCAACAACTTACCATTTTGAGGTTACCTGTCATCTGTCAGTTATGAAAGCATGACTACCAACCCGAGAACATGAAAGGCGCCAAAAATAGTACGCTTATAGATCTTCTAAACGTCGTGTTTGCAGTACAAAACAGTGCGTTTATAGAAACATAAGAACACCGAAATAGAAAAATTAACAAATGTTAGTGATTTATCTGCCACGCTAGTTTAATTTATTTTTATTATTATTTGTAATTTCTGATCAAGTGAAAAATGATTTTTTGAATCAAAAGATAATTGTTCACTGGACTAGGTATTACAAATATCTAATAAAAATATATTAACCTAACTTGGCAAGTAAAACGTCAAATATTTGTTAATTTATCTGTTTAAATTCCATGGCTATTGCTATTTTCGATATTTTCATACCTAATTTCTGACGTTACTAAGCATGTAATAGTATTTTATGTATCTAGGACGAAGAGTGAATTTTTAAGGTATGAGCACGTTGTTTAAAGCCGAGGCGGGAAACCGAGGCAGTAATTATTTGTGAGTACCTTAAAGAAACTTTTCGTCTGAGGTACATACATAATTTTGTCATACTGGTTTCTAGTTATTAAATTATTAAAAGAAATATTCATCAATTAGTGGCTATATGAGTTTTGAATAAGTAGGCTAAGTCGCAATTGTTCAAAAATCCTAGCAAAATTTTGACAGATTGTCAGATTGAAATTTAACTTTTCTGATTTCGTTAACAATCTTATTCACTATAATTAATGAAATATACATTCCTCGAGATACTTTGTATGAAGCTGCTCAGGTGAAGAACAATTTAATTCCACATAAATAACGGATTCAATATGAAGGTAAAATTTTAAGGTCCTAAAACTTTATAATATCATTTTAAAGTTCTAGAACTTTAATGTTTTACTTTTTGTTTTATAAATCGTTCAAAAAACGTTGCTTTAGAAACCAGTATGACATAAAATTAATTTTGATGCAGATGTAGAATTTTTTTAAGCTCTACAACTTTTATTTAAAACATTTTTACCTAAAATAATTAGGGAAGCAGGAAATTATGTTCCGGTATCGCGGTCAGCACCTGTATATCATGTATATCGTAGCTAGGTTAGGCCATGTTACATTATATTTAGAAAAACATACAAGCTAAGTTAGCTGTTTGTCGTTTTATAAAACGCGTAGCCTAATTGTTGAATAAGACAACGAAGATTTGACAATTTGACCGCCTTTTAAAAAATATCTAGGCGTTTTATAAAAAGATCAA
This sequence comes from Harpalus rufipes, assembly GCA_951394225.1. NCBI lineage: Eukaryota > Metazoa > Arthropoda > Insecta > Coleoptera > Carabidae > Harpalus > Harpalus rufipes. The sequence continues at coordinate 15,292,870 of OX596289.1, forward strand.
TTTTTCAACCTGGCTACGATATGTAAATACAATTCAGTTACAGTTCCAGAAATACAATCTATTATATTGCTTCTTTCGTTTTTCTCTTTTAATTTTTGGCTTTTACTTATGCATCTTATATTTTATATTCTGTCTAAATAAACATATTAAATTATTGCTTCAAATTATTATATTCCACTTTTCAATTATCCTAGTCCTAGTTAATTACTGTTTTACACTGTTAATACACTAATTCTACTTTCCTCCCCTGTAATTGAGCTTTGTCTTGTTGGGGATGGTATTAAATAATAATAATAATAATAATAATAATAATAATAATAATAATAATAATAATAATAATAATAATAATAATAATAATAATAATAATAATAATAATAATAATAATAATAATAATAATAATAATAATAATAATAATAATAATAATAATAATAATAATAATAATAATAATAATAATAATAATAATAATAATAATAAATGATATTGAATAAGCCAACTCTTTGTTCGTATTTTGAATACCAAAATGACATTCTTTTTCGCATGAGTTTATCTGTCACTTTTTCGCACTAATACGAAAACCTCTAATATGATATTAGAAAAAAATATAAAAACTTTGTATGTGATTTGTTGTAAAAAATGTTTGTTCACATGGAATGTTGCTGAATTCACTTGGTCGGCAATCTTCACGTTTAGTGCAAAATACCGTTCTGCAACTAAACTCATACGTAGATATTATTTACAATTAGATTCCGTTTTTATTTGATATTATGCAGGGACCAGAACCGAAATATATTTATGGTTCAGGTAGGTTTAGGAAATAAATGTCGATTTGGGTTCAGTTTCGGTTCAAGAAATTAAAAATTATAATGGTTCATTGGTTTTGGGTTCGGGTTCGAATTTCGGTTCAGAGCAATAAATAATTACAAACACAAGAAGATGATTATATTTATTAATTTTAAAATCACATTAAAAATTTAGTTTTAAATGTGCCTGAGTGTCTGGTCGCGAATCTGGGGACCCGGGTTCGATCCCGACCGACGCCAAAAATTACATCGCATTTTAATGGCACAAAATTGACCCCTGTGGCGCACTCTCCACGCCAGCAATGAGTGCCCGTGAGGTGACGCCTGGTAAGCGCCCGCACGGTACAAATATTCTATCATTACCGATATCTGGGTATGAAAGCAGATTGGCACACCCAGCAATGGGTAATATGCCGTGATGAAATATTTATTTTTTTATTTTTATTTATTTAATTTAAAAGGATTTAAATTCGGTTCAGGTTTATTGACCTTGGCAAATAAAGGTTCGGTTTGGGTTCAGATTCATCAAAAATTCAGGTTAATTAGGGTTTTCGGATCAGGTTCGGGTTCAGTTTCAGGTCCCTGGATATATGTAAGTATTTTTGCAGGTCCAATTTGTAAAAAAAATTCAAAACATTGGTCTACCTTAGGTTTATTAAAACCGAGGGTACCTTTCCGTGTAAGTTGATATTCTACGCTAATAACGATAAATACAACTGTCACTAATTTTGTAATTTAGTGTATATATAGCAACAGTGATACAAAATTTTGCTGATGTGTCTACTTTTTTTACCTCTCGCTAAGAGAGGTATTGGATTCATGCTAAAAATCGCATATCCAGATTTTATTGAATAAGCACGTTTTAAGGTCCCTACAATCCGATTTTAACATTTTTACGATGATGTCTGTGTGTGTGTGTATGTGTGTGTGTGTGTGTGTGTGTGTGTGGATGTGTGTGTGTGGGATGTTGGAAGGACGGTTACTCAAAAACTATAAGACTTAAAATTTGCTTAACAACGTATTTCCCAATCGGACATTCATGGGAAGATCTGAAAAGGTTTTGGTAACAATTGGATAACCGGAAGTAGAAGATTGTTGAAAAAAAATCTTCTAAATATTATTTTTTGAAAATTTTTCTTGATAATATTAAAGAAAAATAAATTCTCTTTCTGATACATTTAAATATTTTTATACATATTTTATAGATTTAGAGATAAAAGGAATATAATATATAAAATAATGTAATTAATTTTACAACCGAAAGGATGCCATGAAAAATAGTTGCAAATTTAAATTATTTGTAACTGACAGATAAATGTCAGTGTCAGAAATAATGAGTAATGAAAGAAAAATGTATTTGGAGAATCCCTTAATTCTTGATCTGTGACTATTATGGAGAAGACAAGTCTAAGTTGAAGGACTTAAATTTGTTTCAAACATTATGGGACAATGTACACCAGTACTGTAGACTAGAGTAACTTTGAATTGCGAAAAAGCTATCAAATTCTTCTCAAGTAAGTTGTAAATATTGACAAAATTACACATCGATATAAGAATAATCGGTCACTTTATTAAAGGGAATTAAGGTTATTTAGATATAACAAGTATGAAAAAATAAAATGTAAAAGAAGATATATAAGAATAGATGCACAATCCAGATATATACATTTTAGACCGCCCAAAATTAATGTTTTTACTAGAAGAATACGAAGAGAAAGTAAACAAGGTTGTTCGAATTGAAAATTGCTGTTACCAGCCTAATATTTATATATGGTAAACTCTACTTTGTAATTTATTGTAACATAATTTATGGTAAAATATCTTTGTGTTGAGACATGCTATTATTGAATAATAAAGAAGTTTATACGTCATAGATTTATATGAATATATTATTTGTATTTATAAAAATATTCTTTGCTTTATGCATACAGCCAGGTAAAATATACGGCGAGAGGTTATGTGCTGGCCACATCAGATTTTTTGTTTTATGATAAGACGTTTGTTGAATGGATGGCGATTCCTGTAGGTTCCTTTACAAGTCTTTAATTGTTGTATATAAAAATATGGCATTGTTTTAACCGATTACATAATAAATCTCGTTTTGGTCTAAAATGACATTGGCCGTTGTTGTATTACGCCATAGATATACGCTACGTTTATATAATATTAGCTGTAAAGTCTTCTCCAGCGAGTATTTTTGGGAGCGGCATTTCCGTTATAGACATACAGTTTCACGGTCGTGTTTTTATTAATGTCGAGCCTCATTTTTTTATCGAAAAATAAACAACTTCACCATTATAAATATTTGATTGTTTATGAATTTTTATTGCGGTTTATGCTTACTTCTACTCTTGGAGGCGCCACGGATTTTACGACAGCAAAACAACTGCACGCAGCCATGAGTTGCGTAAACAAAAGCAAAATAAACAAGTGAATCTATTAAACAAATGGCGGATTGGTGTATTTAGTCTAAGCTACAGGATATGGTAATGGATGGGAAAACCTAACCGACTTTTGCAACGACAACTGTGATACTGAAATGAATTACATTATTCTACAAGGCAATTGTCATTTAACTAACTATTATGTTAAGTATAGAGTGTTATCTATTGCATGTTCAGATGGAGATATTTAAATTAAGTTGTATAGGATCATATTTCGCAACTAGTCGAACGCATTAAGATACATTTACAACTAATTTGGAACCTGCTTAATTTTAATTTGAAGTGGAAATTGTGATGGGTTAATTTTATCATTTATAACCACTTCAAATGTAGAAGAGAAAATATGATCTTGATATCTATCATACAAAGAAATATACTGTGACTCGTATTTAATACTTTTCATTATTTATACATACATAAATTTGAAACGAATGCAATATTTATATCCTTACAAGCACACTTTGCCTCCTCCACATTCAAAGTTGTATTCACAGATGTTTTCTTTTTTGATTTTTTATTTAAATTTTTTTTTTTTTAAGTTAAATGTTAATTGCCAGATGAACAATTATATGTGTTATACATAGCATTGATATTTTATTACATGCACTTGAGTAGGGACGGTGGTAGGACTACACCCCCTTGTCACTAGTTATACATGTTATTTTATTACCTTCCGTCACCTCTAGCCTCTAGGTAAGGAAGGTATTGTCTTTGGTCAAAAAAATCGGTGATGAGTTTTCATTGAATAAGCACGTTTTAGGGTCTTTACAATACGATTTTACTATTTTTACGATGATGTCTGTATGTGTGTGTGTATGTGTTCGTGTGTGCGTGTGTGTGTATGTGTGTATGTGTGTGTCTGTGTATGTGTGTGTGTGTGTGTGTGTGACCGCGTTTTCGGGCACGATATCTCCAATACTAGAATTCCAAAAATTACAATTCTTGCGTATTCCTCTTCCTTACAACCATATGCAGACCTGTTTAGATTTTGGTTATAATTGGTCAACCGGAAGTACCCTCATTTGAAGATTTTAACAGTTTTTCTTGAAAAAATCATTTAAATGTTATTATAACTTAAAGAATATATTATTGTCTATACGATTTGATTGCATTTTATATTTGATATTCAACAGATATAGAGTAAAGAAGAATAACGATAATAAATTTTATATAAATTTCATAATTCAGCCAGCTATGCTAACTTAACCATGGAAACTGCTAATATATTCAGGTAATTCAAATTGACTGATGTCAGTATCAATAAAATGAAATCAATGAAAGAATAAGGGAAATAACTCTAGTGTTAGAAGTTTCTAGATATAAGAGAGACGATTACATATTGGTTTGAACATGTCATGAGGAGAGATGAATATATTAATAGAAGGTGGAAGAAACATAGGAAGACCAAATATAAGATGAAAAGACTGTATTGTAGAAGACTTGAGAGAAAAGGAACTGAATGAGGACGACACGCAAAACAAAAATGAGTGGAAGAAGAAAATAAAAAATAGCGACCCCTTAACGAATGGGAAAAACTAAAGAAGAAGATGTCAGTGTCAAGTGCAATTTGCATAGTTTGTTAATGAAATAACTTTACTGGAAATATAGGATCTTTTGCAAGAAAATTTATGTATGGGGCGCGTGCAGTAACATGACTTTGACCCGTGTCAAAATGACAGCAATTAATTATGTCCATAACTGACAAGTGTTATAATTTTTCAATCAAAATTTCATAATTTTCTTATTTCATGTGGTTTGTTTGTTATCAGGAGTATGGAATTCAGTTGCCGAGAAAGGGAATCACATAATACCAAAAATTTATAATCTTTTGCAAGAAAATTAATGTATGGAATTTGTACATAATACACAGGATTGACGGAAGGTATTGTGCTGGCCACATCAGATTTTTTACATTTTCGTATTACATTATACGTATTTAATATTATTCTAACTCATCGTCAGATTCGGAGAAGAGGAGATCTTGTGGTAGTCTTCGATGTAGTCTTTTACTTTTGCTTTTTTGTCCGAGCTCGCAGTGTTTGGCGCCCTCGCATGTTGTTAATTTGTCGATTTTTTTTTTGCTATTTTCTTGATGTGCTCTTTTATTGTTGGTATTTTAAGTTCTTTGTGTAGCTGTGTATTTCTTGTGAACCATGGCGCGTTTAGTGCTATACGAATTATTTTATTTTGGAATTTTTGAATTTTTCCAATTTGGTTTTTTGAAGCTCCGCCCCAAATTGGGCATGCATATGTTACTATTGGTCAATGCCATATATATCAGTTTAGTGCATTCTGCTCTTATATGTGATTTTCGGTTAATAATTGGATATAATAAGCTTCTTTCAGTTTTTTATTGATGTGTATTGGCCACGTAAGCTTTTTGTCCATATGTACTCCAAGATATTTAATTGGTGTGTTATTTTTGCATTCCATTCGATTTGCGTATTGTTAATGATCTGTTTGGGCGGATCTTGTCCTCTTCTTAGTGTAAACACCTTTGCTTTGCATTTGTTCAGGTTTAGTTTCAGCTGCCGTTTTTCGAACCATTCAGTTAATTAGTCTAAGGCTGTTTGGACCTGATTTCTGGCTATTGATGGGTTTTCATGCTGTCCTAGTATTGCTGTGTCGTCCACGAACATTTCTAAACACATGTTACCGGTTAATGGTATATCATATACAAAAATGTTAAAGAGTGTTGGTTCCAGTATACTATGTGGTACGCCACTTTTGATTTGTTTGGTTTCAGAGAGAGTTTGATTGATTTTTACTTGGAAGGTTCTATTTGAAATGAATGATTTAATTATGTGGAATAAGTAAGAAGGGATGTTGATTTTTTTTAGTTCATGGAGGGGCCCATCATGCCACACTTTAATAAATGCTTGCGCTAGGTCGAGGAATGCAGCTACTGCAATTCTTAGAAATTGATGATTTGTGGAATGATTTCGTCAGAATCCAAACTGAAAAGATGGTATAATGTTAGAAGTTGACAGTACGGTGTCCAATCTTGCTTTTATAGTTTTTCGAATAATTTTGAAATGGTTAGTAATAGGCTAACTGATTTAGAACTTAGTGGGTCATTCTTGTTTTTACCTGGTTTGTGGAATACTATTATCTGGGCGTGTTTCCATGTGTCCGAGAAATATCCTATTGCTAAGAAGAAGTTTAGGATGGACGAGAGATAATCCAGTGCTTTACGGGGTAGATTTTTACCTCCCGTATAGGGATCGTGTTAAAAATCGCATATCGAGATTTTGGTAAATGACCACGTTTTAATGTATGTATGTATGTATGTATGTATGCAAGTATGTATATGCATGTGTGTGTGTGTGTGTGCGTGTGTGTGTGTGTGTGTGTGTGTGTGTGTGTGTGTGTGTGTGTGTGTGTGTGTGTGTGTGTGTGTGTGTGTGTGTGTGTGTGTGTGTGGATCCTCTTTACGCTCTAACTCAAATACTATCATTCAGAAAGTTTTGAAACCATGTATTTCTACCTTATTCTAATATGGAACGAAGTCATTCGATTTTGGTGGCAATCGGACAACCGGAAATGGCAGTTTACTTCAAGCTCAAGATGGCTTTTCTTTACCTTTAATTGTTTTTTTTTTTTGCAATTTGTTATAAAAATTAAAGATTATTTCATTTTCTACAGGTTGGCTTTAATACTTTGTCTATATATTTTATGGATAAATTTATAAAGTAATATAAAATTATATCTCGGAGCTTATGCTTTAAACACATCTCCATGGTTACAAGTTTAGCTCAAATGTATGTAACTGACAGATAAATGTTACGGTCAAAAAAATAATCATTTCAAATTAATAATAGTAAAGTTTTAAAAGGAAAATTGTAAATAGAACAATAGTTTTGTGGAAAGGAACTTAATATACATAATTTCTAGCATTAGTAAATATGCATGTATGTATTTAAATAAAGAAATAAATAAATATATTATCATGGCAAATTATCCATTGCTGGGTGTGCTAATCTGATTTGTACACACATTTCGATAATGATGATGACATATTTGTATTGCGCGGGCGTTTACCACAAGAGTTAATTTTATGCCATTTAAAATTCGAATTATTTGGCGTTGATCGGGGATCGAATCGGATTCCCCAGATTCATGACCAGACACACACATCTACACACACACACACACACACACACACACACATCATCGTAAAAAATGTTATTATCGGATTCTGGGGACCTTAAAACGTACTAATTCGCTAAAATCTGGATATGTGATTTTTAGCATGATTCCAATTCCTTTAGCGAGAGGTAAAAAGAGATGTGGGTCACCAAAAACAAAAAATTCAGGAATCGCCAATGCAAGCATAATGCTTGATGCAATAGTCGAGAGAGCAATGTTAATAATGTTGGATGTGTCCAAAACCTCCTATTTCTGCATGTTTCTATTTATTGTAGAAGTTATAAGCATATGTGGACGTCCGAAAGATGTATAACAGTGTTAAAAAAACTTCGTTGTATAACATGTAATACGAGAACAGTACTGAAACAATATTAATAAAGCTTGAGGGTGATGTTGATGAAGGTTAGTCAAAAATAGTTTGAGTGCCAATTTATAGATGGCGCTGTTGATGGCGACACATGATATCAGTCCTAAATCTGGAAACACATCGTCCTAATGTTCATACATCGCCCTGTTCATTTCTTGTATCGTTCAGTTTCATAACGTTTAAATCTTGACCATGAAGTTGGCGTAGATGAACTTGGCGTGCTCACAATTTAAAAAGTATACTCCGGGGTACAAAAATGCACAAGAAAATTATTATTTCTTGAATTGGGGTAGGTAGAGTTGTTAGTATTTTTTTAATTTGTACTGCGGAGTGTACTTTTTAAATTGTGTGCGCGCGAAGTTCAACTGCGCTAACTTCATGGTCAAGATTTGAACGTTATGAAACAGAACGAAACAAGAAATGAACAGAGCGATGTATTAACATTATGACGCTTCATACCTAACCCTAAATCTTTATAGTCACAGTGTGTACTTCTTCTTAACAATAATATCATTCTTTCCTTCCATTTCTTAGAAGCTCTGAACCAATCTTCTTGAAGCTACCCTTTGGGAAGATGCATTATCATAATGTATCATAATTCTTGTCTTTGGAACTTCAGGCAAACTTTTTTCTGTATACTACCTGTTTAGCTGTAACTGTCTTCCGTTCATCCAACTTGCATATACCAGTTCCATAGTATTATTATTTTTTCAGAGCTCGCTGTTTCTTGGTTATTATTGTGTTTTCCCATCTTTATGACTATACACGACTTTCTTGGCGTGTAAGTATGTGTAGTGTAAAGTTTCTTGGCAAATTATTATACGTTCCGTTTTTTTCGGAAATCAGAAACCTGATTTGGCTCAAACGACTGACAATTTTTTTAAATGCAGATGCTATGTATGATTCTATTAATAATTGAGAATCTAATCTTTAGTTAATACTGTATTATCGCATATACGACTCTATTATCTTCTTTAATGCAATGTTCTTTTCGGTTGTAGAAGGGTAAATACCATATTTTCAATCACATCGATACTTCAAAAAATTAATTAACTAAGTTCTACTAATTAACTTAACTTTCGCAACTGACAGATAAATACCTGTTTAAAATGATAGTGCAAATTTTGTGTTCCACAATCAACTTTATATAATATGTAGGTATATACTTTTATTTATATAGAAATGGTGTCGTCCACCATAACAAAAAATAATAAAATGTGCATTTTATACTTAAAGTACATATTATTCAATAAATAACGATTTAGATAAAAAAACCATTATTTTAATAATTATTTTGCGAGATATTTAAAATTTATTGTCAGTGTCACTGTGACGTCCTCTCGCAGCCTACTATAGAGTCTGATGCAAGAGAAAGATAGCAATAGGTAATAAGTGTGTCGCTGTACTTGTCGTGACATCATATTGACTTTAAATATCAAATGCAATTAAACTAAAGTAATTAAGACTTCAATACTACAAATTGTTACAAAATTAAAGGAACTTTCATTTAAAATAATAAAAAAATACGAGTGGAGGACCCCATTGAGGTATAAAATGGAGTAGGTTAAATAATAAAAAAGCTGAGATGAAGCTAAGTACAAGTTAGCATGTTTCAAGTTGAGCAGACTCTATCTGGTGACTAAATTTTGAACTAAAATATGCCCGGTGCATAATACTTCCTGCCCTTTACAGAAAATTTGTAGAATTTAAATAATTCAAAACATCCTTTAACACAAGTAAAATGCAGTATCAGTGACAGATTGACGATTCGTATAGCCTAGTTATGACGTAACACCTAGATTATATAATAGCGGGAGTAGTTATTTGTGTATTAAGACCATAAAGGTTGCTAAGAAGCGGCTATCTTTCGAAAGTGGCAATGAGACAACGCTCGTAACACACACACATTATTTTTTCTACGTTTGTTTTATCGATATTTCTAAAAAAAATCTGACAAGCAGAAAGTAACAAAAAATGTATCTAATGTAACGTTTATTTATTTGGGTGAAGTGTAAAAAGCAGGGAAATATTATTAATTAAAATAATATGTTTATTAAACGATAAATAATTAAGATAAATATTAAAAAGATAATAAAAATAACTAACACTATGATTAAATAATTATAAACACTAATTTAAGACTAAGAATATTACTAAATGCTTAAACACTAAGATTATTTATTTAAACAATATTTATATCACTATATTTATTTATATAACTACATTTATTTATGTTCACAACTCGTCGACTTTTTATTTACATCATCCACTGTTCATTGCTCGTTGCTTCTACATATCAGACTGTGTTCGCTGGCTTTAGCGACGGGTTTATATAGCGCGATGTCCTTCTCGAACTTTCCGACGCCACGATGACATCGAATACAAAGGAATCAGGCCACCGGTGTAATTAAGATGTCTAGACCTACGGGTTTTTTTCCGCGCCGGGGATTACGTCATCGCTTGGGAATATTCTACCTGTGGCGGCGCTCGCATTCGGACGCGCTACACTAACATAATTTTGAACTCAGGAATTAATATTAAAATTGTCAAATGTGTACAATATAATTCAATTAATATAAATTTTTATTTTGCGAGAGAGCGAAAAAGTACTTTGTTTCTCGCTCCTCAAAAAACATCAACTTTACGATAACAGATAATGGATGTAACCTACGTAATTACTTATTAAAAACTACAAATTGCAATTGTCACACCCACAGGTGATAAAAACTATAATGCATATTTCAATTTTATTGTTTGGAACACATTATTCTTTGCCATAAACACCGAAATAAGATTTTAAATTAGTGTTTTGAAACTTTTTAAAGTGGAAATCATTACTTCACGCTTGAGGTCGCCCAACCTATATTCTTCTCTTTTTCATTTACATTTAAATTGCGACGCACGTGTACGTGCCTGTATCCAGGGCTTGTTAGCATTGCACGTATGACACCTGAAGATCTGTTGTTGTGCGCTGTCTTTTGTTTTTAGTTCTGGGTGTGCGAGCAATTCACTCCACGGTTGTAAATAACGATTACGCAAACAGAATAAGATGGATGAGTGACAGATTTCTTTGCGAAATATTGTGGGCGGAGCTGAAATACTCGTAAGAGAAAAGAAAAAGTATCTTTACGATCTTCACTTACCAATCTTTCCATATACATACGTAATTATTTAATTACTTTTTAATGTAGACTGTAAGATAATTGTTCCCAGGCTAGAATATATAAATACTAATTACTTCAAATGATAAAGTTATGTAATGTAACAGTTATTTATGCAACAAGTGTGCGCCTCATGCGGAAATTATAGCATGAGACAAAAAACACTACAAAGTGTACATTTAACATTAACATAAAAATTAAGTTATTTTAGAAAACATTATATAAAAGAAATATGTTTTAATGTTCTTAAGAATAAGTTTAGCACTCAATACTCAATCCAGACTCATCTGAGAATAAAAAATATTATACTAGTTGCTTTATAGCGTATTGTATATATTAAAATTTCTTGCGGATGAATTTACCATTAATCCGTAGATTAAAAATCAGCTGATTAAGGAATCAAGCTGATCCGTAGATCAACGTATGTTCTAATTCACCAATTTGAGTTGAGAATCAAGGAATCATGATCAACAGATTTATAGTTTTGTGTTGATTTTTGACAGTAAATATAATTGTCATGTAATTTTATTGGTAGTAATTAATTGTACTTTCCGTTAAAATAAGTATTAATATATGAGTTTTTAATTTATTTATAAATATATATTTTATAATTTTTCTATATTAATATTATATATTTTTATTTTGATATAGGGAGTAATTACACTGGCTGCGTTTGGTTTTCTCGATGCCGTTCGGTAAGTACATCTGAGCGACCTTTTTGCTCAGCTCTATGTTCGGTTATTAGCTCACGAAGCGCACAGAGCTCGTTCTGTAACCATGGAGCATTTTGAGCAGTTGTATGGCGCATGCGTATTTAAGCGTACATTAATAATAATAATAATAATAATAATAATAATAATAACAATAATAATATTTTAGGTTAACCTGCAGGAGAACTACTTCACCTCCGATTTGCATGAAACTTTGTGAAAAGATTCCTCTCAGCGAGCAGAATATGGGAAAAATACTAACAATTGGCGGTCGAAATGATTTAACCTCAAAATCGCTTTTGCCAAATTGAGTTCTTTGTGTTAGGTATCGCTATTGTCTATATTTTTTTTATAAAATCACATAAAAAGTGAATAACGCAACCACTCACTTTTGCCAAATTGAGTTCTTGCGTTAGGTAAGGTTATTGTCTATATTTTTTTTTATAAAATCACAACAAATAAGTAACGTAACCACTCGGCTTTTGCCAAATTGAGTTCTTTGCGTTAGGTAATCGTTATTGTCTATATTTTTTTTTATAAAATCACATAAAAAGTGAATAATGCAACCACTCACTTTTGCCAAATTGAGTTCTTGCGTTAAGTAAGGTTATTGTCTATATTTTTTTTATAAAATCACAACAAATAAGTAACGTTCGGCTTTTCTGCGTGCAAATTTGGTTATTTCGACATTAATTTCAAAGTTATTTTAGTTAAAAAATTGATAAATTTAATATACTTATTTCCCTGCAAGTTTAAGATTAAGGTTAAATCATTCCGACCGCCAATTGTTAATATTTTTCCCATATTTTGCACGCTGAGAGGAATCTTTTCACAAATTTTCATGGAAATCGGAGGTAAAGTAGCTCTGCTGCAGGTTTACCATATTTTATTTTCCAAAGACCAATACAATTGATATAGGAATAGTCAACAAAAGTATACATTATAAATAATACAGTCTAAAATGTAAAAACTGGTCATTAAAAAAAATCCTCGATACTGTAGAATCTTTTATTAATTAAATATTTTTTTAATTCAATTTTAAATTTTCTATTTTCCGTTATATTCTTCAGGTATTGTGGCAATTGATTATAAATTTTTAATCCGAAGTAACTAGATTTGTTTTTTGATTTATTTATTTTAAAATGTAAATGCACTGCAGGGTTAAGAGGTTTTCTCGTTTAAAATGTTTGTCGCTGGGAATGCAAACAGTATCTACTCTATGAATGAATGTTGCCATTTTCGTATAATATCAATCAAAAATGTTTGAAATGTATAAATTAGTCATTTTAGGAAATATTTTTCTACATAATTTTCAGCTTTAAGTTGTCCATAATCATTTCCACATTCTTAATCAGTATCATCAAAAAAACGTTCATAATTCGCGCACAGTACACATCTTTATTAATTTCCATTTTTATTCTGGCGCAAATTAATAAGTGTTAAAATGACAGCTAAATGCTGTATCCGTTCGGTTATTCAAGCTACAGATCGGAAATCGCAGATGAATCTGTCACGTGATCAGATTGCACGACAGATTTAAATACCGAACGCATTGATCCAATAAAGCAGTGTTTTAAATATAGTGAAAATGAAATATATAAAAGTATTATTATATTTGAAAATAGTAAAACCAATGCGGTTTTAAATAAAGATAAAGAAGAAGCATAAGGCAAAGTTACAAATAAGTACAACAGCCAGAATACTAATGTCAAAATTAGGATTCAAATATGTGATTAGTGCTTGATTTTTAATGGTGAACTGGATTGCTTCAGAATCAGCGTTGATCTGTGGAGTGTGGATCAGCTCATGATTAAGAATGGTGAATTCGGCCTTTAATAAATTTATTACTTTTACAATGTTCCAATAATATGTTTAAATAAATAATGTCATCACGGCAATCACGGCATATTACCCATTGCTGAGTGTGCCAACTTGTTTGTACACAGATATTGGTAATGATGATAATATATTCGTAGTGTGTTGACGTTTACCATGCGTCGCCTCACGGACACTCATTGCTGGTATGCAGAGTGTATCACAGGAATAACTTCTGTGCCAATTAAAATTCGACATTTTGTCGTTGGTCGGGATCGAACCCGGGTCCTCAAATTCGCGACCATACACAGACGTACTGCCATGAAACCCCATATATGTTTTATACTTATATATTTTAATGTTTTAATAATATTGTCCCTATGCGGTATGTTTCCTCTTGTTACGAAAAAGTGCTTGAAAGGTGACTCTTTACAAACTCTAAAAGTATATACTTTACACATGGTTGTACAAAAAAACTAAATTATTGGTGTACCATGCATATCTCAGTATTATTTTATTTGTGTTCCGAGATTTACATTTTAAGTAACATTTCATGTATTGCAATCTTGTTAGTAAAGCAATACTTTAATAATGACAATGGATAAAATTTCCTTTTTCAATGTCCATTAAAACCGAGTACACTAGTTACCTCTCGCTAAGAGAGGTATTGCATTCATGCTAAAAATCGCATATCCAGATTTTATTGAATAAGCACGTTTTAAGGTCCCTACAATCCGATTTTATCATTTTTACGATGATGTCTGTGTGTGTGTGTGTGTGTGTGTGTGTGTGGATGTGTGTGTGTATGTGTGTGTGTGTGGGATGTTGGAAGGACGGTTACTCAAAAACTATAAGACTTTAATTTTTTTTAACTACGTATTTCCCAATCGGACATTCATGGGAAGATCTGAAAAGGTTTTGGTAACAATTGGACAACCGGAAGTAGAAGATTCTTGAAAAAAAATCTTTTAAATAATATTTTTTGAAATTTTTTCTTGATAATATTAAAGAAAAATAAATTCTCTTTCTGATACATTTAAATATTTTACAATATATTCTATAGATTTAGAGATAGAAGAAATATAGTATGTAAAATAATCTGTTATAATAAATTTTACAGCCGAAGAATGGCCATGGAAAATAGTTGAAGATTTAATTTGTTTGTAACTGACAGATAATGTCAGTGTCAGAAATCCGAAGACATTACTGAAGACTTTTTCTGGGAAGTACATACATTATATTATTTCTTAATGTATTAATAGAATTGGAAACATTTCGAAAAATTAGAAGAGGACAAAATTTCTTCATCAAAAATGAATTTAAAATTAAACAATCTAAATATATATGGAATAGATATATGCGTAAGTAGAATTTTTGGTGTAGAGTGTAGGTATACAAGAAATGTTAAATACAATAGGGAGCGAGCAGTCATATGATTTTGTTGGCCTTGACAAGCAGATATGGGGGCCCATGTCAGAATGATAGCTAGTAATTATGTATATAGATGTCAAATATCATAATTTCTCATTCTAAATGTAGTGATTTTCCAATTCCATGTGGAGCAGAATTAAATGTTAAATATCTAAGGCATACAAGTAAACTTTAAACTCCTGGTGATAAATTAACTACGTAAATTTAGAAAATCTTGAAATTTTTAATGAAAAATTCTAACCGTTGACATCTATGTACATAATTACTAATTATCATTCTGAAACGGGCCCACACATTTGCTTGTCAAGCCCAAAAATGTAACATTACCGTTCGCGCCCTATACTTATGTAACCAAAAAAAGGAAGTGGCGAGAGGTATTGTGCTGGCCACAACAGATTTTTTTTTTGATTAAAATACGTTCTTGAAAATTGTATTTTTTTATATAATAAATCTAACACCTTTTTAAACGCAAACGAGTGAAACAACTGAAAGTAAAGTTAAAAGATTCATGCACCCGCCTACAGATCGAAGCGGTAAATTTTCCATCCCGTAAAAAAGTTACACTTCATTGACTTGTAACAAAAAAAAAAAAATTCTAATTCCGTTTCAAAATGTCAATTTTTTGTTTGTCTCTGTTTCACATTAATGTACTTATCTGTTATTTTTTGCATTAGTGCAGTAACCTCTAATATTGTATGTGATTCATTGCATCGTTTTTAGCACATGAGGTGCTTCACGTCTAGTGTGAAAAACATCATCATTTTGCATATGCTCATATGCATTTAACTATCAAGCTATCAAGTGTGTTAATAGGGGGGAGATTAATAATCGAGATATTTCCACGATCAATTCTTGTTGATTGAATACACGGCCTTAGTTATACACAGAGTTTTTTTTATTGTCAGTAAACAAAGAGTAATTTCATTATCATAGCTACAAAATGACAACAATGTATTGAAGCGTTTATTTTATGAGTAAACATAGGGAATAGTTGTCAGACTCGTCAAACTCACATTTCAAAATGGTTTTTTATACAATTCAAGAAAAAGTGCAGATTATAATATGGTATAATTCAAATATGAACTTAAGACAAGTTTCAAATGTATTTGCTATTACATTTAATAAACGACCCCTGTGCCGCAACAATTCGAAAAATGTATAATAATTTGTACCAAATGGTTTTTTTTTCTTTGGGTGTTTGTGACTTTGACAACAACAATGTCACTTTCACAAGAACAATGTTTTGACTTGTTTTGATTTTGAACTGCTAAACAGTTATCATTTTTTAATTACAGATAAAACTATAAATAATATCTTTTTAACAATTAAAAATTAAAATAAGTCAAAACATTGGTCTTGTTAAAGTGATATTGTACTTGTTAGAGTGTCAAGTGTACACAAATCAGCTGGTTTCAAACACTTCAAGGTCGCTCGAGTCACGTGTTTGCTCGCGGCCTATAGAATTCATAACATACATATTTTTATATTTATATAAAAATAAACTGCACAATAATTATAGCAAACTGGACAACACACTAAATATGGCACAGTAACATGGGGTCTCGTGGCTGTGTGCCTGAGTGTCCGGTCGCGAATCTGAGGATCCGGATCCCGACCGAAGCCAAAAATTACTTCGAATTTTAATGAAAAAAAAATATCCCTGTGGTTCACTCTCCACGCCAGCATTGAGTCCCCGTGAGGTGACGCCTGGTAAGCGCCCGCACGGTACAAATATTTCATCATTACCGATATCTGTGTACAAAACAGATTGGCACACCCAGCAATGGATAATATGCCGTAATGATATATTTATTTATTATATTTTACATATTTTCACAATTTATAAGAGATTTTGACAGACAAATAATTTTCTTAATGTTTTTGAATGTTTATAGTAACACGAGCCATAGCCGTCTATGTTGATTTATATTCCTTTTTAATCTTAAACCAAATAGCAAATATAACAAATATATAAAATATTATTTTACATTTAAAAAGCAAGATTAAATAAAACGCTATACATCGCTCGTGAATAATCTAAGGCAGTGGTCACACTGGACAAGTGGGATCGACTAACGTCGATTGATTGCGATCGATTAAAAATTAAACTAATACTAGCTTATGGGAATGGTCACACTGCGTGCATCCACTATGGTCGAACGATATTGAACGTCGACGGTTTGATATATCAAACATGTTTGATTTTCTAGTCGGTCGACAGCGATTGATGTGTTTACGCATGCTCAGTGTTGTCATATTTTTCATACCAACTGTTTTGACATTTGTGTATAGGTTAAAAAGAATATTGTTAGAATATTACAGCCATATTACTACTAGCATGACGGAAATGTGGAGAGTTAATGAAATAGACCATAGTTGAAAAACTGTGTAAGAAATAATGTACAATTTTATGATCAAAGCACACCAGGATACAGTAATAATTATAAGACAATGGAAAAATTATGGATGCAAATTTCTCTAATTTTAAAAACAAAAACTCATAAGGTTTGTCATTTATATAAATATTCCTGAAAACATATATTTGCGGCGTTTCAGTGCAAGAAAAAATTAATTTTCTTTCAATTTACGTTGATATCATTTTTGTGGAAATATTTACGTCGATTCATGCAATGTGACATATCTCCTAAAATTTTGGTCGGTCGCTATTGATCTACGACAGTTGATCTTGCTCGATCGATTGCATTCTACTCAATGTGACCACTGCCTAATTTGCTCACTTGTGCGCCTTTATACGCGTGAGCAAAATTCGTAGTTACTTCACTCGTACTACATATTACAATATACACAAGTAATTATAGGGTCGTAGAAAGTGGGTTAAGGCTCAATGAAAATTTTAAGGAAAACAATATTTTTGAAAAATTCGTTCATCGTTAAATTTTTCATTGATCCTAAAGCGACTTTTTGCAAATCTAATTCCATTACATTGGATCATCTTTCAATGACTATTTGCACCCATTTTTTCATTCCAGTTACCAGTATATTAAAAATAGTTTCACGTGTATGACGGTCAGGTATGTATATGCAAATTTCTGTAAAAGTTCGCAATAAGAACTAATTCTAACAACCACCTCTTCCGTTTTGCAGTTTTGCCAATACCTTCCTTCTTTTCAATCTTTCCGAAAATACCCCTATTATAATCGAAAATCCCAGTGTGTTGTCATTTATACACGGTGTATTAGCGAAGGCGCCATAGGTGGCGACAAAGCGTCGACGACGAGGGCGATTTATTACTACAGTACAGCAACAGCCACAGACACGCTGCTGTGGTGAGCCGTACGCGAGTTATAAGCGACAAGCGACGCCGCCGCCGGAATCGTCTAGACGCAAAAAAATATAGACAGACGACGCTAGGTGAGAGCCGGGATGCGTTCGTACAAAGAATACTTGCTAGTGGATTATTAGAAAAAGAAAGGGAAAGGCTTAATAAAATGTCTTATATGACCAATAAAATTCCTTCGGCCAATTCCATTTTATTTTACATTCAATCATTTAGGTACGAGGGTGGATTGAAAAGTTTCCGGAATGACATGAAAAAATATTTAACACGGACTACATTTTATTTTTCTACATAGTCCCCTCTGAGATCAACACACTTGGTCCAACGTTTTTCTAACTTTTCGATTCCCTCTCGAAAAAGATTTTCTTTGAGATCCTCAAAATAAGCATTTACTGCTTCGATAATTTCTTCGTTGGATCAAAATCTCTTTCCAGCGAGGAAAGTTTTGAGTTTCGGGAGAAGATGGAAGTCCGAGGGAGCCAAATTGGGCGAGTAAATAGGGGACGATTTCAAACCTGGGCCCGTATTCTTGAGCGTTCGTCATTTCGTTCGTATTCATATTTTCGTTCATTTTCATGTTAGTAGTCACAGTAGCCTGTGTTTCAAAAACAATATTGGATTATGTCATTGTTAGTGTCAACTGTATTGCAGCATTTATTCACATCATTTACAAGTTAAAAAAAATATTTATTAATCGTTACCAAATATATGATAAAAGTGGACTCTTAACTTGTAAGTGATCTGAATAAATGTGACAATACAATTGACTCTGACACTGACATATATAATATTATTTTTGAAACACAGACTACTATCACTACTAACATGAAAACGAAAGCGAATATGAATGTAATTACGAACGCTCAAGAATAAGGCCCCTGGCGCATTGCCGTGGTAAAAAAAGATCTTTTTCTTTGCCATTCCCGAGCGTTTTTCTTAAATTGCAGCTTTCAGCTTGTCTAAAAGTGTGGCATAATATTGTCCAGTTACAGTTTTTCCTTTATCAAGATAATCAATTAGCAGAATGCTTTTGGCGTCCCAAAAGACTGACGCCATGACCTTTCCTGCCAATAGAACTGACTCACCATGTCCAATCCACGCTTTCGACTGAATTTTCGTCTCTGAAGTGTAGTGGTGCACCCAAGTTTCATACATGGTTATGAAACTCTTTTAAAATCGACCGGATTTTTCTTAAACAACTCTAAATTTTCGTCTGAAGTTCATGGCCGAATGCGTTTTTGCTCCGTACAAAGCAAATGCGGCACCCACCAGGCGCACATTTTTCTCATGCCCAGCTCATTATGTAAAATATGAATTACACGTTCATAAGAGCTCCCTATGGCTTCCTCAATCTCATGCACTTTCATTCGGCGATCTTCCAGAACCATATCATGGACTTTATCCACAATTTCCGGTGTGGTAGTCGATTTTGGGCGACCTGAACGTGGCTCGTCACAGATGTGTATTCGGCCACGTTTAAATTCCGAAACCGAAAAACTCACCGTGGACGAAGTTGAAACATTCTCAAGGAAAGCATCCAACCTGGTTGCTGTTTTTCCTTCCAAATAAAAAAAAAACTTGATCATCGTATGAACTTCATTTTTATCCATTATCGATTTAACGCTAGGTAGATAGATTCACGATTAGACTGATAGATAGATTGTACTGAAATTTCTTGACAGTTTATATGAAGAGTTAAACAAAACAACGGCATAAGATTGTTTTCGAAAAACCAAGGCCTTCTCAGTGATTCCGGAAACTTTTCAATCCACCCTCGTATAGGTGGTGTGCGTTAAGTTGAGATTGGCCCTGCAACTACTTTGGCTTATAAATGAATCCCCTTTTCCTTTATACCAATTTTGGATGTTGACGGAGTCTTTTTCTCGTTATAACAATAGCAGTTTATAATTACTATTACATTTCGACTTGTATGAATTTTAGGATCTGTACATTCAAGGTCAGTCTTAATATAACGCGCGCCATCTCTAACATGTTTGATGCAGATGTCGGTGATCAAAGATTTCTGTAAGTTTCTATCTTCTGTTGTACTCGCGAACATCAGTTAGATAAAAAACATCTCTTCTTGAAGACTAAAAATGCATTTTTTCCACTTTTTCCTTTCATATTTTATATAAGCCGTGTTCCTTTGGGATGTGATTGTGATTTTGTGAATCCTGATTAGTTTAATCTTGATCCTTTTGAATCACGATTTAAAAATTGTATCAAGAAAACAACTTGAATAATATAAACACCATTTAGCGTCAAATATCATATGCAAACTAATTTATTTTATTTTATAAATAATCTACTGTCAAGTGTTACAGTCAACACATTAAAAATAGATCATATATAAGTAAAAAAAAAGTTCTTGGGAACATATGAAGTATGTTTACTTGAAACAAATCTTTTATGTAACATTATTTTCTTTGTTTTCAAATGTATGGTAGGTCATTACATGTTTTTTTTAGGAAAATAATATTTCCTTTGATGCAACAAACCCCGCATTAATAAATTTCTACGTTCGAAAACCTATTGTCGCTAGGCATTTTTAAATTTGCTTTGAAATGAATCCGTGTGATCACTCAAAAAAAAAACATTTAGAAAGGAAAAGGGAAGGTTGTCTAGTGATCATAAAATGAGAAAATTGGGATAACGAATAGGAAACGAAAAAAACATACTTCTTCTTAATCATGATCACTTTGATGATATAGATTGCGAATCACAACCTAAAGGAACACGGCTATAAATAGTCCTGCCATAAATACTATCACATGGTTTATAGGCTGCTAAAAATTTGTAAAAACAATAATACATTTTGTAATGCAAGTAATTTATTGACTCAAGTATTTATAGTAGTAAGAAAATACATCAGTTCAAAATGGCCACCTTTGGCTTTAACGCAAGCCTAAGATGGTCTGGCCATTCGGCTATGGCAGCACGGACTATAGCTGTTGATAATTCCCTCATTAACTTCTCTAAACTTCTCTTTAGTTAATTTCGGTGGGGTTCAGCTCATGTTTTTTTTTCTAATACTGACTACAATTTCTAGTCTAAAGGGATGAAGTCTGGACTGCAAGAGGGCCAGTCTTCCGCTGCAATGAAGGCTCGAACACTGGCTCGAAGCCAGGCCTGCGTCGCTCTGGCCTTGTGTGCCGGGGCTGAATCCTGCTGGAAGACCCAGTGTTTACCAGGAAAGAGTATGTTGTTCAGGGATTTCACAATTTCTTCTAGAACATTTTTTGGTACACCTTTGCAGTGAGAAAATAAAATGAAATTGTTGACTGCATTCTAGTAGTATTATTTATATTATTGTTATTGAGGTCATCACATTTAAATCTTCTTCTTAGATGAATTCCGCAATTATTATGAATGCAATATAATAACTGGTCTTAATTAAATATGTAATCACGGCTGATTACCTCTAATTAAGTGCAGATTGAATGACGATTAAAAATCGATGGTATTTAATTTTAATAAGGTCATCATAATCAATTGTTTCTTAAACATAGCTCTGGCCTTTGCTTTGACTTAGCCGTAGGTAAGGTATTAAATTAATCTTTAATTAAAAACTCAGGGTAATTACATTTTTTAGTACTAAAAGACAATAATATATTTTATTAGCAAACATTCGAGTAGGTACGAGTATATTTTAAAAAGATTAAAAGATGTTTCGACAAGTAAAAGTGTATTAATGGTATTTAAAAAAGAAATTACTGCAAGTATGGAAGAGACATTCTTGAAGTAGGTGTTAAATAACTTAACTCAATAAGAGAACTCAGTAACAGCGGTACCACCCGTAAGGCTCGGGGCTCGGGCCATACTATGCGTTTTGGCGGGCCCGGTAAAATGCATCCGGCTAAACGGGATAGATCCTACAGCGTCCACATATATCCTGCTAAACAGGACGGCAGCAATGACAACTCGATTCTATTAAAAAACAAGCGAAATATTTTAAATCAAGTAGTTTGTAGTAAAATAAATGTTAAAGTAGTCCGTATAGGTAGTATCCGGCAACCGGACCGCAACCGCATCGATGTGGACCTATTAATTTAAAACATTAAGTTGTTGTTGTCACGATTAACCGGTCTCGCCAAAACGCATCCGGTTAAACGGGATAGATCCTACAGCGTCCACATATATCCCTCTAAACAAGATGGCAGCAATGACAACCCGATTCTATTAAAAAAAAATCTGATGTGGCCAGCACAATACCTTCCGTCAATCCTGTGTATTATGTACATTTCCATACATAAATTTTCTTGCAAAAGATTCTAAATATTTGGTATTTTATAATTCCCTTTCTCGGCAACTGAATTCCATACTCCTGATAACAAACAAACCACATGAAATAAGAAAATTATGAAATTTTGAATGAAAAATTATAACACTTGTCAGTTATGGACATAATTAATTGCTGTCACTTTGACACGGGTCCTCATATCTGCTTGCCAAAGGCAGCAAAGTCATGTCACTGCACGCGCCCTATACATAATTTTTTTTGCAAAAGATCGTATATTTCCAGTAAAATTATTTCATAAACAAACTATGCAAGTTGCACTTGACAATGACATCTTCTTCTTCTGTAGTTTTTCCCATTCGTTAGGGGGTCGCTATTTTTTATTTTCTTCTTCCACTCATTTTTGTTTTGCGTGTCGTACTCATTCAGTTCCTTTTCTCTCAAGTCTTCTGCAATACAGTCTTCTCATCTTATATTTGGTCTTCCTATGTTTCTTCCACCTTCTATTAATATATTCATCTCTCCTCATGACATGTTCAAACCACTGTAATCGTCTCTCTTATATCTAAAAACTTCTAACACTAGAGTTACTTCCCTTATTCTTTCATTCAATTACTTGCTTTTTATTGATACTGACATCTGTCAATTTGAATTATCTGAATATATTATCAGTTTCCATGGTTAAGTTAGCATAGCTGGCTGAATTATGAAATTTATATGAATTTTTTTATCTTTATTATTCTATAACTCTATATCTGTTGAATATGAAATATAAAATGCAATCAAATCGTATAGAGAATAATATATTCTTTAAGTTATAAAAATTTAACTGAGCTTTTCAAGAAAATTGTTAAAGTCTTCAAATGAGGGTACTTCCGGTTAACCAATTATAACCAAAATCTAATCAAGTCTGCATATGTTTGTAAGGAAGAGGAATACGCAAGAATTGTAATTTTTGGAATTCTAGTATTGGAGATATCGTTGACTAAACCGCGGTCACACACACACATACACACACGCACACACGAACACACACACATACAGACATCATCGTAAAAATAGTGAAATCGTATTGTAAAGACCCGAAAACGTGCTTATTCAATGAAAACTCACCACCGAATTTTTTGACCAAAGACAATACCTTCCTTACCTATGGTGACGGAAGGTAACAAGCGAAATATTTTAAATCAAGTAGTTTGTAGTCTGTGACAGAGACAAATAAGTACAAAAAATAAATGTTAATAGTAGTCCGTATAGGTAGTATCCGACAACCGGACCGCAACCGCATCGGTGTGGACGCATTCATTTAAAACATTAAGTTGTTGTCGTCACGATTAACCGGTCCCGCTAAAACGCATGCGGTTAAACGGGATAGATCCTACAACGTCCACATATATCCCTCTAAACAGGATGGCAGCAATGACAACCCGATTCTATTAAAAAAACAAGCGAATTTTTAACTACAGGCTCTCGCGATGCAGGAGATCTGTGGAATGTACATTTGGAGAGTTTTTCTCACCGATTTTACTACAGCCTGATTCAGTGGATGGCATTATTAAGGCTTGCTGCATATTACACAATTTGTTCGAAAGAGGGATGGTATCAATTATGAAGATACAGAAACTCATCCTTTTATGGACGTGGATAACTATGGGATAAGTGTGCGAGCTTAGAGATCAGACGTCAGAGTTTTTTTTGCTTATTACTTCATGGCAGCTGGAGTCGTAACATTTCAGAGAAATCATGCTTATTGATTTAAAATTACTTTAGTATTACTACTAATCAGTATCTAGCATAATAAATTATAGCAAAACACTTTTTTCCTTTTTCCAGATATCATATCTGTTCATAATTCGTACATTTTTTTCCCAATGTTATCCCAACATTTCTCCCACAGTATTCTGTCGCTGTAGTCATTACTACCCTTTTCCCACAACGCAGGGTACTCTTAAACATATTGAATAAACTTATCAGTGTCGAACATATTTATAACAGAATCGCAGGTATTTATTGACAATGACAAATACACGCTTGATGTTCAACATGTTCCACTCAATTATTATACTATGTTACTTCATCTGCGGCTGCGGTAAAAACCGGACAAATGTGAATGCTCGCATTATCTTCAATGTGTTGTAGTTGCCATGCGGCAAGTTGACCGTCCCGTCAAACCGCAACATGCTGCGGTAGTATCCGGCAACCGGACCGCAACCGCATCGGTGTATACGGTTCCGTTAAACCGGTCCCGCCAAAACGCATAGTGTGGCCCGAGCCTTAGGGGGAGGGCAGCATGTACAACACAGTATTATTGTTATGGGGGTATCATACATACGCACGGAACTGCAACTTGTTACATATTATATGCAAATTCATGCATTTTGTTCAACTCTTGGCCCGTGATAGTACGATGATTTTGTGCATTTTATTTTACATGTTTTTCGAAAATTAATCACAATTTAAAATACGTGAAAATATGCACGTAATCTTGGCAACTCGCTGAAAAACCAGAAAATGTGAAATCACTTTCATGTAAGTGGGTATTACGAATAAAAGATGATATAGAAGATCTAGCAAGCGACGATAGTAAAATTGATCTCAGAAGAAGAGGGAAAGCTGAACATACTAGACGTTCCACAAAAGTTAGAATAAAACGTTATGAAGAAGATTTCATCAATGATGATTTGGATGATGAACCACCACGTCACAAAAAAACTGAAAAACTTTTCAACGCCAAAGTCCAGTAAAAAATGGAAAAAGAAACGATGTAGTCATCATAATTCTGATCCTGAAGTTAAACGCCCGAAGAAAAAGTCTTAACGATTCTGATTATGAAGAATTCCAAACATGAAGAACTCGGGGAAAGAAAATTGATTATTGCTGCTTTAAGATCGCACATTGACGAAGATAGACAAAAGAAAATAAAAGCAATAGAAAGTGAATATGTATATTTAAGGAGGAGTGTTAAGAATTAATAATAGTTTGACTAAATTCCTAAAATCAAGCAATATTAAAAAATCTGATGTAGCCAGCATATTAGCTTCCGTCATTTCTATGTATATCGTACAAATTCCATACAGAAAGATTTTTGAAAAAGATTATATATTTCCAGTAAATTGCCTTTCGTCAGCTCTATGTATTTTGAACAAATTCCATACAGAAATTTTCCAGCAAAAAATCTATATTTCCAGAGTAAAATTATAATTGCGCTTGACATAGGCATCTTTCAATAAGAATTTTCTTAATATAATAGGTGTTTCCATGGTTATAGCATAGCTGGCTGCTTTATGAAATTTAATTCCTTTATAATTTTTTTACTCTATATCCATTGAATATGAAGTCTAAAATGTAATCAATTCGTATAGAGAATAAAATATTCTTCAATATTTATAATAACATTAAATATGAAAAAAATATATTTAACAGCGTTTTTTCAAGAAAAACTGTTAAAACCTTCAAATGAGGTACTTGCGGTTGACCAATTATAACCAAAATCTAATCAAGTCTGCATATGATTGTAAGAAATAGGAATACGTAAAAATTGTAATTTTTGAAATTCTAGTATTAGAGTTATTGCGGCCGAAATTATAGTCACACACTCACGATCACACGCACACAGACACGCACACAC
The DNA here is from genome assembly GCA_951394225.1 of Harpalus rufipes. NCBI lineage: Eukaryota > Metazoa > Arthropoda > Insecta > Coleoptera > Carabidae > Harpalus > Harpalus rufipes. The sequence goes on from OX596289.1 coordinate 15,318,910, forward strand.
ACATATAGACATCATCGTAAAAATACTAAACTCGTATTCCAGGGATTTTCAAACGTGCTTATTATTAAAACATGTCATCGTACTTTTTGACCAAAGACAATACTTTCCTTACCTGAAGATGACGGAAGGTAAAAAGTTGAATAAATGATTGATTAAATTTTTTGTAAAAAAAAATATAAATGTCAACATCGAATGTAATAGTTTAAAACTAATAAAATACAGTTATTAAAAGAGAAGTAGGATCTTTATTAAGAAAACATAACATAATGTGTGTCAAGTTGTAGAGACGTGCCGACGTGCGTACATGTAATACCCCCATTAACTGTTATTTATTGTAAAAGGGTCAGCTATCATTTTTTTTTGTCAGAAGATGTGAGGCCTTGAAACATTCATCACAGAATTTCGTAACAATATTGAGCCTGCTTTTACCTCTATTAATAAGAGCAGGGTGCCCGAGTGTCTAAAGACATTTAAAAGTGGTTAAACATTATTGACAAGGTGAAAGAAATCATGCAATCTTGCCTGATGTCACTAAAGAAAACATTTTTCTCTCCTAGTAGTAGTATTTAAAAGGTTGCTGCTTATACAGAAAATTGATGGGTACATGTGTTCTTATTTTTATATGGAACAGAATTAAATTATATCGTTATCATACTATGACATAGTACGGTAACATAGTAACTAAGGTATGTTCAATTTACGGTATTTAAAAAAATGTAATAGTTCGTAATAGTGCTGACTAAAAAAGCATAGATAGTAGCGATACCGCTAAACTGAACTAAATGTCCTTGGTTCGAATCCTGCTAAGGCACGGATGTATGTATTCGTCTTTATCATATCAACATCAGCTGCATATGACCTTAGTAGTTATCAGTGGAGGCTCGTGTCTTTTGAACCGTAGGGGCGCAGTAATAAGGAACATTAACAGTACTTACTACCACTGTCAAATGGTGTTTTTCAGGGTATGTAATATTCTGAAAACGGTTCTCTTGACATTCACCACGCGGATTCTTGTTCATTTATTCACGGACAGAAATGGGATTCATATATGAACGATAAGGAGCTCCAGCACTCCATTGCCTAGTCTATGTTCTCGCGCAAAACGTAGACGCTATACTCGATACGAGCATGTATTCTTGTAAATGGAAACTTTTTAAAAAGAAAAATAAATAAATAAATATTTCATCACGGCATATAACCCATTGCTGGGTGTGCAAATCTGTTTCGTACACAGATATCGGAAATAGAATAAGGTTGGAATTGTCATGACTGATAATTTATGCTCGTATGCCGTCTCCCAAAATATTTTTTATATCGCTCGTGACCTAGCAATAATTTCAGGCTAATTTAAATACTGTCAAAATAGTCAAATTATAAATCATAATTCCATATTTTCATTCGCAAAGATAACGATAGGTACTTTAAAATATTGATTGTCTAATTCTAATTAAAATAATTTTACCCTCCTCGTATTAATAAAATGAATACTTCTATTACTTAATCGAAAAAAAAAACATTCATTCACTCAACTTAATATAATGATAGTTGTTTTACGAGTACAAAGAACAGAAATTTCCATATTAACTATAAGGAAAATACAGACGTTATGCATGCAGTGACACTGCTATTATTGTTTAATTATTTAATTTGTCACATCCTTCAACTGATAAAAAGTACAGTATATACTTTTCTACACATAAGTATATTTTAAATAGCGCGAGTGGAAATATTTTACAATTGTATCGTGAAATAATATGCAATACCCTGCGGATAACACCAATAGGTAGAAAAGTTCCGATTTCAAGAGTAGGTATAATTTCAGTTTTAGTCCGATTAATTTTTATTATGGATTATGGCCAGCTTTATCTTTTGCGAAGTCATATGCAAGATTTTACAGCGCGAGGCTATGTACAAGACAAAGGGGATAAATTTATTTAATTTACAACTTCTCACGTATCGAGTGTTTGTAATATCTGATTGTAAAGCTGGTTTTACACCGGAATATATTACAAAACATTTTTATTTCCCGCTACCCTTGATAAGGGAGATATAGGGATTGTGCTAAAAGCCGCATATCGAGATTTGCTAAAAAAACACGTTTTAAGGTCCCTAGAATCCAATTAACATTTTCACGATGATGTCTGTGGGTGTGTATGTGCGTGTATATGTATTTGTGGATCCTCTTTATGCTCTATCTCAAATACTATCATTCAGAAAATTAGAAACTACGTATTTTTGCTTTATTCTAATATTGAAAGAGCCCATTTGATTTTCGGGCAAATCGGATAACCGGAAGTGGACTTTTCCTAGAAACCCAAAATAGTTTTTCTTTAAAAAATACCATTAAATGTCATTTTTTCGCGATTTATATTATTATAAAAATTAAAGACCTAGAGATATGCGTTGATCCTTTTCCAATAAAATATATTATTTTAATTAATCCCGCAGCCTATGATTTATACGAGTATATAAACACATCTCCATGGTTACACAGTTGAGATATTCAAATGTATCTAATTGACAGATAAATGTCACTGACAAAAAACTAATTATTTCAAATTAAAAGAAATAAACATCAATATCACAATATAAATTTGAATTAATACAACGGTAAGATTTTCAAGAAAAAAAATTTAATACATTTGGATTATTTGTACAGTAAAATTTTTAAAAGATGTCCGATCAAGGTCATCTGTATCACGAACGAATTAACAAATATGCATACATTTATCTCTTTCTTTTGCAAGAGTGTGCGATAAGGATAGATATAACACGCTTGTCTTTCAAAAATTCATATTGTTTCGACTAAGTAGGACATTCCACTTTAAAACGATGCTCGTTGTTGATAATACTTTCGCTGTAACGTAAGTTTATTTACTAATTCAGATACTTTACCTTTACGAATAACGTTATTTTCTGTCAGTCACTGATACTGACATTGTGTCATTATCTTATTTTTAACATATTTGCTTTTACATTTGCTTAAAAACTTACCAGTTGACTTATTTTTGAATTTTGAATGCTTTACTGTAATATATATTTTTATAATAATAAAATAACAGTAGTATCTTATGTACCCTCATAAAAATTAAGCAAACGACACTACTGAATTTGTCATAATGAGTGGAGCAAAAATCTGAATTCATACAATTCGTAGACGACCTTGATCGAAAATCTTTCAAAAAATTTACTGTAAATATGTATTTAATAAAATAAATAAAAATTGCATGGCGGGAGATAATGTGCTAGCCACATCAATTTATTTTATTAAAAATGTCAATAATAAATAAATTACTCAAATTTGTTTGACCATCTTGCTAAATTAATAACAATTTTTATTTAGAAAATATAAAAGTTCTAAACGAAGTTCCTGACATGTTGATAAATAAATAAATAACTAGCTCAACTAATTTCGTTATTAATAATGCTATTGGTTATTAACACTGTTGCCACTAAAAATATCTTGATAGCAACATTTGTTAGCAACTCCCATTGATCTAGAACGCCTCCAGAATGATCGCAAAATTACTGATATTAATATAGTTAGCGACAATGTTATCAACAAGCTTATAATTAGTTTGTCTGACGCATGGTATTGTATATGCAGCATATGATTAGGGGTGGGCAAACTTTTTTGCCCGCGGGCCACATTGATGTTTCTAACATGACTAACGGGCCGCATGTGATGATAACCAAATAGGTCCCCAAAGAAAAATGAAAATCTTAGTAATATTATTACAACACACAAAATGACATGTAAAGGATACGGAAGTTCAGGGAGAAGGATATGTATTTTTATTGATATTAAAAATTAAACAAGCCGACAAAATATTTAAGTAACATTGTACAGCGGGCCGCACAAAATGACATACTTTGCTCACCTTTGGCATAACACAACGTGGTTACAATTTTGATGTGACCCAAGCAGCGCGCGCACTCGTACCATTCGTTGTCTTGCTTTCAAAACGCGACTGAATGCTTTTAAATAACAAATTCTGGTTTTAACGAGTGAAGATAAACTTTTAAATTATTTCTAATTTTTAAATACATATGTATATACCAATCTGCTTTTATTGCAGAAAGCAGCACTAGGGTCACTTTTGGGTTTTTTTGAAAACCGCTCATATAACTCACTCAGTTATACAGTAAAGGACTTTAACATGTAAAATCAGACTTTCGTAATTTCCTGTTTTCCTAATAATTATTTTGGGTAAAATGCTTCAAATAAAAGTTGTAGGGCATCTGAATCAATAAACAAAATCAATTTTGTGTGCCTTGTAACGGCAGAAATTAAGTATGAAAATGTCGAAACTCACCTCACAAATAGTAATAGCCATGGAATTAAAAATAAATATAATCAGATTGGCATCCCTAGGGCCGGCGCTAACTATTTTGCCGCATGAGGCGATCTTTTTATTGCGCCCCATTAGAGGTGTGTATTTAAAATATAATGCATATGTAAATAATATACACAAAATCAAATAACTGTACTCTACAGGCTCACTCTAAGGATCTTGGAAATTATAATAAATACGAAGTCTGTTAAATTAGTGTAAATTGAGCATATAGTCGTTCGAAAGAAAATAAAGTATCCTAAAGAAATGCAAACTAAAATTCCATATTATTACATATTTAGAAGTTAAATGTAAAAATAAAAATCTACAAAATTTATCTTGTGACATTTTCGGGAAAACAAATACATTTTTAAAATGGTCTACATATTTTTGCCCTAATTTAACCGACTTCGTATCTCTTATAATTTCCGAGATCCCAATGGTGAGCCTTAAAAAAACGGACACCTGTACATAAAAAGAAAATAATTCTAAATCACAGTTTATGCAAACACAAATTTGATCTATATTGACACTTTTCTTATTTTAATTTTTGCAAAGTTATCAATTATTTCATCACCATTTATATTTTGGCCATTACCATGCTCAATAGCTATTATTGCTAATCCAGATAGCCTTTCTTGAAGCAACGATGTTCGTAAGTAATTTTTAATAATTTTAAGTTTGATGTAATTCTTTGTATTTATTAATAAATATAAAAATATTTACAAACTAAAAATTTCTCTCTTATCGTCGATCGAAAAAATGCTGCATTTTAAAAGTGCCACCCTAGGCGGACGTTTCGCCGCCTCACTCCTAGCGCCGGCCCTGGGCACCCCATAAAGAGAAAATGATCCGTGATGATATATTTATTTTTATTTATATCAAACTTTATTTGTAACTTAATCTCTCAGGAAAGAAATGAAATATACTATTCCATACTTTTTCCCACTGAAATTAATATCGGAAAACTAATAAAAACTTCCCATTCACGTGTTTGCAAACACGCCTCCTGGTTTATTTTCACTGGACGCCCGGCGTCTGGTTGTCTGATCCACCGTGGCGGCGCCTCCGTCGCGCCTAGTCGACGCCAGCACCACCAACGGCTAGCTACGCTCCCCTCAAGATTTTAGGTGTATGTGTGTAAGTGCGTTTATTCTCCCAATCTAATAGGTACGTCGCGATACCATTATTACTAAATTATATAACAAAGAAAAAACACCGGATGGTTTTTTTACTTCCTTTTCACTATTCAAGGTAACAACAGGTAAAAAATTGTTTTCATTTCCGTTGGAGAGATAATTTTGGAGGTACTTACTGCATGGGTGATTCGCCGAGAGAACGGTTTGTACCTGAAAATAAAATAATACTATTATTAAATTACCATGTATTTAATTGAATATAAATGAATGAACTGTAGATTACAGTATACCTTATGAAAACTGGTACCATTTTGGGTTGTTGTTTTTTATTTTTTATTTGTTCACATTTTGTTATAAACATTGAAGTGAAATTTTTCACGTTTTGACGTTTAAATAAAAACTGTGCAATTATATATCCTTCTTATGTTGGAATTTAAAATATTATAATGTACGCCCCCTGAAGTTGTTCAATTGGATGGATATCTAACAGTGTGGCTGAAAGATATGTCCAGGAATCACTGCAAAACAATATAAACTTTTCTTATCACTTTAATTTTAAGTATTCTTATGTTCATTATCGTCCCTGTAATTGTACTATGTAAGTCTGCTATTCTTTAATATGTTATTTCCTCCAAAGTAACTCTGTTTATATTTCAATTCATAGGTTATTTATTTAAATTTTACAGCATTGACGGTATTTAGTAACTTTATTCTTAGGTTACCTAGTGTGTTGTATTGACATCTAGGGCGATATTACAAGTTTCTTTTATACAAGTTACTTCTTATTCGTTGACTCTGTATTGTTTCTATGTATATTTATTTATTTTATTTCTACCTCGTGAATCAAGTCACAAAAGATGCTACTTTTATGACGTTTGAAGAAAAATGAAATTTGTTTGTATTGTTCAATGGTAAAATTTAATATTATTCCATCGAACTGTCAATACTATTGAGTTAGCAACAGTAACGAAGGTCATTAATTGATTAAAAAAACGGTTGAATTATGGGTACATTATTTGACAATCGTGGATAAAATAATTTATTTAATAAAAAGCTACGAATGATGTAGTTCAAATTATTTGTCTCAACTTTAGAAAATTTACTTTACCTCACCTAGGTACAGTAAAATTTTTGAAAGATGTTCGATCAAGGTTGTCTACGAATTGTATGAATTCAGATTTTTTGCTCCGCGCATTATGACAAATTCAGTAGTGTCGTTTGCTTAGTTTTTATGAGGGTACATAAGATACTACTGTTATTTTAAATATATGTTACAATAAAAGCATTCAGAATTCAAAAATAAGTCAACTGGTAAGTTTATTAGCAAATGTAAAACCAAATATGTGAAAAATAAGATACTGACACAATATCAGTTTCAGTAACTCTGACACAAAATAACGTTATTCGTACGGCTATGAATTAAGGTAATGTATCTGAATTAACAAATAAACTTACGTTACAGCGAAAGTATTATCAACAACGAGCAGCATTTTAAAGTGGAATGTCCTAGCTTAGTCGAAACAATATTAATTTTTGAAAGACAAGCGTGTTATATGTATCCTTATCGCACATGCCTGTAGCCTTTGCAAAGGAAAGAGATAAATGTATGCCAATTTGTTAATTCGTTCATGACACAGATAACCTTGATCGGACATCTTTCAAAAATTTTACTGTATGATATCCATCTCAGCGACCGGACAAGTTAGTATTAGCAAAAATTTAAAAATTAAATAATTATTATTTTGGTAAGTAAAAGACATTATTGGAAAATTAGAATACGGTTCTGTCTTCAAACTTTATAATTCTTTTCATTCATCAAAAGCCGGTTCACATTAAGTTGAGGCAGACTATATCACGGTTCGCATCTACCGATCGACAACGTCCAAGTGTGTGGTCGAAAAAACGTCAATATACCAGACATTAATCATGCCCGAATTCGAAGATTTGCCCAGTTATCCGTCTTAAATAGAAGTCGTGTTGCTTGCATAGGGGTATCCCCTTGGTTGCTATAGTAATTCTATAATTATTGCACGGATAAAACACTCAAATGCAAATACTACTTGCTACTTCAGTTACGAACTAAATAAGTGCATATGAGTATAAGACAAATAGATATACAAAAAGAAGAGGTTGCAAGAATGATGTTGCGAATGTTGACAAAGCGAAAGTTTTTTGATTGATACGGATGTATGGTGATGAATGATTGCTCCATGGGGGGCTGTCTATAGGGGGAGAAGTCCGAAACTATTGTCTGAGGCCCGGATGTTCTCGGGGAATAACAATATGAAAGATAAAAGTTACAATGGATAAGATAAGATTAACGGCCCATTCGCAGCACTGCAATTATAGTTAGTACATAATGTTGATACTTAAAATTATAATTATAAATGGTCAATTTAAAACTTGCAGTTAATAATTACTAACAACTACATATACAGTAAGTTTTTTGAAAGATGTCCGATCAAGGTCATTCGTATCATAAACGAATTAACAAATTGCCATTCATTTATCTGTCTCCTTTACAAAGGCTATAAGCGTGTGCGATAAGAATGGATATAACACGCTTGTCTTTCAAAAATTTATATTGGTTCGATTAAGTTAGGATATTCCATTTTAAAACGATGCTCGTTGTTGATAATACTTTCGCTGTAAAGTAAGATTATTTATTAATTTAGATATATTACCTTGATTCATAGCCGTACGATTAACGTTATTTTCTGTCAGTGTCACAGTAGTACCCTCATAAAAACTAAGCAAACGACACTACTGAATTTGTCAGAATGGGCGAAACAAAAATCTTAATTCGTACAATTCGTAGATGACCTTGCTCGAACATCTTTCAATTTTTTTACTGTACTTAATTTATTTAGATTCTAATATAAATATTTTTTAAACAGTTATTTTTACCTCTCGCTAAGAGAGGTATTGTATTCATGCTAAAAATCGCATATCCAGATTTTATTGAATAAGCACGATTTAAGGTCCATAGAATCCGATTTTAACATTTTTACAATGATGTCTGTGTGTGTGTGTGTGTGTGTATGTGTGTGTGTGGATGTGTGTGTGTGTGAGGTTGTTGGAGACACGATTTCTCAAATTCTATAAGACTAAAGACCTGTTTGACTACGGATTCCTCAATCTTACAGTAATGGGAAGAGTTGAATAGGTTCTGGTAACAATTGGACAACCGGAAGTGGTAGTTTCTAAAGAAAAAAATTCTAAATATTATTTTTTGAAAATTTGTTACTACAAATATTAAAGATAATTAAATTCTCAATCTGACACACTTAATTTTTTTATTATATCTCGTATAGGTTTGGAGATATAGTATATAATAATATAGAATAATCTGTTGTAATAAATCTCGTTGCCCGAAAAACATTTGCGACATTTAAATTTTTGTAATTGACATGTAAATGTAAAATGTCAATGTCAGATTTTTCTGGGAGGTGAGAGTACATTTAATATATATTATTGTATTATTAATTAATTATATATTTAAATTACAGATATGTTAATATTACATATATCCTTAAGAAATACCGCTAATACCGTCAATGAATTTGAAGAATTTTGAACATAATAGAATAGTAGGATAAAATTTCTTATAGAACGAAAGAAGAGAAACAATTTCAATTATTTGTGTGTACTTATAGGGCGCGAGCAGACCTGTGACTTTGTTGGCCTTGGCAAGCAGATGAGGATCCGTGTCAGAATGACGGCTAGTAGTTTTTACATAGATGTCACAATTGTCATATGTCATAATTTTTCATTCAAAATTTCAAAATGTTCTGATGTTTATTTGTCATTCATTAGTATGGAATATACTTGTCGAGGAAAATAATCCACATGGATTTGAAAATCATAATGTTTCGAATTAAAACTTATGATACTTGACACCTATGTATATTACTAGCTCTCATTCTGACACATAACTGCTCGCGCCCTATGCTACATAAAATGAAAATGGCGAGAGGTATTGTGCTGGTCACAACAGATTTTTTTATTAGAAAATGGGGTCTTTCAATATTTAAAAAAAATATTTAGGTTACTTCATATACATTGAAGTTCTACAGTCTTAATTATTATCCATTAAGCCGTAATAATTATATTAATATTCTATGACATAGGTTTTTATTTTTAAATAGTGAAGTTCACTAATAATTAAAGTAATAAATTGATCTATTTCAACGCTTATAAAATATGTAAATATGTTTAAAATAACTTTTGTGCTAAGGTTAAGGTTACAGCTACACCGTAGCATGCATTTGTCTATACTGCCAAGGCATAATGCTAATGTTATGGTAAATTCTTAAGATTACAGCTTACATAAACTAGCCTTTAGCTTAATCGAAAACGAATAACGTGCGAATTAAAAAAAAACCCGTTACTTTTTGATCAAACCTCGTATGTTAACTCAAATATTTTCTATAGAATCAAGCAGCGCTAAGCGCGGATAATATTGTAACGTTATTTATTTGGGTGAAGTGTAAACATCAAAGAAATATTATTAATTAAAATAAAATTTTATTAAAAAATAAATAATTAAGATAAAGATAATAAAAATAATTAACACTATGAATAAACAATTATAAAAACTGATTTAAGACTAAGAATATTATTAAATATTTAAACACATTATTTATTTAAGCAATATTTATTTCACTATATTTACGTTAACAACTAGTAGACTATTTATATCACCAACTATTCATTTTACAATGCCCGTCTAGAACAGAATGCCCGGCTGGCATCCCTGACGGTGTTTATACAGGATGTAACAGAAATAAGTACATTAAATTTAACCAATGATAGAACTAGTCGACAGCAACAATATTTCTTATAGTTTGGTTCACGAAAGATGACACTTCAAGGCAATTTGTTCGAAGAAAGAATAAACAACATTTTACATAGCGGTAGTATAGCAACATTATGTATTAGAAAGAGATAGATTATTTGACGTATGTCTACGTGATTTATGCTATATGACAGATATACGTTCCATATTCACATTTCTCTCTAACACATTAAAATTAATAGGAACGTATGTCGATCCGTGGCTGGTATGCAATTATCTATTGAACTGCCCTCTACGTTAAAGCAAATGCAGTGGCGGAGTTTGTTTTTTGAATTTGACGCACGATTTGATGTTTAATTAAAATCAACGAATAAGTTTCTAATTTTGTTCCGCGATTTAATTGAACATAATCATGGGAGAGAAAAGAAAAACTTTGCGAAGGCAGGCTATTCAATTTGTGCATAATGAACACGAATATTTTCAACGGGAAACAGAAAATAATGGACCATTATTAGATCTTCATCAGGTGCAGCAGGTAATTATGTGAATATATTTTTTTTAATTTCTTTGAAAATTGAAATTTTTAGACAAAAAAGTTTTCATGATTAATAAATGAAATTTAGGAAGTATTTTATTTTAGCGTACAGCAGATGCGCTACAATTATCTGAAACCACAGTAAACAGGGTATTAAAACGTGTTAATAATATTGAAAATGAAGAACAATTAACTTCTTCTGGAGAAAATGACCCAGAAAATCAACTGCAACAGATGATCTTGAAACTTTTTAACACCGATGCAATTAGAAGAATAATATACGAAATGTATGCTAACAGTAAGTAGTTTATTACTTATTTTCAAAATATGTATTTATATCATTGTTTTCAGTATTTTTGTAACTATACATAGGTGTTGTATCTATATGTTCATTATTATATCAAAATAAAATATTTCTTTGAAAATGTGTAGACGTTTAACATTTAATTTTGAATGATTAAAATGTATCCACAAATATTATACCTGATGCACGCCTATGTGTATAGAATGTAGTGAAGTTATTTGCAAGTGATATTATACCAGATGGTTTGAAAATGACCTTGAATTGTCATCTTTCGCGAACCAAACTATAATAACTTTTTTTCGAAATATCACTTTTTTCCGAATCGTCATTTTCCAAATATTCGTCTCTTTGTACATATTGTTCAACATCTCCGAGATGGTGGGTCCTTTAAGTCTGCTTCTTAAGATCGTTATAGAACAAGCCCATGGTCTAGTACACAAAGAATAGCAATACAACAGAAAGTGTCACATATGACAATTTGGAGGATATTGAAAGAGCAACAGTTACATCCTTGAAAATGCAGCTGCAAGCATACTCAACAACAGGCAGATGCTGGAAAGAGTAGAGGATTTTTATGCGTTTTCTTGTTCAGTCAATTGTAGTGTTGTTCTTTGTCGACTTCATCCTGTAAATATCCTACCATTTTTAGATTGTTTAGCCTGTTGTATGAGAAATTTGACGCATGATTTTTATGTCGTTTTACTCGAATGTTCTTCACTATTCTACACGATAATAATATCGAATACAAAGGATCAGGCGACTGGAAGTAATTATATATTCGCTCAGCGCAGCAGCCGTTTTAGGAACGTCCGACCTGCAGCGGCGGTCGCGTACTCTTAGAGTTAGTGGCGTCGGGTCCACGCACGCTCCAATATCTAGATGGATTACGGCATGAGAACATCGTATACGTAATTGGCATATTACATCTGACTTTAGGTTATAGAAGTTATGTAGCCGTAACAATGGGGACTTATATAATTCAAATATTTTGGTCGCCATCTAGTGTGTAAAAAAGTATTTAATAATTAGTTATGTAGTGAGCAAGATTTAGCTCGAAGTTTGACGTTTATCACGTGATCCATATTTGGGCCGACGTGATCACAACAACCATTGTTTGAAAAGAAACATAAACATGTCTGAGACTGAACACGGAAGTTGAAATAATATGATTAATATAAATTGAATATGAACTAGTAATGTATTTACAGGAACCTGTGATAAAAAATCTGATGTGGCCAGCACATAACCTCTCGCCGTATATTTTACCTGGCTGTATGCATAAAGCAAAGAATATTTTTATAAATACAAATAATATATTCATATAAATCTATGACGTATAAACTTCTTTGTTATTCAATAATAGCATGTCTCAACATGAAAATATTTTACCATAAATTATGTTACAATAAATTACAAAGTAGAGTACTATATATAAATATTAGGCTGGTAACAGCAATTTTCAATTCGAACAACGTTGTTTACTTTCTCTTCATATTCTTCTAGTAAAAACATTAATTTTGGGCGGTCTAAAATGTATATATGGATTGTGCATCTATTCTTACATATCTTCTTTTACATTTTATTTTTTCATACATGTTATACTCGTATCTAAATAACACTAATTCCCTTTAATAAAGTGACGGATAGATTGCACTCCGATTATTCTTATATCGATGTGTAATTTTGTCAATATTTACAACTTACTTGAGAAGAATTTGATAGCTTTTTCGCAATTCAAAGTTACTCTAGTCTATAGTACTGGTGTACATTGTCCCATAATGTTTGAAACAAATTTAAGTCCTTCAACCTAGACTTGTCATCTCCATAATAGTCACAGATCAAGAATTAAGGGATTCTCCAAGTACATTTTTCTTTCATTACTCATTATTTCTGACACTGACATTTATCTGTCAGTTACAAATAATTTAAATTATCAACTATTTTTCATGGCATTCTTTCGGCTGTCAAATTTATTACAACAGATTATTTTATATATTATACTTCTTTTATCTCTAAATCTATGGAATATATAATAAAATATTTAAATGTACCAGATAGAGAATTTAATTTTCTTTAATATTACCACGAAAAATTTTCAAAAAATAATATTTAGAAGATTTTTTTTCAAGAATCTTCTACTTCCGGTTGTCCAATTATTACCAAAACCTTTTCAGATCTTCCCATGAATGTCCGATTGGGAAATACGTTGTTAAACAAATTTTAAGTCTTATAGTTTTTGAGTAACCGTCCTTCCAACATCCCACATACACACACACACACACACACATCCACACACACACACACACACACACACACACACACACACAGACATCATCGTAAAAATGTTAAAATCGGATTGTAGGGACCTTAAAACATGCTTATTCAATAAAATCTGGATATGCGATTTTTAGCATGAATGCAATACCTCTCTTAGCGAGAGGTAAAAAGGAAGTTTAATTATGTACAAAATAACAATAAAATGACGCAAACCTATGTTTGTAAAGTGGACAAACATAATCAAACTTATTTTGGAAAATCAAGTACAGTAACTCAAGCAACTTTAATAAAGTAGTCTACTAATAAAGAGACACAAGTTTATATTAATAAAAACACATATAAAAAATTATAATATGCAGAACAACTCCACACAAACAGAAATAAAGATTAATAGGGAAAGTCAACAATTATTATATAAGAAAGTTATTTGGTGCTGTAGAGACATCGAGAAATGAAGCTAAATTTGTCAATAATTGGAAACTAAATTATAATTTATTAGGCAATGATGCTGTAAAATTTATATATTTCACCGGCTTATCAGTAGAACATTTTAATGTTCAATATGATTTGTTAAATCTCACAGTTATGCCAAAGTTAAAATACAGATATTTCCAAAAAACGCCAACGAAAACTAAATTTAATAATTTAACATCCAGAGACAAATTATGTATGCCTTTAATAAGATTAAGACGTGGACATACAATAAAAGAAATTTCATTATTTTTTTTCGTGTCAACAGTGGAATTTGTAGTGTTTACATGGATTCAGTTCATATTTGTTCAAATTGAAACGATGAAATCAAATTTGTTTTCCCTCCGTGAGAATCAGAAAGATTCGATTCCGCAATGTTTCATTAATAACAATCACTACACATAATAACTTAACCAAACTTTGCTGACTAAATAACAAATTAAGGGATCAACGGGAAGGTGCTGAAGAGGGAAAGCATTTGATCGACTCGGCCATGGTATATCACCTCGCTCTTTCTAAAAATTTCTTGTCCCTTTCTAAATTGTGTGGAGGGAGGTCCGCTGCCGATCCGCCGCCGATGACGTCAAAATCATAAGTCCCCATTAGAAATAAATGCGTGTCAAATTTGTCAAACGTAACTAAATAATACATCAATATGTAATACCTATATATTCGTATCCACTCAAAATCATTCAATTGCAGAACAGATAATCAAATGTGACATGCATAAATAATTATTGATCTCTTACTAAAGACTACACCAGTTGCGTTGTAGAAAATAATAACATAAATCATATAACAATGACAGATATTCGCGAATTTAGTACTATAAATACAAAATTCCAAGCCATTTAACAATTTCTCAACATAATAAAACAATTATGTACTCATCGTACGGGTAAACTACCCTCTAATACTCTTATCGAAGATTTATCTTCCCCTTATAATCCTGATATATAGCGCTTAAGTTTTCCGATAAGCTCGCATTCACTAACGGGATTCTTATCCTTGTAGAAAACAAAGAAACAAATGCAATTTCAACACAAAACAATCAACATAGCCATGTAAAAAAAGCTAAAGACATTTAAACTGCCCGTTCTTTCAAAGAAGTAATAAAAACGTGCACTCAACCGATGTTTTAAAGCCAAAATAAATTTTCCTTGCTCAATTTCAACGAAAAAACGAATCGAGTTGGAGTTCGCGCATAAATGCCAAGAGAATAAATCATACGACAGATAAGCATCGACTCAAATAATAACAGCAGAATTAGGCAACTGTTTTTTTGCAACCATATGTGAACTTAATACTTACTCGTTAAGCAGTGGCGGAGCTAAATATATTTCACAAAGGATCAAGACAGAACTTGTAATGTTTTTCAAAATAAAATCAAGTGATATGGATGTTGTTTTCTGTAATTATGTCTTCGTAAAATACTTGGAAATAAGAACATTTCGAATGTATATTTTACTGAACGGCAACTGAAGTTGAGAATAAATTCTTCTTTAATTATTTTTGTCAAAAATAAAATAAAATTCTATGTAGTATAAAATGTCCATGTTGGATGTGTGCCAGTCTCAATGTTGTTGCTAATCTCGAAATTTATCAATAATTATAAATATCTATTGTGGCCAGCACAATTCCTTCCGTCAATCCTGTGTATAATGTATAAATTCCATACATAATTTTTTTGGCAAAAGATTCTGAATTTCCAGTAAAATTATTTTATAAAAAAACTATTCAAATTGCACTTGACACTGACATCTTCTTCTTCTTTAGCTTTTCCCATTCGTTAGAGGTCGCTATTTTTGCGTGTCGTTAACGTTCAGTTTCTTTTCTCTCAAGTCTTCCGCAATACAGTCCTTCCATCTTATCTTTGGTCTTCCTCTGTTTCTTTAATATCCTATTACTAAACTATTCATTCTTGTTCTAATATAATTCTTCATTTCTCCTCATGACATGTTCAAACCAATGTAATCATCTTTCTTGTATCTTTCTTGAAACTTGTAATACTAGAGTTATTTTCTTACCGTATCTTTCCGTGTTTTCCCCAACAATTACTTCAACATCCTCATCTCTGCCACATTAATTTACTTTTTATTGATACTGACATCTGTCAATTTGAATTATATGAATATATTAATAGTTTCCAAGTATAAAATGTAATCAAATCGTATAGAGAATAATATATTCTTTAAGTTATAATAACGTTACATGTCAATAAATCAAATTTAACTGTTAAATCTACAAATGAGGGTACTTCCGGTTCACCAATTACAACCAAAATCTAATCTCTTGTTCTACTAGATGTAAACTTGAGTAATACGAAAAAAATATAATTTTTGGAATCGTGGTATTGAAGTTATGCGATCCGAAACTTTCGTCCCACACACACAGACACTCATACACACACACACATACACACGCACACACACACACACACACACACACACACACACACACACATACATACAGACATCAGACATCATCGTAAAAATGGTAAAATCGTATAATAGGGACCCTGAAACATGCTTATTCACTAAAAACTTATGATTGAATTTTTTGACCAAAGACAATACCTTCCGTCACCTTTAGGTAAGGAAGGTATTGTCTAAAATTCTATAACTATCGATAATTTTATCGATATTTTTCGGCTTTTATCGATAATTTTCGAAACTTTACGATAAATATCAATACTTAATGATATATTGATAATGTTGATATTATACAGGGTTTAAAAAAAAGGTAAAAAATTGAGAGTATACAGTGTGTCCCATATAGAGCTTGCCACTATTGGGATCTCGAGAACTATAAGAGATACAATGTCTGTTAAATGGAACTTTTTGTGCACCTATAGGAGGCCATCTCAGATGTGCTTTTGTTTTTCCAAATATTCTCATAGGGCAATAGATAATGGCGAAATACTGAGTTTTGTTGATATGAATAATTTTATTTACAATTTCAATATTCAATAAAATTAATTTTTGGATCTATAGTAATTTTTTATTTTGTTTCATTTGCGTGTTGGCAGTGTAGATGGTATTAACCATTTGGTTCTCTCCGGGTGATTTGCGCCCAGATTTATCTTTGCGTGTCAAGATGTTGAGGCGGTTAGCCACTAGCAAAATGTTGTCTTTGTGTGTTGCTGTATTGGCAAAGCAGTTTAAATTTTATTAAGATTCATCTATATATAAATACAAATATTTGTTTTTTTAAGAAAAACAAAGGCACATCTAAGACGACCTCTGAAAAGTAAACAAAAGTCTCATTTAATCGAAGACGTAACTCTCATTTTTCAATGCCTTATATCTTGGAAACTGTTATTCAGTACTACATGCCTTTAAATTTATTTACCCTTTTTAGCACCCTGTATATACAGACTGTTTCCTTCGAAACAACCAGAGTTTTTTTTGGGCGTACTAATGGATTTAGAGAAAAATATTATATACAAAAAAGGATCAGGAATAAGACGCTAATTTATCAGTAATAACAAACGGAAAATTCAATCAATGGTTCTGAAACACAAAATTATATATTGTAACGTTTATTTATATATTATACATTTATTAAACGATAAATAATTAGGATAAATAATAAAAAGAATAAAAATAACTAACACTATGATTATATAATAATAAACATTAATTTAAGATTAAGCATATTTGAAATACTTAAACACTAAGATTATTCATTTAAACAATATTTATATCACTATATTTATTTATATAACTAATTTATTTATGTTAACAACTCGTAGAATGTTTATTTATATCACCCACTGTTCATTGTTCGTTGCTTCTATATATCAGACTATTTTCGCTGGCTTTGGCGACGGATTTATATAGCGCGATGTCCTTCTCGAATTTTCCGACGCCACGATGACATCAAATACAAAGGATTCAGGTCAACGGTGTAATTAACACGACGGATATAATTAAACCAGTGTACACGCGTATGGGTATTTCCGCCGCCGGGTATTACGTCATCGCTCGGGAATATTCCACCAGTAGCGGCGCTCGAATACTCTTAAATCAGGGGCGCACGTTACAATATCTTTAAATGGTAACCTGTAGAGATTTTTTTTCTGATTTCAACGATATAAATATTGTATAGGCTTATATAACAATTATTTCGAAAAAAATGGTATTGAAAATTATGTTATATTATTGAAATATTAAACTATTCATATCATTGTTGTCTAGGTTACGCTTGTATATTGTAAAATTTAATCTAATGTTTAATACTATACTATTAATAAATACTAATAAATGTTACACAATCCTACACAATATTTGTATTGCTGAAATTGGAAAAAAAATCTCTATGTAATGGTCTAAAAAGTTATATAGGTTACCTTTAAGACAAATATAATTTTGTTTTACATTATTGATAAACTGGTCTCTTATACTATACATTTTTTACCTTTTAATGAATAAGCACGTTTTAAGGTCCCTTCCCTACAATCCGATTTTAACATTTTTACAATGATGTCTGTGTGTGTTTGTGGATGTATATGTGTGTGTGTATGTGTATGTGACATTGGAAGGACGAATACTCAAAAACTATAAGACTTAATATTTGTTTAACTACGTATTTCCCAATGGGACATTACTGGGAAGAGCTGAAAAGGTTTTGGTAACAACCGGAAGTAGCAGATTCTTGAAAAAAAAAACTTCTAAATATTATTTTTTGAAAATTTTTCTTGGTAATATTAAAGAAAATTAAATTCTCAATCTGACACATTTAATTTTTTATTATATCTCGTATAGGTTTAGAGATATAGTAAATAGTAATATAGAATAGTCTGTTGTAATAAGTCTCGTTGCCCAAAAAACAGTTG
The DNA here is from genome assembly GCA_951394225.1 of Harpalus rufipes. Taxonomy (NCBI): domain Eukaryota; kingdom Metazoa; phylum Arthropoda; class Insecta; order Coleoptera; family Carabidae; genus Harpalus; species Harpalus rufipes. The sequence goes on from OX596289.1 coordinate 15,337,605, forward strand.
AAATATTTAAATGTTTGTAATTGACAGATAAATAAAAAATCTAAGGTTCAAAAATTAGATTTTTCTGGGAAGTACGAGTACATTTAATATATGGGTATTATTGTATTATTAATTAAATATGTACTTATGTCAATGAATTTTTAACATATTAGAATACAAAATTTCTCATAGAACGAAAGAAGAAATACAATTTTAATTATTTGTGTGAATAAGAAATGTTAAATTCGTTACTTATAGGGCGCGAGCAGTCATATGACTTGTGGGCCTTGGCAAGCAGATGAGGATCCGTGGGAGAATGACGGCTAGTAGTTATTTACATAGATTTCACAATTGTTATATGTCATAATTTTTCAAAATTTCAAAATATTCTGATGGATAGAAATCAGACTGCTCGCGCTCTATGCAACATAAAATAAAAATGGTGAGAGGTATTGTGCTGGCCACAACAGATTTTTGTATATACTATTTTTCTCTAAGGTCATTAGTTCGTCCAAAAAAGCATCGGTTGTTTTAAAAGAAACACTGTATAGGGACCGATAATTCGATATCACAAATTATTTCGATATGTTGCATTGTGATATCGATATTTATCAATATATTCATATTTGTACCAGTCCTAATGAAGTTTTTCTGGATTTGAAGATTTTAAATTAAAAATTGCCTACTAATGACAATTACACTATTCAATACATAATATGCTGTATAAAAAAGAAAATTCATTTAATATTTAAGTAAATTTTGCATAATATTAGCTATCAGCATTATAATGAGTTTTCCGTTCCAAGTTAGAGTATGTAATATGGTGACAGATTATTAATTTATTCATTGAGAATTATTATCAAGTTACGAGATATAAAACCGATAAATTATCTGGAATTTTGTCTAGCGGATAGTCTAACTAAACTATGCAAAAATGCGGATGTATAAATTATCATAATGCTAATTTGCTTTCAAGAAAACCTAATTGTTCTAAGTATTCATTAAACTCAGGAAAACCACACTATGTTTTTTTTGCATTTTGCACATATCAGATTTCATATACACCAGTAGATAATTTTATATTATTTAAACAAGCAAATACATAGTAAAAATATTTATAAAACAATTGCATTGATTAAACAACAGGTATTACTTGTTTACCGTTCTGAAAACAAATTAAACAAAAGATTTGAAAACAAAAATAAAAGACAAATGAACACATAAATTCAACTTTTCAACCCACTTCCATCCTATAGTAAACCTACGTGTTTATATCCCAAAACAAAATTACGTGGGGCGTTTCAAAATTTACGCCCAATACGTGTTTAAACTGCAAAATATATCTTAAAATTTAGTTTAAAAGTAGAACAATTTGAACCGTGTGATATAATATATAAAACAAAATTATTTAAGAAAATTACAATGATTCGTTTACATATTTTTCAAAAAGTATTTTAAAATAAAGTTTATGCAATATTTTTCATAGTAATAAAAAGAATTCTGATATGGCCAGCACATTAAGTTCCGTCAGTTCAATGTAATTTGTATAAATTCCATACAGAAAATTTCTACAGGGTGTTTCTATAAGCTTGCTCACTATTGCATGGTAACTTTTTTATTTGAAGAGATTTGAGGTTGGTTAAATTGTGCCATTTTGATTAAGAAAATTGGTGATTTCAGCAAAAAAAAAAAATGTATCAGTAGTTCCCAAAATATGGGACAAAATATATATATATTTTTAAATGAAAACCATATATTCTTTATTCTTTTATTGGAAAGCGTATTTTTTTCTCTTTTCAATAAGGTAAAGTTGTTTAAGTACAATTTTTTCAAATAAACGAATTATTTACGTTTAAAAATGTAAACAGTTTTTAGTTAATTTAGCCAAGGATGCTATGGCAACAATTCATTTTATAAATTTATTATTTTATTAAATTTGCAGTAAGAATGTTGAAGAATTGAAAGAAAAAAAATTACAGGCTTACCAATATGTAACTTGATATCAGTTACGTATCGTAGAACGGTAGAGTAGTGGTTAGAACTGTCGGAACTATTCCCAAAAGAGCTGAAATGTGCCTACGAAATTATAGCTTTTAATTTGAATATTTATTTTATTATTACTGTAAAATAAGTTTATAAAATAAGTTGATAAAAAAATTCCATGGCTTATTTGGCTAAACTAACTAGAAATAGTTTACAAAATTTTCATTTTTAAACGTTAACAACTCGTTTATTTGAAAAAATTGTACATAAACAATATTACTTTATTGAAAAGAGAAAAAAATATATGGTTCCATTTAAAAAATATATATTTTCTCTCATATTTTGGGAATTGCTGATACAATATTTTTTTGCTGATATCAGAAATTTTCTAAATTCAAAATGGCATAATTTTGCTTATTTAACTAACCTCGTACCTCTTCAAGTAAAAAAGTTACCAATAGTGAGCAAGCTTATAGAAATACGTTGTATATTCGGTGGCATATGACGCTGGCAATTGAGTTCGCTTAATTTAGAAAAAATAAATTAATACTCTCGTTATTTTTTATCAAACCTATTACAATGATGTAGGTAGTGTTAACATTGTAATATCACCAGCTTATTTATAACGAAACCTATTTAATTGTTACTAATATAACCAGGGGATCGAACCCGCCAAAAACTGGGCTCGGTTCAATTTCAGGTTAATTCGTTTTTTGAAAAGTTAGTTCGTATGCGGTTCTGGTTCAAGCATTAATAAAAATTTTAGTTTTGTTCCGGATTCAGGTTCGGTTCGACCTAATGAAAATTGAATTAATGATTTTTAAATAACAATCTTTATATAGAAATAATGTAAAATGCATGCCGGAATTTATAAGTAATGCAACGCAAGACAAAAACATGAACACATTTTTCACGAACAATCAACACATACAGAAACACAGACGCAGAAGGCTAAAAATATTATGATTCGAAATGAAAATAAATCTGAACCGGAGTTGAACCCTGAACCAGAATTTTGATACCCGGTTCGGTTCCGACTGGGATTCAATTGAAAAATATATCTGAGGTTCGGTTCTGGGTTTGGGTTCGCGAAAATGTTACGGTTTGGTTCCGGTTTTGGTTCGGTTCAGATTCGGGTTCGATGCTCTGAATATATAACAGCCTGAACAACGATATGTTATAATTGCAGGTGAGTCCGGGAAGTCGTCCCCCCTCCTTTATTTTTTTATTATCAGTAATAGAAAAAATCTGATGTGGCCAGCACATAACCTCTCGCCGTATATTTTACCTGGCTGTATGCATAAAGCAAAGAATATTTTTATAAATACAAATAATATATTCATATAAATCTATGACGTATAAACTTCTTTATTATTCAATAATAGCATGTCTCAACATGAAGATATTTTACCATAAATTATGTTACAATAAATTACAAAGTAGAGTTTACCATATATAAATATTAGGCTGGTAACAGCAATTTTCAATTCGAACAACGTTGTTTACTTTCTCTTCATATTCTTCTAGTAAAAACATTAATTTTGGGCGGTCTAAAATGTATATATGGATTGTGCATCTATTCTTACATATCTTCTTTTACATTTTATTTTTTCATACATGTTATATCTAAATAACACTAATTCCCTTTAATAAAGTGACGGATAGATTGCACTCCGATTATTCTTATATCGATGTGTAATTTTGTCAATATTTACAACTTACTTGAGAAGAATTTGATAGCTTTTTCGCAATTCAAAGTTACTCTAGTCTATAGTACTGGTGTACATTGTCCCATAATGTTTGAAACAAATTTAAGTCCTTCAACCTAGACTTGTCATCTCCATAATAGTCACAGATCAAGAATTAAGGGATTCTCCAAGTACATTTTTCTTTCATTACTCATTATTTCTGACACTGACATTTATCTGTCAGTTACAAATAATTTAAATTATCAACTATTTTTCATGGCATTCTTTCGGCTGTCAAATTTATTACAACAGATTATTTTATATGTTATACTTCTTTTATCTCTAAATCTATGGAATATATAATAAAATATTTAAATGTATCAGATAGAGAATTTAATTTTCATTAATATTACCACGAAAAATTTTCAAAAAATAATATTTAGAAGATTTTTTTTCAAGAATCTTCTACTTCCGGTTGTCCAATTATTACCAAAACCTTTTCAGATCTTCCCATGAATGTCCGATTGGGAAATACGTTGTTAAACAAATTTTAAGTCTTATAGTTTTTGAGTAACCGTCCTTCCAACATCCCACACACACACATCCACACACACACACACACACACAGACATCATCGTAAAAATGTTAAAATCGGATTGTAGGGACCTTAAAACGTGCTTATTCAATAAAATCTGGATATGCGATTTTTAGCATGAATGCAATACCTCTCTTAGCGAGAGGTAAAAATGAATCTTATAATTACCTCTCGCTAAGAGAGGTATTGCATTCATGCTAAAAATCGCATATCCAGATTTTATTGTATAAGCACGTTTTAAGGTCCCTACAATCCGATTTTAACATTTTTACGATGATGTATGTGTGTGTGTGTGTGTGTGTGGATGTATGTGTGTGTGTGTGTGTGTGTGTGTGTGTGTGTGTATGTATGTAGGATGTTGGAAGGACGGTTACTCAAAAACTATAAGACTTTAAATTTGTTTAACTACGTATTTCCCAATCGGACATTCATGGGAAGATCTGAAAAGGTTTTGGTAACAATTGGACAACCGGAAGTAGAAGATTCTTGAAAAAAATCTTCTAAATATTATTTTTTGAAAATTTTTCTTGATAATATTAAAGAAAAATAAATTCTCTTTCTGATAAATTTAAATATTTTTATATATATTCTATAGATTTAGAGATAAAAGGAATATAATATATAAAATAAACTGTTGTAATTAATTTTACAACCGAAAGGATGCCATGAAAAATAGTTGAAAATTTTAATTATTTGTGACAGATAAATGTCAGTGTCAGAAATAATGAGTAACGAAAGAAAAATTTACTTGGAGAATCCCTTAATTCTTGATCTGTCTCTATTATGGAGATGACAAGTCTAGGTTGAAGGACTTAAATTTGTTTCAAACATTATGGGACAATGTACACCAGCACTGTAGACTAGAGTAACTTTGAATTGCGAAAAAGCTATCAAATTCTTCTCAAGTAAGTTGTAAATATTGACAAAATTACACATCAATATAAGAATAATCGGAGTGCAATCTATCCGTCACTTTATTAAAGGGAATTAGTGTTATTTAGATATAAGATTTTAGACCGCCCAAAATTAATGTTTTTACTAGAAGAATATGAAGAGAGAGTAAACAAGGTTGTTCGAATTGAAAATTGCTGTTACCAGCCTAATATTTATATATGGTAAACTCTACTTTGTAATTTATTGTAACATAATTTATGGTAAAATATCTTTATGTTGAGACATGCTATTATTGAATAATAAAGAAGTTTATACGTCATAGATTTATATGAATATATTATTTGTATTTATAAAAATATTCTTTGTTTTATGCATACAGCCAGGTAAAATATACGGCGAGAGGTTATGTGCTGGCCACATCAGATTTTTTTTTTATTATTTTAAATATACTATTTGATGGCAGATGTAGATATTTTTAATAAAGTCAGGTTTACAAGATGCAACTATCAATTTTTATTTTTACCTTCCGTCACGTAAGGAAGGTATTGTCTTTGGTCAAAAAATTCGGTGGTGAGTTTTCATTGAATAAGCTCGTTTTAGGGTCTTTACAATACGGTTTTATTATTTTTACGTTGATGTCTGTATGTGTGTGTGTTCGTGTGTGCGTGTGTGTGTATGTGTGTGTGTGTGACCGCGGTTTCGTCAACGATATCTCCAATACTAGAATTCCAAAAATTACAATTCTTGCGTATTCCTCTTCCTTACATCCATATGCAGACCTGTTTAGATTTTGGTTATAATTGGTCAACCGGAAGTACCCTCATTTGAAGATTTTCAGTTTTTCTTGAAAAAATCAGTTAAATGTTATTATAACTTAAAGAATATATTATTTTCTATACGATTTGATTGCATTTTATATTTGATATTCAACAGATATAGAGTTAAAGAAGAATAACGATAATAAATTTTATATAAATTTCATAATTCAGCCAGCTATGCTAACTTAACCATGGAAACTGCTAATATATTCAGGTAATTCAAGTTGACAGATGTCAGTATCAATAAAATGTAAATCAATGAATAAAGAATAAGGGAAGTAACTCTAGTGTTAGAAGTTTCTAGATATGAGAGACGATTACATTGGTTTGAACATGTCATGAGGAGAGATGAATATATTAATAAAAGGTGGAAAAAACATAGGAAAACCAAATATAAGATGAAAATACTGTATTGCAGAAGACTTGAGAGAAAAGGAACTGAATGAGGACGACACGCAAAACAAAAATGAGTGCAAGAAGAAAATAAAAAATGGCAACCCCCTAACGAATGGGAAAAACTAAAGAAGAAGAAGAAGATGTCAGTGTCAAGTGCAATTTGCATAGTTTGTATATGAAATAACTTTACTGGAAATATAGGATCTTTTGCAAGAAAATTTATAAAAAGGGCGCGTGCAGTGACATGACTTTGCTGACTTTGGCAAGCAGATATGGGGACCCGTATCAAAATGACAGCAATTAATTATGTCCATAACTGACAAGTGTTATAATTTTTCATTCAAAATTTCATAATTTTCTTATTTCATGCGGTTTGTTTGTTATCAGGAGTATGGAATTCAGTTGCCGAGAAAGGGAATCACATAATACCAAAAATTTGAATCTTTTGCAAGAAAATTTATGTATGGAATTTGTACATAATACACAGGATTGACGGAAGGTATTCTACTTGCCACATCAGATTTTTTAAATAGTAACCTATAATTATTTTATTAAAATATAAACCGCAAGTCTTTTCTCTTTTCAACAATGTATTAGTTTTTATTAATGCTTTTGAAAAAATAATGCCTATAGTGTATTTTAATTTCGATTATCATTACTTTTATGGGTAATAAATGCATTTTTCTTTATAGATCAGTAGAATTTGTTTCATTATTTATTTGTTTACTGCAGTATTTTGTATTATTTGTACCAATAAAAAGAACTATTAACAAATTTCATATTTTAAATTACATACTTCATTTTTTAGGACTTCTGTGTTTTCCCATTTAATTTTATTTATTAAGATGGCGTACTTAACTATCAACATGAAAAATGTTTTATATTTATTAAAATATAAATTATATAGTGAAAGGGTTACACATAGTGTAAAATGATAAGTATAAGCATTTAATAACTTGTTTTAGCATTGTTGCATTCTTTTTTCCGTCACTTGTTGTTCAAATAAAAATAAGGAACGTTTATAAATATAGCAAGAAGCAATTATATACAGTCCGAATCAAAAATATAATTGCGTTTACAAAAAAATTGAGTACCTATAAAAGAAATTTGAAAAATTTCTTTACAGTTAAACGGTAAAAGAAACTTTTTTGTGATGACTAAAATGTAGTATAGCAGTAGCATTTTTTTTTTGTAAATATTTGACTAATTTTAGTAACTCGTTTAGTAATCATAACAAAGTATTTTTTTTACTATGTACTCGTATGTCTACATTTAGTTTACAAATAATAAAATTGTTTAGTATTTTCTTCGGTAAATTCATCTATAATTTGTCACTTATATTTGGTAAATTGTACTAGACTTTAGCTCTTGTAATAAGACATAAACAATAAGCCATGATATTATGACATGATATTAGTACATTACCTTCTGTGCGTTATTTATTATTAATTACTTTATTATTATTGCATAAATTAGAAAAAAACTATTAAAAATTATAAATAAATAATTGTTTTAATGAATAATGATGTAATATGAACGGATTTATAAATATCTTCCGTGGTTCCGTGGCACAATGGTTAGCGTAGCTACCTTTGGAATATTTTAAACTTTATAGGTAGATTTGGGTTAGATTCTCCAGCAGAACATTTATTTTATTTTTTACAAAAAAAAAAATATTTAACTTTTAGAAATATGTCTTTTATTTCCTGTGACAAGCATTTAGAAATAATAATAACTTTATAATAAATAAAAGGAAAATAATTAACAAAAATTGATTACAACAATCAAACGAGTCATATAATAAAAACGCATTATATTTTCTTTTGATGTTAAGGTAAATTAACAAGTTTTTTTTATAATTACAGTAAGAATGCAATACATGTACATGTTCGTTAAACTTAGAGGTATCTCAGTTGGTTTTTATTAACAAAAAAAGATAATGTAATGTATTTTTATTATATCACTTTTTTACCTCTCGCTAAGAGAGGTATTGCATTCATGCTAAAAATCGCATGTCCAGATTTTATTGAATAAGCACGTTTTAAGGTCCCTACAATCCGATTTTAACATTTTTACGATGATGTCTGTGTGTGTGTGTGTGTGTGTGTGTGGATGTATGTGTGTGTGTGTGTGTGTGTGTGTGTGTGTGTGTGTATGTATGTAGGATGTTGGAAGGACGATTACTCAAAAACTATAAGACTTTAAATTTGTTTAACTACGTATTTCCCAATCGGACATTCATGGGAAGATCTGAAAAGGTTTTGGTAACAATTGGACAACCGGAAGTAGAAGATTCTTGAAAAAAAATCTTCTAAATAATATTTTTGAAAATTTTTCTTGGTAAAATTAAAGAAAATTAAATTCTTTATCTGATACATTTAAATATTTTATTATATATTCTATAGATTTAGAGATAAAAGAAATATAATATATAAAATAATCTGTTGTAATAATTTTTACAGCCGAAAGAATGCCATGGAAAATAGTTGCAAATTCAAATTGTTTGTAACTAACAGATAAATGTCAGCGTCAGAAATACGGAGACATTACTGAAGACTTTTTCTGGGAAGTACATACATTATATTATTTCTTAATGTATTAATAAATACATAACATATATCCTTCAAAAATACTGTCAATCCTGACAATGAATTGGAAACATTTCGAAAAATTAGAAGAGGATAAAATTTCTTCATAAAATTAATTTAAAATTAAACAATCTAAATATAAAGAATAGATATATGTAAGTAGCATTTTTGGTATAGAGTGTAGGTATACAAGAAATGTTAAATACAATAGGACGCGAGCAATCATGTGATTTTGTCGGCCCTGACAAGCAGATATGGGGGCCCATGACAGAATGATGGCTAGTAATTATGTATATAGATGTCAAGTATCATAATTTCTCATTCTAAATTTAGTGATTTTCCAATTCCATGTGGTTTATTTTCCTCGACAAGTAAATTCCACACTCCTGGTGACAAATTAACTACGTGCATTTAGAAAATCTTGAAGTTTTGAATGAAAAATTGACAAGTGATATCCATGTACATAATTACTAATTATCATTCTGAAACGGGCCCCCACATCTGCTTGTTAAGGCCAACAATGTAACATGACTGTTATATACTTATGTAACCAAAAAAGTAAGTGGCGAGAGGTATTGTGCTGGCCACAACAGATTTTTCATTGTTGTAATCAATTTTTGTTAATTATTTTCGCTTTATTTATTACAAAGGTATTATTATTTCTAAATACTTGTAATACGAAATAAAAGATAGACTTTTAGAAGTTAAATATTAAAAAAATTGTCCTAAAGAAGAATCGAATCCAAATTTAATATACAAAAAGCAGATACGCTAACCATTGTGCCGCACGGGAGAAATTTCATATTATATCATTAAATATTGAAATATTTATTATAATTTGTATAATAATAATAAAGTAATTAATAATAAAAAACGTACAGGAAGTAACGTACTATTACCATGTCGAATATCATGGCTTAGTTTTCTACCGGGTACTTTTTATTTACAAAAAAACTGTAGTCCCATGTTAAACGCTTATGTCAAGGATTACTTGGGACCAGGGCCGCGCCGCCCATAAGGGCGAGGTCGGGCAGGGCCCAACGGCGCAACGTTGCCAAGGGCGCCGTACGGCCTTTAAGTATTTTTTTTTTTTTTACTTTTTTGAATATAAAAAAAACTTGTTCGATGTAAAGTGCAGCGACTGCTTTCTCGCAAATTGCTTTCCCCCCATAATTTTACTGTAAAATAACATTTTATTTCGGTTACCTCTTATTTGTTTATTATAATGTATCAAATAAATCAAGAATTACAGGGACATAGGAATAATAATTTATAAATTATAACTTCCGCTTAAAAATATGCCGATTAAACAAAACTCGTACTTTTTAAAATACTTTGTATAAATCAAAGATAAAATAAACAGCGTTTAATACTGATTTTTAGGATTACATTCGTTACTCAATATACGTAAAAGTACATTTTAAAGTAAACATTACAATTTTTCAGTATTCCATTCAATTTTTTATTTAAAAAAATTAGCTACTGCTTTAGGGGGAAAAATTAAACAATTTGAGTTTATTTGCGCATTGCTTTTGTGGTACAATGTTTTAAGTAAAGTAAATATTACAAGCAAAATGTTACAATGTAAAAATTTCAATATTTCAGAAGCATGCGTGAATTTGAAAAAAACTATACATCGAATAGAGGTTTCTTTGATTTACTAGTCGTTGTTAAGGAAGTCGCTTCTCTGTTAGATGTTGAAGCAAAGTTGGAAAATAGTGGTTCTTTAAGACTAAGAAAAATAAAAAAGCAGTTCAGTTATGAACATGTCGACGAAACAATTGCGACCGAAGAACTAAAATTTAAAGTTAACTGCTTTAATTGTGTATTAGATGCGACCACACAATCCGTACAAGAAGGGTTTCAATTATTATCAACTTATTCAAATAATTTTAATTTTTTGTATGGCATTTCAAAAATTTCTCAGTACTCAGAAACCAGTTAAAATTATGTAGCGAACTTGAAATTATTTTAACAAAGAAAAAAAAGAACGTGATATAAATGGTCACGAATTATTGCATGAATTACAGTTTTTACAAAATTTTGGCCCAGAGATTACATTTCCAAACGAAACATTAAATTATATTAGTAAAAACCATTAATTCAAGCATTTCCAAACACTACTACAGCACCGCGTATTTTGTTAACTATACCTGTTTCCGTAGCTACTGCCGAATGATCTTTCTCAAAACTAAAAATTATTAAAAACTATCTAAGATTGTCAATGTCTCAAGAACGTCTTCAAAATTTGGCTATCATTTCTATTGAATCAGATTTATTAAATACCTTAGATATGATAGAGTTAATAAGCCAATTTGGTAGAAATAAGGCGCGCAAAGTTACTCTTAGTGATTAATACATTTTTTACCTTTTAATGTGCGCATTTTTATTATATTTGGAATGTATATTTTATTGTATCTACATTTTTTGTAATTATCAGTGCTCTTTAAAACATGTACCTACTCCATAAAAAATGTTTCTTAAAATGTCCAGTGTTTATTTCTTAATAATAAAATCCGTGTAAAATTTATACAATATTTACAGCTTCTCTACAAAATAATAATGTTTACTTTAGTATTTAAAATTACATAGGAGAGGGGGGGGGTTATGGCGGGGCGCATAAGAATCACTTGCCGAGGGCGCCCGAAACGCTTGGCGCGGCCCTGGGGGACACCCGGTATACTTCTTTTGCGGTTATAAAGACAAATTTATTTACTATTGTTTGTATCTTTCTATACATTATTACATGTTATTTGACACTAGTCCACTAATATGAAACTGTAGACGTTGTTATATTTATAGCAAATGGATAATACTATGTATTCTTTATTACATTTATTCCTGGTAGGCTATAATGACATATAAGAACAAAATGATACACCTTTTAGACAATAAAATAAAGTAGGCATGTTATTTTGGCCTTGCATGTGTACAAGTATATTTTTATTACCAATAATTATTTTATTGTGATATTAAAATGAAATGGATGCCAATAATTTAATATGTCATTACTGCAAATTGCGCTTTCAAGCATTATTTAAATCCAAAGCAACCTGAATCAAATGTCAATTCTGTAATTTACAGTGTTGTGTATTATAATATGAAAGAAATAATATAATTTATGTATTTGCATATTTGCTAGGATTACAGATTACATGAATATTTGTATACAATATTCGTATTCATTCAACTTGGTAACGTAAGTTACTATTAACTAAACAAATAATGTGCATAAAAAGTAGGCCTTCGAATGTCATTTGGTTACACAAGGTGAAGAATTGCATACCAAAGCCCTTTGCAAACTAGTATATTGTTTACCTAGTTACCTATATTCAATTTTTTTTATTAATAACATTTAAAAATCGATTAATCTTTCTAATTGTATTAAAGAAGAGTTTTATAACACATGTTTTTTCGCACGCATCAAATTTTAGAAAACGAGCCCTGGCGTCCTTTATACTATTTTTTTATATTCTGCGTCTTTTATATACGAAAATATTAAAAAATAAAAACTGATATATTAAACCGAGTTGATTTAGGGAAATTTGTATGTGTAATGTTGTATTTGGTAACATTGGACTCACATTTATTCAATTATTTAAAAATTTATGTCAATTCTGATATATTAACATAAGTAAATGTCATCTAGTCTACAAAGATATTCTCGACCCTTGTGTTGGGTATTTTAAAAGAATGTAGTTTCTGAACAAATTTTATAATAAAATGAATAAACATTATTTTTTTTCTGATTGGTTTATACAGGGTGGTGACCGGCACAGCCGAACATAGTACTTTAACATGTATAATCAGACTTTTGTAATTTCTTGCAGAAATTTATTCTCTATAAATTTCAACTGAAGCTTTTTTACCTAAAATAATTAGGGAAGCAGGAAATTAGGAAAGTCTGATTTCACATATTAAAGTCCTATGTTCGGCTGTGCCGGTCACCACGCTGTATATAGGTGTATTTGACTGACCCATATCCACTGATCGCCTTTGGAACGGCGGGATCAACTGCTGACCCCAATTAGAATTTTTTAATTTAACTTTTGTTATCAATATATTGAAGCGGTGATTTTTTTAAAAATTTATAAGTGTTCCTAAAATAAATACTTAAAAAACTCTATTAAATCAATTATTGAATTGTTATTTATAATATTAATTATAATAATTTAAAAGAAAAATGTTGCAGAGTGTGTCTTTATAATACTGGGATTAGTCCCTGACTCCTGTTCCAGGTTTGGGGTTAATCATTAACCCCCCGTTCTAGGTTCTCTGGGTACTCGATTGGGTTCCATATGCGATTGTTTTAATAGTCAGTATTAGTGTCGATCTTCTGACTTTGAACGAAGAAGTACTTAGGTACGCTATATTCACGGCGGTATATCATAGAAGATTTAAAAATCTTCTAAAATATAAGATATTTGATAATTGTGGATGCCGTAGCAATACCCCCTATATAATTTTAGCTAAATTATATTGAAGACTTTTAAATTACAATTTAAGACACGCAGATATGAGATACTGGATGTAGGCGGTATGGCCAGTTCACCTTCGATATGTGGGCCAAATGACGGGAAATAATAGTTCGACCGAAATTTTAAGGGTCATTTTCTAGTTCAGACTACTTAGCTTCTAGCGAGACCCTTTACTTTTGGTAGATACAATGAAAAACAACTTCGTAAAAATCCAGTGCGTACAGTAAAATCTACCTATCAAGACATTTGGGACAATATTCAAAGAAAAAATTGCAAATCCTAAGGATACAATACCTAATATAATTAAAGCTGGTATTATTAATAAAGGCGATGTAACGAAGTAACCCAATATTAAATGACGGAATACTTGAATAACATATTCAGTTTTTGTAAGTTTAAAATCCATATTTTAAATTAGTCGAAAGAAATTTATAGAAATTTTTCACCATTTGCGGAGGTTATATAATTTGTTTGTTGAAAATGTAGACCGGCCGAAATATTATGGGTTTGGACGTTTGGGCTCATATATTGAAGGAAATGAATTGATATACTTGCCATTAAATAAGTACGGATTGGGGCCTGTTTCTCAAAAATAAAAAATTCCGGTTACTAGTACTAGTAAATTGTGTTTCTGAAATGTATTTTACTAGTTCACAAGTTACTAGTTACAAGTAAAATTTTATTACTCAAGTAAAATAATGTTTCTGAAATATTTTTAGTAGTCTATATAGTAGTTTTACAAGTATTATAAATCAAGTGATTCAATTTTCTGATGCAATGATATTTTCAAATATTTTGTATTGAAATTAAATTATTTTTCAAAAAAATGTCTACACTGGATGCCAAATTAACTATTTTAGGGATGATTCGAGACGCTAAAGGTATTTTATTTGGAGTATTCTCCAATAAAGTAAATGAATAGACAAAAATCTGCCAAACTTGTCACGCTTTGAGTTCAGTAAAAGAAGAATTACAAATATATCAGGGACACTTTATGGATAATGCATGTTTTCCGTTGGTATCTCGTTGAAGAATATGTCCCAATAAATTGATTAATGTTTCTAACTTATTTGCCGTGAGTCTAAACCTTTCGTTAAACTCATAAGAGGTTTCTGTATGGGCATAATTTACTCTTGCTTTAAATAGTTTTTGACGATGCACAACTACTTTTTCATCACTAGACTCATAGTCACTTGACCACATTTTTATATTATTTAAAAAATATATATATTAATACTAAACAACAACTAACACTACATGAAACTAAATATACATTAACAAAGAACCATTGAATTACTTATGAAAAAAAAAACACGCAAACTATAAAATCATACGATTAGTAAAATTCATATTCAAAATTTACAAGACTTTTGCCACTTGTAGCTTTTCTCTAGTAAATTACTAGTCTTATAGATAATACACATATTTTGACAAACAAAATACTAGTAATTTTTATCGAATACACTAGTATCCAACTAGTACCCAACTTGTAACTAGTATTTTACATTTGTATATTTCAGAAACAAAAACTAGTAAACTTCACTAATATGTATTACCAGTGTAGGGAATAGTAATACTAGTCCCGTATTTTTTGAGAAACAGGCCCCCGGAAATTTCTACATTGTTGCCAATTCACTGAACATGTTGAAAATGCTAAATTAAAGAAGCGGCAACACCGCAAGGCATGGGACTGGGTGTGGAGATGGGAAAAAGTTGAGCATCAGTCCATACACATTTAACGGCGACTTTATAGTTTTCACTGACTAAGTTTGTCAATATTTAAAAGTTTTTCGTAAATAACTTCGAAACATACCGTAACTTAATCTAATCTAACGCATAAAACTCGCGCCCGGAAAACTGAGACCGTTTTATTTTAGGTAAGTATAAACAATATACTATTATAATTTTATTAGTATATTCACAGAATATTTTAAATCAGTAGGATAACAAAAAGTTTTCTATTTACTACAACTGTAAATGCTTCCCTGATTTTCTTATTCTCAATAATTCTAGCGTGACCCTCGTACTACACGGTTGCATGTAAAGGGATTGTCCTTCAATATATGGTATAACCACATCTAATCTAATTTAAAATTCAAAAACAAAGGCCATTTCTCGGAATATTGTTTGCATTTTTGTCACATTTTGTGCGCACCCTTCATAATAAAAAACGACGTTGTCAAAGGGCCACAGGCCAAACGGAGCGTCCACGAAACATTTAAAATGGATGTAGAAGCAGAGGCGTACGGGGGGCGACTTAGTGGAGGGGGCGTCGAGACGACTAGGGAGCGTCGCTGGACAGCTGCCGATCATAAAGGAAGGCCAGTACTCAGGAAGATTTAAAAACTTTTTAAATAGAAAATCTTTTCACAGGTCAGTAAGTATTATATTTTATTAACGAAATTTTCAAAATTTAAACTTAGAAGAAATTGTTTAATTAAGTACGTAATGTTCTCTTCGAACACTAGTTCAAAAAACTTGTTGTTTATCGTCGTAGGAATTAGCGTGAGGAATTTTTTAAACGCATCTTGTATACTACAAATAACTTGTTTGTTTAGCTAGCTTGTTCATTTCTCATTTTAATGATACATAATGGGGAAGTTTAGTCTATTTTTTATTTTTTTTTAACCTCACTCCGCGAAAACGTAAACAAACCCACGTGAACTATTCAGCAGTATGCAGTGTAACGCCTCAACATACGTTCAAAAAGTTAGGTCTCACCATCCTTTCTAGGCATGCGCATAAGCCACTTGTGACGTCACAAAAGTTTGATAAATAATTAATTATAAATAAATGGGAACACAATTTTAACTTTCAATTACATTTTAAGTTATAATTATTCATATATTTACGATTAAAAAATATTTCACATGTAATTTCAATCACGCTAAACTTCCCCATTACCTTCCGTCACCTTTAGGTAAGGAAGGTATTGTCTTTGGTTAAAAATTCGATGATGAGTTTTTAGGGAATAAGCATGTTTTAGGGTCCTTAAGATACGATTTTACCATTTTTACGATGATGTCTGTATGTGTATGTGTGTGTGTATGTGCGTGTGTGTGTATGTGCGTGCGTGTGTGTGTGTGTGTCTGTATGTATGCGTGCGTGTGTGTGTGTGTCTGTATGTGTGTGTGCGTGTGTGCCTGTATGAGTGTATATATGTGTGTGTGGGCGTGCGTGTGTATGTATATATGTGTGACGATTTTTTCATAGGCGATAACTCCAACACTACAATTCTAAAAATTATAATTCTTTCTTATTCCTGTTCTTTACATCCATAAGAAGAGTTTGATTAGATTTTGGTTATAATTGGTCAACCTGAAGTATCCTCATTTGAAAATTTTAACTGTTTTTCTTTAAAAAATCGCTGTTAACTATCATTTTTTTGACATTTAATGTTATTATAAATATTAAAGAATATTATATTATCTATACGAATTGATTGCATTTTCATATTCAATGGATATAGAGTTAAAATATTATAAAGAAATTGCATTTAATAAATCACCAAGCTATGCTAAAATCATGGAAACATTTACTATATTAAGAAAATTCTAATTGACACATGTCAGTGTGAATGAAAAGAAAATGAATGTGGCAGAGAGATGAGGATGTTGAGATGGATGTTGGGGAAGACACGTAAAGATAGGATAAATAATGAGAGGATTTGTGAAATGGCTCGAGTGATAAAAGTTTCTAAATAGATACAAGAGAGACGATTACATTGTTTTGGACATGTCATGAGGAGAGATGAATAATATATTGGAAGAAAGATGAACACGTTTAGTAGTAGAAGGTAGAAGAAACAGAGGAAGACCAAAGAGAAGACGGAGGGAGTGTATTGCGGAAGACTTGAGAAAATGAGGACGACAAGCAAAATAGAAATGAGTGGATGAAGAAAATTAAGAATAGCGACCTCTAACGAACGGGAAAAGTTAAAGAGGAAGAAGAAGAAGAAAAAAGAAGACATCAGTGTCAAGTGCAATTTACATAGTTTGTTTGTGAAATAATTTTACTGGAAACATAAAATCTTTTGCAAAAAAAAAATTATGTATGGAATTTGTACATAATACACAGAAATGGCGGAAGGTAATGTGCTGGCCACATGTTTATATGTTTACAAAATTTTAAACCATTTTTACAGTAATTCTGTATGATTTGGCTTCACTTTAGTATTGAAAGCAGAATTTTTGTCTATGTTGTTTTACTCTAGTAATTCATCATTTTTGAATTTTGATATAATTATTCGCTACATTTCATATATTCATATATTATTACGTTCTCAACATGCTGCTTTAATGATGACATGAAATATTCTTTGTAAGTGAATTCAACTACTTATACGAGTATTTCAAGTTTTACATAATAATTGGTTAACTATTTGAAAGTAATAGGTACGGTCGAGTCCTACGTAAGGTTATGGTCTTTTCATCACACCATTCATATAATTTTGGTTCAACAATTTAGCAGTTAATAGGTTGAAATCTATATTTCTTGACTATTTTTCTTAATGTTTTAAACTAATCAAAATACTTTAGTTTACATAGAATTCGAATAACAGCGAATATTTTTGAATATACCCGTATTAACCATGTGTTCATTATAAGCATAAGAAGAAACAAAATGTTTTATGTCATTTGTTTTTCTATAACAATACGTATGATCATAGAAAAATTATATTGTGACATTTGTGCAGAATCACCTATTTTCCGGATATACCTACTCGCATAATATTAGAATAAACGTACGTCATATATCTTCAATTCGTGAAGAGACTCTTGCACTTAGAAATGGGTACTAGAATGTAATGTGTCTATTTTCAGCTTGAAATTAGGTACCTATAATTTTAGAATAACATTAAAAAACAAACAGAATTTGAGTTTATTTAAATTCAAATAAAAAATATTATGAATTATTTATTTCTGGCTAAATTTGAATATTTAGTAATAAGAAAAATAAGTACTTCGAATAGTTATAAAGAACTGAAAACTTAGTTTAAATTTAAAATATTCCACAGATTGTAATTCTTTGTGTTAAGTCTATTTGTTTTCATATGTAAGCAATATATTTCATTTTTACCAAAATCATGTTTCGCTTTTACCTTATAAATTTAAAGGTAAATAAATTAAAAACTAATTGACTTAAAATTTAATAAAGATCTTATCGCTAAATTATAACATATTTCTATGTATAAATTAGTATAAATTTTCAGTTCATTTTTACCTTTCGTCACCTTTCGATAGTGAGTTTCTACTGAATAAGCACGTTTTGGGGTCCCTAGAATACGAATTTACTTTTTTACGATGATGTTTGTATGTGTGTGTGTGTGTGTGTGCGCGCGTCTCTGTGTGATTTTTCGTATTCCTCGAGTTTAGATCCATATGCATACATGATTTTTTAGAAAATAATATAATTTATTGACATTTAATGTTATTATATTTTAAAGAATATGTTATTCTCTTACGATATGATTGCATCTTATACTTCATATTCAATAGATATAGAGTTAAAGAATTATAAAGTTATTAAATAAATAACAGATGTCAGTATCAATTAAAATAAAATGAATGTGGCAAAGATGAGGATGTTGAGATAGATGTTGGGGATAGAAGTTTCTAGATAGATACAAGAGAGACGATTACATTGGTTTGAACATGTCATGAGGAGAGGTAAAGAATATATTGGAAGAAGAATGAATAGCTTAGTAGTAGACGGTAGAAGAAACAGAGGAAGACCAAAGATAAGATGGAAGGACTGTATTGCGGAAGATTTAGAGAAAAGGAAATGAATGAGGACGACACGCAAAACAGAAATAAAAAATAGCGACCCCTAACGAATAGGAAAAGCTAAAGAAGAAGATGTCAGTGTCAAGTGTAATTTGCATAGTTTGTTTATGAAATAATCTTAATGGAAATATAGGATCTTTTGCAAGAAAATTTGTGTATGGAATTTGTACATAATACACAGGATTGACGGAAGATAATGTGCTGGCCACATCAGATTTTTTACAATTTTTTATGGAGTGTTAATTGTACCACCCAATAATGTGTAATAAGCCTTGAAGATACTTTATTTATACAATATTTAGAAACAAAGGGAAACTTTACGAAGCCAAAATGAAATTTTTATAAGCTAATTTTATTAAGTCACACTAAATAAATTTTATTTACTGTATTATTTAAGTAAGAATGTAAGAAATATCAAATTAAGAACATGCATAGAACGAAGTTCTTGCTAACATATACGTATGTTAGTTCAAACCACATTTGATTCAATACTTTTATGGTTCATATTTATCCTCAGTATCTAATGTCGTAGCCAGATGTTAAAATTCGTCTTTTTATAAAATGCCTAGACTTTAGTAAAACACAGCTAGATTGTCAAACCTTCGGTAAGTTAGAGAAGTTTTACAATCTGGCTGGTCGTCTAGGCCTTTTATAAAACGTCGAACAACTTACTTAGCACAAAACACGATACACCAAGCGTGAGTTTTTGTGGGTTAGGTTATGTTTATTTATTTATTAGGCGAAACTGTTTACATGCAATTTTCATCACATTTTTACAGATTGATTTGAAAACAGTTTCGGCGCATGCGCATTTGGCTGATGGAAGTGACAGATCCTCCAAATACTTCGTTTTACCATTTTTTTTACTTCGTACCACTATGCATTAAAACTACACAACTGTCAGTTTATTTGTACAAAACTGCAGATGCAATGTACGCATGATTGGATTGAAGAATTTTTTCTACATAGTCCCCTGAGGTCAACACACTTGGTCCAACGTTTTTCTAACTTTTCGATTCACTCCCGAAAATGGTTTTCTTTGAGGTCCTCAAAATAAGCATTTACTGCTTCGATGGTTTCTTCGTTGGATCGAAATCTCTTTCCAGCGAGGAACGTTTTGAGCTTCGGGAAAAGATGGACATCTGAAGGAGCCAATTCGGGCGAGTACAGTGGATGGGGGACGATTTCAAACCTCAGTTCGGTTAATTTTTGTTGAGCAATACGGTTTGAATGAGTTGGCGCATTGTCGTGGTGAAACAAGATCTTTTTCTTTGCCATTTCCGGGCGTTTTTCTTGAATTACTGCTTTCAGCTTATCTAAATGTGTGGCGTAGTATTGTCCAGTTACAGTTTTTACTTTATCAAGATCATCAATTAGCGGAATGCCTTTGGCGTCCTAAAAGACTGACTCCGTCACCTTTCCTGCCGATTGAACTGACTTCGTTTTCGTCGGGGCCGACTCATCGTGTCCAATCCACACTTTCGACTGAATTTTTGTCTCTGGAGTGTAGGGGTTATGAAACGTCTTTTAAAATCTATCGGATTTTTTTTAAACAACTCCAAATTTTCGGCTGAAGTTCGTGCCTGAATGTGCTTTGCTATGAACTAAGCAAATACTCGTATGTAAAATATGAACTACACGTTCATAACAGATCCCTATGGCTTCCTGAATCTCACGCACTTTTATTCGGCGATCTTCCAGAGCTATATCATGGACTTTATCCACAATTTCCGGTATGGTTTTCGAAAAACCAAGGCCTTCTCAGTGATTCCGGAAACTTTTCAATCCATCTTCGTAGATTGTAAAACACCGCAGGCTTGATAAATCAGGCTGCGTTTTATAAAATAACTAGGTGTTTCATAAAAAGACGTATTTTACAATCTGGCTACAACAAAATATAATCAATTTCTGAAAAATTGTTGTTTAAAATAGTTTATAACCGTTTATATTTATGTATGTGTATTTAACATAAATAGCCGTATTTTAGTGTTAAGTTCTTTGTAAGTGTGCCAAAATTTTCCAAAATAAATCAATTTTATTGTCATTTAAATTAAATGTAAATATAAAATCTATAAATATAATTTTCAACTGTTATATCTATTTCAATGTAAATTTTCAATAAATAAATTACCTTCTCATCGATAAAAATTATTTATAGCATATTTCCTAATGAATACAAGTTTATTTATGCAGCATTTTTTGCTAACCTCCAATAATATTCTAACAATACTCAATATTTCATTTCTTTCAAATATTCAAACAATGTACCATAAATCATTTTAAGCATGACAGAAACTCTACCTGGCTTCAGTAAGGAAGAAAAAAAGTAACTGAATTCTCAGATGAGAATTTGCCTGACTCCCACTCTGTGCAGATTTATTCCCACACGAGGGTGTAGATTGAAGGGTGAAAGGTACAGTCAAACAAATGATATTCTCTTTTGTTTTTAATTGGTTCCGAAAGTTTCTTTGTGTCAGAAAAGGAAGAGGGGAAATCGATGAAAATAAGAAAGTTAAAAACTTTGGAATATATAATTATTTTTTTCACACAAAGTTTAAAATGTTTTACTCTATGTCAAGGTCAAGTAAAATTGTATAATATAAAGCCCGTTTTATAGAAATGTTTTTTTAATATACGCGTATATTATATCCAAAATTATTTGTATTATCTAGAAATTAGTCGTACTAAATTGCGTTCCTGAGCTATGTTTTTAAACACAATACATTGTGAAATAATTAAATTAGCATTAATTAGCATTTATATGTTTATGTGTTTATTACTACACATTGAAAAGAAAAAAAGTAATATAAAAATGGAAAAATGAAACATAAAAATCTGATGTGACCAACACAATATCTTCCCGCCATTTAATTTTTATTAATTTAAATACATACCTATGGGATCTCGTTGCCGCGTGCCTGATGTCTAGTTACGAATCTGGCGAACACGATTCGATTCCGACCAACGCCAAATATTTCGAATTTTAAATGGCACAATTGACTCCTGTGGTCCAATCTCCACGCCAGTAATATTGCTGTCAAAATTTCGATTTTAAATTTTTTGTTTAAGCCTACTTTAAAATTTAAGTGTCAGCGGTACAACTAGACATAACTGACAAAATTTCCTTAATATTGAAATTACGATTTTTTTTAATTAAAAGATGCAAAATAGAAATTGTCCATTATTTTGTTCGCACTTATAAAAATAAATATGTATTTTTAAAATAACTTTTGTGAGTAATAATTGGATGTATGTGTTGGTCAATAATCAATTTAATGAAATATTTAATACAAACTACATTGATAAAAATATTGAAACTTCAAGAATTTTTCTAGACCTTTCAAAAGCATGTGATTTAGTAAATCTACTTTATTGTCAAAATTTTATGCAATAGGTATTAGAGGATCAAGCATTTAATAATATTCTTAGTCTTAAATTAGTGTTTATAATTATTTAATCATAGTGTTAGTTATTTTTATTATCTTTTTAATATTTATCCTAATTATTTATCGTTTAATAAATTGCATTATTTTAATTAATAATATTTCTCTGATTTTTACACATCACCCAAATAAACGTTAAAATAATCTCAATCATTGCGACGGTTTAGGTCTTAGTCGGGCATGGCTTCCTAAATTAAATATGTTGTAATTTGTTACCATGGTTCCCTGTTGCTACTGCTCTTGTAATTATTTATTTATATATTTCTTGTTTATTCCCTGAAGAAGGCATGCTGTCGAAACGTCGGTTTTTATAACAATAAACAGAACTAAAACTAAAAAGGTTGTATAATTTTAATTGACTTATGAGTTCTGAAAGATTTTTTAATAATTTTAATAATATATACATAGCAAATACATATACAAATAGGTATAATAAAATATGAAACTTCAAATATGTATATTACACTTATTGCAGCTCGTTTATGGTGAAAATTACTGAATAAGTTTTTTATTTTTATTCTTTCTGTATCCGATAATTAATTAATTATTTTTTAGAAATTGTTAACCAAAATTTACGATAATTTTACTTTATCTATTATACTTATGGTTTAGGCGTAGATAACCGATAAAATAAGGAAGGAAGCATGTTAATTTCAATGGAATACCCTACCTATGAAGAAAAAAATCATTATTTCTTCTTATCATTTTAACCTTTATAATCACAGACAGCATTGGATTTCGTTTCCGTTCCGCTTCTGTTTTTTAGTTGGTTTGACGGTTGTCATTTGTTATTGTCACATGTCATGTGAGCTGATTGCATTGTTTATGTTGCATGTATTTGTTTTGGTTTGTTGATTAGTTACCGTTAAGTACGTTGAAAGTGGGGAATATTTTTGCAATATTTTTTTAATTGTTATACAATTGTTATCAATAAGGAAAGTTTTTGTTTCTATTTGAAGTGATATGTTGACCTTATAAGGACAAATTAAATAACATACTTAAATTTTAACGATAAGATTATCAGTTTCGTGATGCCGCTCTTCCAAAAATTAAAGGTTTTTGTAGTTTTGATAACATTCTTCATAGAATACCAAAGTCATTTATTGAATTTATATCGTATATTTTATCTTATCAAATTATTTTTGACATTGAAAATTTAAGGAAAATTTTAAAAACTAAAATTAAATAAACAAAGTAGTTATGAGAAATAGAAAAGGAAAATTAAAATATTTATACAATTTAATATATTAATGGAGGAAAGCAATAAAAAGTATAATGAAAACATAATTATTTCCTTTTAATTTCTAGGAATTTTTAATAAATTTATGAATGAATAATACAATAATTTATACTAAAAATAAAATTAGCATTATTTTCTAAATAATATTATCTATGATTACATATATTTTTCCGTATTTTGCATATGACATTTTCATTCATGAACATATACTACGATACAGTTTGTAATTTAAAATCATTAATAATATGAAACTTATCTTGAATGTAATTTTAAGAAATTATATTTACTAGGCATAAAACAGTTTCTTTATAATAGGGATATACAATTCACTCTTGTAGTACCACAATAATTATTATATATAACTAGATTTAAATACCTGTCGCTTATTCTACAGGATGGTGACCGACACAGCCGAATATACGTATAGGATTTTAACATGTAAAATCAGACTTTCATAATTTCCTTCTTTCCTAATTATTTTAGATAAAAAAGGTTCAAATAAAAGTTGTGTTGCATAAAATTCTACATCTGAATCAATAAACAAAATTAATTTTGTGTGCCTTGTAACGGAAGAAATTAAGTATGAAAATATCGTAAAACACTCCAAAAATAGCTATAGCCATGGAATTGAAACAAAAAACGATTTATCTGTTAAGCTAGATTAATTTATTTTTATTATTATTTGTGATTTATCTTCAAGTGAACAAATAACAATTTGAATTAACAGAAAATTGTTAACTGCAACAGAAAGTACAAATAATTCCCAATAAAAATAAATTTCCCTAACATGACAGATAAACTTTTTGACATTTGTTATTTATTTTGTCCCAATTCCGTGGCTATTTCTATTTTTGAGGTGATTTTCGACATTTTCGTACCTAATTTCTGTTGATACAAGGCATACAAAATTAATTTTGTTTATTGATTCAGATGCATAATTTTATGGCACACAACGTATGTTCGGCTGTGCCCGTCACAATATACAGGTGTATATTGAAATAGTATTGCAATACTTGATTCTAATATTGTACTAAAATGTTGTTTCTCTATGGTAATTATAGAAATGAATAATAATTGTTATATGATAAGGTGTTATGTAATATACAGGATGACACTGAAAAACGGGTCACTGAAAATAACTTTACTATTTATATTTTTTAAAATTTTCTTTACATATTTGTAAACTAGGCTTAGGGAGCCCCTAAGATTCCAAATAATATATAAAAATATGTGGATATCCCATTTGAAATATTTCATGTCATTTCCGGTTAAACCGGAAGCTCTACTATCATGCCAGAAACAAAGCCGAGTTTACAAACATGTAAAGAAAATTAAAATATAATTGTAAATAAAATAGCTATTCGTATTAAGAGAGCAAAATAGGACATTGTCGATTGAGAGGTTATTCTCTCGAAATCGACAATGTCCATTTGCGCTCGAAACACACACAATTTTTTTTCTACAGTCACCACAGTGGGGTCCTCCACCAGAACAAAAAATAATAAAATGTACACTTTGTACTTACACTACTACTCAATTAATAAGGATTAATATAAAGAAAATATGTCTTTTATATTTAATTTTAATTTATCGTTATTTCCCATTCATCTTGACCTATTGCTTTAATCTAATCTAAACATTTTATACTTTCGTTTTTGTAAATGAATGCCCTATTTTATTTTCACATTAGTCGGCTCCGGTGGCTCAATGGTTAGAGCAACGCTCCTTAGTCATGAGTGCGCTCGGGGTTCTGGGTTCGAATCCCACTAAGGCATGGATGTTTGTGATGTGAACCCACTCTGTAATTGGGATTTAATCCTGTTGAGGGTTTAAAAAAAAAAAAAAAAAAAATAGTGCGGCATTTTTTTTGACTATGTAATATACCGACAGAGCAGTTATGTCAGATTGATTTGTAAAAATGATAAATGTGTCACTACAGTGCCATTAGTTCCTGACTAAACGTTTCCATTAAAAATATAGATAAGTGACATTTCTCAACATTGTATAGTTAGAAATTTAGACAGCGAGCGTTTTTTCTACTTTGTCGCGCTAGAGCGGCAAAGTGCCATTTTGCGTTGACAAAAGAGAGCGCAAATGGCTACTTTCTATGTAGACTATAGAAAAAAGTTATTTTGAGTGGTTTAAAGAAAAATAATAAAATTCAAAATCCTAATATTTTGATTCTCATCCATTCCATTAATAAAGTTAATATTCTGCAACTCAGTGGTTATTTTTTTGCAATCAAGTATGCTGACACTGGCATAAAAGTAAAAATTGGATTTTTTTATTGTAAAATCCATTTCTGTTTGACATCGCTTTTAACCAGTTGCTAAAAATTAACGATTTTGTTACAGATTTTGTTAGTTTGGGTTAATTTAAAAAGAAATACCTACATACACATAAATGTCACAAAAATATAATTCACAGCACTATATTCTAGAAGAATCCACATACGACTGTCTACAATAAATTATCTTACTAGGTACACAAGGAAACTAAAGAATCTACGTAGTAATCCCACCTATTGAAAATAATGAAGACAAATTAATTACGTAAAAATATAACTGTGTGGTTATGTATATTTTTCATATTAATAATGTTTGTTGATAATAATGTAAAGCCCTGGATACATATTGAAACGAATATTGTTAGCTAGCAGTGTTTGATATCATATTTGCTAACATTTGTTAGCAGATGTAGAATGTTCGCTAACAAAAATTAATGTTCCACGAATAAGTGGTAAACTTCAAAGAAGTTGTGTGTGTTTTCTGATTTTTACTTCCTTGTACGTAAGTAAAGGAAGTATTGTAATCGCGAAAAATTTCGGTTTTCAGATTTCAGCGGAAATATCCATTTTGATCATCCCTGAATCCATTTTGACTAATTTCGTCGTGACGTCTGTACGTACGTATCTCGCATAACTCAAAAACGGTAAGCCGTAGAAAGTTGAAATTTTGTATTTAGGACTCCTATAACATCTAGTTGTGCACCTCCCTTTCTGGTTATTACACAATTTCCAGAAGTGGCACTTTACATGAAGCCTGTAATAGATGTTAATGAAAAACTGTTTTAAAATATAATCCAAAACTTTTCAAATTTGGTATACAAGACTTTTATGTCAATCGAAATAACATAATAGATTTTGGTTAAAATAGGCTAACCGGAAGTGGTACATTACTTGAAGTTGTTAACAGTTTTTCTTGAATAAAATGATTTTATTTTGATTTTAGAAATAAATGCTTCAAATAAAAGTTTTAGATAATTAATTTCTGCGTCTAGCACATTAAGTATTATTAAATTAGTCCTTTGTATAAGCGAGATATGTAAATTTTAAAATTATATACTTTTTGTTTTTGGATTAGGACAAAAAAATTTAAAAAAAGTTCATGTCAAATTACGTTAAATACGTGCAATTTTATGATTCGTACAATAACAAATATTTTATTTTTATTGTGATAGTCATATTCATTGTTGTAATCAAATATTTCTTTGTTGTAATCAAAACTCTCTTTAAAAAGAACCAGGTTAGATTAATGTTAATTTAAGAATGATAGTAGTAAATGAATTATTTTTTGTTCTATATCAAAATATTTCTCGGGCTTGGCTTAAGCCTGTCAATATTTTGTAATTTAATTATTAAAAAAATATGTATAGTTTAATAATCGTACAAGGAAGTCATGTGGTGTCCACATCAGATTTTTTCTCAATATTTTTGTTATGTGAGGATATAAAATGACTGCATGGTTGAATTCAGAAAAAAATACTCTGTCGAATGAGACCAAAAATATATACCATCCCATTTAAGAAAATATAATTTTATGTTATAGTTTGAGGACCACTGGTTTTAAAAAAATCTTCAATAAGTGAATATCTCATTGGATTTACTACAACTTTTATTTGAAATACCCTGTAAACGAGAAGAAGTGGAAGAAGGAAGACCTTTTGAATCTTAAGATTGTTTACCAATCCAAACGATATTATTTTATCAAATTGACATTAAAAGATTAAAACTGAAAGATACAAAACTCTAGACTAGACTGACTATAGATCCCGTTTCTTAGTGCACTCGATCACGCACCCCTTATTTAAAATTCAAAATTAGTTAATACTATTAGTTGCTCAAAATTCCTGCCACATATACGAACATGTCACCCTGTACCCTTTACTAATTTCCATATTATATCCCTCTGTTGCCACATGTACCCTATATTCCACTATCCTCCCCTCGCAATCCACCTGCTAGTTGCAGTTTGGCAACCCTGACTTGGTCTATCCCCTATCACATTCTGTATCGTTATATCGGTTTGCAAGCGAAAGTGGAAAGCCCCAAAAGCTCGCGTTATAGGAGCTCGATATTCGTCCAGGGGGCGATTCGCAACGAGGGTGATCGCGTGACAAGCAGACGGGGTGGGTCAATGCCACGGTCAAGGGGTAGCACTACCACCAGATCGAAACTTGGGAGTTAAAGAACTATAAGAGTGGTTAATTTTGGTGTTTCGACTGGTAGGTGGAATAAAATAAAAATTAGAGAATGTGAGGGGTTTTTTATTGTTTAATTACAGGTAAGTGGTAACTGGAAAAGAGCAAAATAATTAATTTTAAGTTGGGTTATATTGATATTTTCAAGTAGTGAATGGCCGATTTATAATAAAATTAATTTATAAATTTTGATATGAAATGTTCGGTTTATACGTAATGGGGATTTCCACAATTTTTTTTCTTTTTGAAAAGGTTGTCGCATTGGAATGCTCCATTCTCAACTTAAGAAGGTCATGCTAGAATTATTGCAAATAAGACATAACGTTCATATTTTTAAAATTTTATTTTAAATATGTTCGAAGTAGTTTTCTTCAACAGTAAATACTTTACCATTCTTTCCTTCCTCTTCTTAAAAGCTCTTAACCAATCTACTTTTGGAATGCTTTTAAAATAATTATAAATTGCAGCACCAATCTCTTCTGCGGCCGACAACTTTTAACCTTCAACTCCGTAAATTTTAAATAAGTAAATGAGTATGGTAGACGTTCTATCACTGACGTAGCTATAGGTTTCTTAAGGGAGGGTTCCGGTAGGGTTGGATGAAAAATGTATGATAAAAAAAATTTTTTGAAAATTTTCAAGGTCAAACGTGTTTTAATGCAATGTAAGATAATATAGAGTTCTTTACAATGAAGCAAATTTAACAAATCTAAAAAATTAAAATCAATATTTTATGACGAAAACGCGTATGTACGCTCCAAAAGCGTATAGTTGCCCCTTTTACTAGACTTTATGATGCGAGATGGGAGCATAAGCAATAACTACAAAAACAGTAAATACAATGTTAAATTAAATTAAAATATTATATTACTGAGTAGTAGCAATATCATTATTCTATTGAACTGCTCAAAATAAAATGTATAATAATTAAATTTTAATTAAATTGCGTTCCTCACAAAATACGGGACAAATGTGCGTCCCGAACAGTACTTTACGGGACGCTCAAATGTTAACTTAAATAGGGGACAATCCCGAATATACGGGACGCCTGGCAATCGTGTTCCCACCGGCATTGCGGCCCATTTTTGGTTTTCATTTTCATTTTAAGTAGGTAGGTACATAATCCCCCAATTTTGTAAGAAAATTATATCCAGCTTAATATCAAACGTGGCAAAATATAACCGATGAGGGGGGGTTAGGGGGTTCAAACCCCCCCCCCCTCCCTATCGGTGCGTTCTATTACCTTTTTTGGCCAAAATCTGAAGAAAATGATCTCTGATTAATTTATTATTTACTCATAATGATATTTAAAAAAATGGATTAACTAAGTTGTAACTAACGTAACTTTCGCAATATAGAGCTGGTCTGTAAGCATCGTTATGACATAACGAGTCGTTAAAACGATATAACGTTATAATAATAACGAAAATCGTTTAATAGGCTTATTCTGTAAATTTTCGTTATGACATTATGCAATGCATAATGTCATAACGAAAAAAAAGTTACTCCTAAATAAACATATTTGTTGGATTGTTTAATTTCGTTACGCTGACATTCGTAATTTATGCCTTGTTTTCTCGGTCTTCCTAGGTGAAAGTGGATTATTTTAGTTTTGTCTGGATTTATCTTTAGATTAAGATTGTTGCATTACTTTTCTAAATCATGAAGTTTTTTCTAGGTGTCAATTGGAGAGTTTGACAAGATAACTATGTCATCTGCATATTGAAGAGTAAGTACGTTGATTTTTTGATTAAAAAAAATGCCTTCTAGTAAGGTAATATAAAAATAATTTAATAAGTTTTTATTCCTAGCGCTTAGCGCAAGCTTCCCAATTTGTCTACAGATGGTATTGGTAGCTCTAGCATAGCCCACAACAAGAAGAAGAAAGAGACTGACAGCTGACAGGTTGACAGCTGGCTCCCACCAGAACTAATCTAACGTAGAAGTTTTGTGAGTGATAATGAATTATTTTAGATATTTCATTTAAAATTAAAATTTGATTTTAGGAAATAAAGTTTTTAACTTCATCCCAAGGGTTTTATTTTTTAAAATGTGTTATAGAATGCGGATACGGAGACAACGATTATCGTTAATTAGATTGAACGGTTTTCAGAATAACGATTTATTCAAAAACGCATATTTCATTAATTTTAAAAACCATTCTATTTCCATTAAATTTAAATAAATCACACATCGAATCAAACAGCAATTACTTCCATAATTACATTGCATATGCACAACCACCATTTCCACATTAAAAATGCAATTAATCACAATTCCCCCTTAATGAAAGCATCAGAGGGTGAAAATTATTCATAATGTAATCTCTCTGGAAAGAATTATCCCTATCTCGAGTCGCATTCGAATCCCATAGTCCGCGTTTCTTCCCTTATTCCTTATCCTATCCTGCATTTCGTATTCCATTTCACTGCGATTGCGAATGGGGAGATCCGGAATCGATACGGACCACGGGACCAGTGGATTATCTTGAGGTAGGATGAAAACTAGGGGACCGGAACGCAACTCCGGAACTAGGGTAGAGGGGTTGGTAAGACTGGTATTGACGTATTGTTGTTGTTTTCTCTCTCTCTAATGGGAACTTTCTTTTATTCTACTAATGGCGAGTTCAATATTTTGGTTTGGGATATAATGGTTTAGCAGGGGAAAAAGTTTGAGTTTGGTTGATTCTAAGCATTATGGGTGAATATAAAATAATGTAGTTTCTTTAGTCTTGAAAATTATAAATTAATTCATTCTATTAATCAAATAATATAACGAATTCTCGGAATTTGGAAATTATTTATTCGCTTAGGTACTTGGAAAACTGGAGTTGTCCGAAATGAAACGTCACTGAATTATGAAACTACAACGAAATCTTTTAGCACCCTTACTCTTATCACTGCTTAAATCTGTAAAATTTGTACAAAGACCCAGGGTTGGTCGCGAATCTGGGGACCCGGGTTCGATCCCGACCGATGCCAAAAATTACATCGAATTTTAATGGCACAAAATTGACCCCTGTGGTGCACTCTCCATGCCAACTATGGGTGCCCGTGAGGTGACGCCTGGTAAGCGCCCACACGGTACAAATATTCCATCATTACTGATATCTGTACAAAGCAGATTGGCACACCCAGCAATGGGTAATATGCCGTGATGAAATATTTATTTATTTATTTTATTTATATATAAAAGCGAAAATTTCACCGTTATACAAAAATACAAATCTTTCAGCTTCAGGACGTCTCATAGAAGTACTTAGAGTTCAAAATTTTGCACAGTTTTTTTTTATAATTAATTTTCAGTCTACAATAAGAAAAGCATTGGCATTGGTTTCTAGATTGGCTTTACCGAAAGAGTCAAAATGTTACAACAGCCAAATGTTTTTGAGATGTACATGATTCTTAACCAGACTTTATGTCAATCAAATATTTTTATTAAAAAAATCAACATTTTCGACAAATTTTAAGTATAAATAAATGATTTTTATTTATTTCAGGTGTTACCCGTAAATTTCAGCCGAATTCATAACCAAATAAAAGTTCTAGAAGAATGACGAAAAATTCACAATGGGTGTCATCTTAGAAATATTTAAATAAAACTTTGTCCATACGGTCTTAACATTTGGAAATGAGTTAATTTATATTTTAAACCTCGCAGAAAAAAAATATCCCAATTTTTTCCAAAATTTCGACTTTATTTTCTGGAATCCTTAGGCCTTGATGATACTTTTAAAATGTCAATATATCAAATCGACCCTCCACAGATCGTTTTTGAACCCGGGTTTGAGGAGTTTTTAATCGAAAATTTAACAATTTTTATACCTTAAATACACAAATCAACCTTTGTAAAGTATATATATATATATATATATAAAGTATAATACTCTGGGCTGAATTCAGCACTCTCCTTTTAGGTTAGTGATCGTCTCTAGTAACAATAGATATAACTCGCATCTTATTTATGCATTATTGTAATGTCTCGCTTTATTTTGTTATTTTTAGATTATATTTTAGCTTCTTTAATTAAAGAAGAGTGCTGAATTCGATCCTCTATTTTTAACCGAAAACGTGAATTTTAACCTCACATTTTTGGCCGAAACTAAACATAAAAACATGCATTTTTGTGGGCTCGTAACTCCTAAACTGTTTGAATATCAAATTAACACTAAAATCGTGTTGTTCGGGGTTAAAACATAAATTGACTCGTTGCGTCGAGCCCGCCGGGTATCAAATAGTTTTAAATAAATAATTTTCAAATATGTAAATAATACGATATTTCAGGTATGGCAATTTACTTGTAATCTTTTATTTATTTGTTTCCTTGTTGATCATGGTCTGATAATTTGTGTCCTATTAATTAAAATTTATCTAAACCTTAACTATAAATTTTTTTTGTTGTTTACACAGTGAAAAGGCTTGATGGTCTGCGCAATGTATTCTTTATTAAGAACTACGGACGTTTCGGGTTTTGAGCAAACTCATCCTCACCTATTTACAACGGTTGTATAAATTATTATAAAACATTACAGATAAACTGTTTATCAACGTGGTCTACATGTTACATTGTAAAAATTTAATTTTCAGCACTCAACCAAACCGAATCGTGTCAGAGTTGGCGAGATACCGTTGTAATTAGCTGAGGATGGGTTTGCTCAAAACCCGAAACGTCCGTAGTTTTTAAATATAAAAAACATACATATGAAAGGGTGAATTCATAAAAAAAATCTCTATCGGATGAACTAAATTGAATTGTAGATTGGCATAAAGAAACATAACTTTTTGTTATAGCTTGCGAAACACTGTTTGATTTTTTTTTCTTCAATAGTGAATGTTCCCCTCGATCTACTCCACTCCAACTCTCATTTTGATGATTTTCCTCCATTCCTAATAATAAAGAAAATAATCGAAGTGTCCCATATCAGTGAAGCACTTTGTACGAGTATAATAATTTGACAATAGCCCCTATTTATTTTATTACTATTTTGTAATATGTATAACAAATCAAGGTAAAAGAAATTTACTTAAATGAAAATCAGTTCGAAATGCAAAATTATTGAGGAAATCAAGTAGCTGCTTATAAAGGGAAACAAGACTGCATGAACGCTGAATAAATTATTAACAAGGAAAGACGTGTTCAAAAAAATTAAAATAAATAAATCATATAAAACCATCAAAAACCCAGAATAATATGTATACAGATATGACTTGCACATAACAAAACAAGAGAAGGAAATTTTAAGAAAATACATCAATACATTTTGAACTACCTACATAAATATGTATTTAAAAATCTGATGTGGACTCCACACGACTTCCTTGTACGATTATTAAACTGTACATATTTTTTTAATAACTAAATTACAAAATATTAATTTTAACTTCAAAACAGTAAGATATATAGCGACCATAATCTAACCCGGTTCTTTTTAAAGAGAGTTTTGATTACAACAAAGAAATATTTGATTACAACAATGAATATGACTAATTTCACAATAAAAATATAATATTTGTTAATGTACGAATCACAAAATTGCACGTATTTAACGTAATTTGACATGAACATTTTTACCTTCCGTCACCTTTAGGTAAGGAAGGTATTGTCTTTGGTCAAAAAATTCAATGATGAGTTTTTACTGAATAAGCACGTTTTAGGGTCCATATAATACGATTTTACCATTTTTATGATGATGTCTGTATGTATGTGTGTCTGTGTGTATGTGTGTCCGTGTGTCTGTGTGTCTGTGTGTCTGTGTGTGTGTAACAAAAGTTCCGGATTCCATAACTTCAATACCACGATTCCAAAAAATATATTTTTTTCGTATTCCTCAAGTTTACATCCAGAAGAACAACTGATTAGATTTTGGTTATAATTGGTCAACCGGAAGTAGTCTCATTTGAAGATTTAACAGTTAAATTTGATTTATTGACATTTGACGTTATTATAACTTAATGAATATATTATTCTCTATACGATTTGATTACAATTTATACTTCATATTCAATAGATACAGAGTTAAAGAATTTTAAAGAAATTAAATTTTATAATTCAGTCAGCTATGCCAAACTTGGGAACTAGTAATATATTCATATAATTCAAATTGACAGATGTCAGTATCAATACAAAGTAAATTAATGTGGCAGATATGAGGATGTTGAAGTAGATATTGGGGAATACACGGAAAGATACGGTAAGAAAATAACTCTAGTGTTACAAGTTTTTAGAAAGATACAAGAAAGACGATTACATTGGTTTGAACATGTCATGAGGAGAAATGAAGAATTATATTGGAACAAGAAATAGTTTAGTAATAGGATGTTAAAGAAACAGTGGAAGACCAAAGATAAAATGGAACGACTGTATTGCGGAAGATTTGAGAGAAAAGGAACTGAATGAGAACGACATGCAAAAATAGCGACCCCTAACGAATGGGAAAAGCTAAAGAAGAAGAAAATGCTAGTGTCAAGTGCAATTTCAATAGTTTGTTTATGAAATAATTTTACTGGAAATTTAGAATCTTTTGTAAGAAAAATTATGGAATTTATACATTATACACGAGAATGACGGAAGGAATTGTGCTGGCCACAACAGATTTTTTATTTTTTTTTTGTCCTAATCCATAGCAAGCTTTATTACAAAAACAAAAAAAGTATACAATTTTTAAATTTACATATCTCGCTTATACAAAGGGCTAATTTAATAATACTTGATGTGCTAGACGCAGAAATTAATTCTCTAAAACTTTTATTTGAAGCATTTATTTCTAAAATCAAAATAAAATCATTTTATTCAAGAAAAACTGTTAACAACTTCAAGTAATGTACCACTTCCGGTTAGCCTATTTTAACCAAAATCTATTATGTTATTTCGATTCACATAAAAGTCTTGTATACCAAATTTGAAAAGTTTTGGGTTATATTTTAAAACGGTTTTTCATTAAAATCTATTATAGGCTTCATGTAAAGTGCCACTTCTGGAAATTGTGTAATAACCAGAAAGGGAGGTGCACAACTAGATGTTATAGGAGTCCTAAATACAAAATTTCAACTTTCTACGGCTTACCGTTTTTGAGTTATGCGAGATACGTACGTCACGACGAAATTAGTCAAAATGGATTCAGGGATGATCAAAATGGATATTTCCGCTGAAATCTGAAAACCAAAATTTTTCGCGATTACAATACTTCCTTTACTTACGTACAAGGAAGTAAAAATACGGAAAAAAGGGAAAATTATTGTTTGCCTGAGTTTTGAATGAAGAAATAATTACTGGATTGCAGTTAAAACGGTCGAGTGAGATTTTAAATCATTAAAAAAAATCTGTTGTGGCCAGCACAATACCTCTCGCCACTTCCGTATTTTAACTTTATAAATAAATACATTAATTAATTATTCTTCCAACCCCTTTTATTCCTATATTTCATCAAAAGTAAAACACAAGAGAAATGTGGACATAAAAAAACAAATTTTAACATTTCTGATATTTATGTCTGCAAGTCTGTAATCTTTGGTTAATATTTGAAAATGATTTTTACATTGCTGTTCTATTAGAGATCTAGCTTAATATTCTAAAAAGGCGACAATTTCCTGCAAAAGGTGTATATCCAATAAAATTTCGAAAAATCTATTATCAACGCGAAATATTAAAATTTCAACATATAGATTTTTTGCATCTTATTCTTCATTTTCTAATCGATCAACTAATATTAAATTAATTAATTCGTCCATTTAACACTGGTAGAAATGACGTCAACAAGACACAAGTATATGGAAGCGAATGACAACACGAAAGCAAATGGTTTTACCCTTTCGCTGCAATACGAATAGTATTCCACGAATTCGCAACGAAACGAAGGATCGAGAATACAATTATGCAGCTATTCTTACGAAAGCACATAACCTTGGCGATTAGGAATGCTCAAGAATCGAGCCCCTGAGCTTGCAGGGACTATCGATCTAAAATACACGTGATAAGTACCATTTCACACATTTGATTTATTTTGTTCAACGTATATAAAAAAATAGTCACGTGTACCATTCCACTTACACAACACTAAAATATATAGTTCTAATTTTTGCATCTAGGTTCGCATTATGTAACTATTCTATAACGTCCTTCATAAAATTATCAAAATAAATAATTATACATATTAATAAATAAATAATTATACATGTATAATTATTTATTGAGGCAATTTTGCATATACGAGTATTTCGCCCTGCTTTAGATTATTTCCCATGGGGCAAAAGTATCTACGTCATACATTTACTCTACTCCAAATTCATAATTATTTCAAGTTTTCTGCTAACCGAATATACGGAATCCAGTAAATGAATGCAGAAATTAACAAAACAATAAAAGTAAATAAAATAACACTGGTTTGAATTTATGGTGCTACGTCAGATAGATACGAAGCGCGTTTATATGAAAGTGAAATATATTATAACGTTTATTTATATGGATGATGTGTAAAAATCAATGAAATGTTATTAATTAAAATAATACGTTTATTAAACGATAAATAATTAGGATAAATATTAAAAAGATAATAAAAATAACTAAGAATATTATTAAATACTTAAACACTAAGATTATTTATTTAAACAATATTTATATCACTATATTTATTTATATAACGACATTTATTTATGTTCAACACGTAGACTGTTTATTTATATCACCAACTATTCATTCACGATGCGTGTCTTATATCAGAATATATTCGCTGACTTTGGCGACGGGTTTATATAGCACGATGTCCTTCTCGAACCTTCCGACGTCACAATGACATTGAAAACAAAGGACCACTCCACCGGATGTAATTAAACCAGTCTAGACGCGTCAGGGTTTTCCTCCGCCGGGGATTACGTCATCGCTCGGGAATACCAGTAGCGGCGCTCGCATACTCTTAAGTCAGGGGCGCACGTTATAATATGTTGAATGACTTATGCCCGCTTGCAGAAACGTTCATCAATGCTTTGTTTAATTAACGGATCATCAAACCGAACAAATGCAACGTGAGTTTTTGATAGCAATGATTTAGATGTCATAAGAACAAGAAAACTGATTCGAATTTGTTCATTTTGATGGTCTGTTAGTTAAACATAGCGCTGATGAACGTTTCTGTAACCGGGAAATAGACTGTCAGTGTGTATCACGTATTGGACTATAATATACGAAGTTATTTTTATTATTTAATTAAACTGCTTACTATTCAAGTATATATTTTCAAATATTGATCATAAAAATTATTTTAAAGATAATTACTAATTTTTAGAAATGTTGCAAAAAAGCAACAACACTGTTTGAGAATAAAATGAATTTAAAATATACGTCATAGAATATTAAAAAAAAGATTATGGCTTAACGCATAATAATTACAACTTAGAACTGATCGCTTTCAACTTAGATGAAGTTTCATAAAAAAGAACATAAAAAAGTAGTGGGGGGGGGGCGCTTTATATAGTAAAAATGGAGAGGCAGAAGACGCACGTCATCAAATATAACTTGTAAACTTGTAAAAATTATTGGGTGTTATTTATTTTTTAAAAAAGAGGAAAAAATATTAGTATTAAGTAATTAATGATATTTGCAATTATTTCTAAGTCAATCGTTATTCCTTTTACGGAATAAATAATTGTAAATTCATTCATTTTTATCTTCTTTTTTTAAATAAATAACACCAAATAATTTCTAAAAATTATGTTTCATTTTATAAGGTTTTTTTTAGGTTGATGACATGCGTCTTCTGTCTAATCATTTTTACTATACAAAGGTCTGCTATTAACAGTAGGTACATAGCTTATGACTGTATGTAGAAGTAGATAAATAAATAAATCAACACAATCTATTATACATTAATGAATTGATGGGTGTGTCAATTTGTTTTTTTGCGACCGTCCATAAAATGCGCACTTTTTAGCTCGGAAAATTGTCTATAAGGGATCAGAAAATTACTTTCCCTACATACATGTTTTCATGACGATCATTTGTTTATTTATTTCTTATTGCCTCGCAATAAAAAATAAAATTACGCATATATATATATATATATATATATATATATATATATATATATATATATATATATTTATTTATTTATTTATTTATTTATTTATTCGAAAAAAATATATTATACTCAACATGACCTGTAAGTATCGTTACTGGGCTCACAAGCATCCAGGGCGGGTAAATGATCACTTTCAGGTCTTATTACGTAAATACTATACTATTATATTCGTAGATTTCGGTAATGAATTATTTTTTGTATAAGGTTATCAGAATGCACCATAAACCAATTATAAATATGTAATTTTAAATTTGTCTTTGGAAGAATTAAAACCTTTATTGTTTCAATATATAAAATTTTGATTATGAAAACCTTATTTTATTATTTAATTGTATGCATTTTTTCAGCAATATAATAATTAAGATGTTTACCAGACGAGTGATTATGAATAAAGGAAAAAAATTGATAGATTTATTAAACCATAAAACATAAAACAAGTACAAGAGCTATAGATTTTTTATAGGTAGGTGTGATTTGCAAATTTATTCTCATTTTATGTCCCAACCACTAATTAAATTATACGGTGGAAGTTTTGCGCAAGACTTGGAATTTCCGTTTCGCTTGGAGAATTTTAAACGTGCTGTTGAGCAGGTAGACCCGTAGACCAAAATATTATGAAGTTCACGTAAAATAAAAGAGAAAGGGTTAAGAAGCAGACAACATAATTTTAAAACATTTATTTAACACACTTTAGCTCATAATTCAACAATAAAATATAAGGAGCAGGATAAAACACTTTATTTACATTTCAATACAAGTATACAACTATATTATTATTATTATTATAATAAGACTGATTTTGTTTGCAACATATGGAATTAAACGATTTGCTACAATTGTAACGTTTATTTATTTGGGTGAAGTGTAAAAACCAAAGAAATATTATTAATTAAAATAAAAGTGTATTTAATCGATAAATAATTAGGATAAATATTAAGAAGATAATGAAAATAGCTAACACTATGAATAAACAATTATAAACACTAATTTAAGATTAAAAATATTATTACATATTTAAACACTAAGATTATTTATATAAACAATATTTATTTCACTATATTTATTTATGTTAACCACTCATATACTACTTATTTATATCAATAACTGTTTATTCACGATGCATGTCTTATAACAGAATGTCCTGGCTAGTTTCGGCGACGGGTTTAAATAGCGTGTTTCGGCGACGGGTTTATATAGCGCGGCGTCTTTCTGGAACTTTCCGACGCGACAATAACATCGAATACAAAGAATCAGCCCACCGGATCTAGTTTTACAGGTCTAGACGAGTGTGTTTATCCCCCAACAGGATACGTCATCGCTTGAGAACATTCTACCAGTGGCGGCGGTCGCAGTCGGACGCGTCTGGTGGGCGCGCGCTACACGTTAGTAAATCATTTTAAAGATGCAGGGATTTGTTTTCCCGAAAAATGTATTGGTTAGTCGTTACTAGATAAATATAAAAATTAAACTTTGCTGATTTTTATTTTTGCAAATAACTTTTAAGTACGAAATAATATAAAATTTTGCTTCGCCATTTCATGCTCTTTCGGATCGCGATGCTCAATATTTTATTTATTACTGTTGGATATCGATTTATGAAGCCAAAGTTGTAATTTTTACACACGTCTAGTTCTATGCAAGTCTGAAACGCTTATCTATATACTGTAACATGGACATTAACAACTATGTCAAGCAGATACTCGAAAATAATATAAAAAGGTAAGATAATATTATTTACGTATTAAGGGCATAATTAAGTTTATAGCACGGGAGATGGTTTAAAGCTCGACACGTAGCGGCGAACTTTAAATTTTCAGAGTACTATAATCTTGATTAGGCCCGTGTTATATACAACGTTTTATTTTATTTTGGCTTCAATAGGTATTTGTATACAGCAAGGTTTTCACATTTTTACAATTATATCAAACGCTTTCAAAACTGATGATGATGACTGTTAAGTATCACTGCATACACAAATGCTCAGCTATTTATGGACATCAGACGAATAGGATAATTCTGTAAAATATTCACTTAACGAATCGTTATCATAACGAAATCGTTATTATGAAAATCGTTATTTCTACTTAACGATAATCGTTATCTTCGTATCCGTATTCTATAACACATTTTGAAAAATAATAACCTTGGGATCAAGTTAAAAACTTTATTTCCTAAGATCAAATTATAATTTTAAATGAAATATTTAAAATAACACAATATCACAAAACTTCTAGGTTAGATTAGTTCTGGTAGGAGTCAGCTGTCGGACTCTTTCTTCTTCTTGTTGTAGGTTATGCTAGAGCTACTACTACCATCTATAGACAAATTGGGAAGCTTGTGCTAGGCGCTGGGAATAAAAAAATATTAAATTATTTTAATATTACCTTGCAAAAAACTGTAATATAACGGGGTTTTGAGATCACTATTCAACATAATAGCAATTTTATTTCGACATGAATAAAAATACTGACTTATTGACAAAACGTTTATGTATCGAATGACTTTTCCAGTCGTTAATAAATAACAATATCGTTATCCTTTTTTCGTTATGTAAAATTAAAGTATTATCGTTATAACAACGATATAACAATGCATAATGTCGTAACGAACGTTTACAGAATAAGCCCATTAAACGATTTTCGTTATTATTTTAACGATATAACATTTTAACGATTCGTTATGTCATAGCGACGCTTACAGAATAGCCCTGTTAATATGATAGCATTAGAAAATGTGATTTTTAATTACAAGTACAATATAATCCTGACAAATTAAAATTCTACTAAATACTACCAGGTAGTAGCACTCCTGCCGAGACTTGTAAAACCTCTCATTACGGAGTCGAAAGCTAGAGCCAAATATTGTTGCGCGGGGTATATTTGTTATCGTTATGCTGGCGTTGTGAATTTCAGGTTTTCTATAGTTTCTATGCAGATTGTTGGTGTTGCTATATTGTTTGTTTATAAACAATTTGAATTTAGTGTCAAATGCAAATGAAAGATATCGAATATTCAAATGAAATATCGGATAAATTTGAGGCTGCCCAGGGCAAGTCGAAAGATGTACACGAGAAAAAATACGAAAATGCGAGTGACAGTGTTCAAAAAATGAATTTATTATATTGTCTGACATTCATAAATCACAATTTTGATTTATTTGAACAGATATTGCTTGGCAATTTCATAAGCCCTCGGGCGATAAAAGCCACATTTCTCCCGCCATTTAGGGCGTATCAACAAGTTTATGATACCAAAATAAAATAAATAAATTTGTGTTTTATTTAACTATGTATGTAACAAAAACTGTGTTGCTTTATCTGTAAGCATATGTGCCCAACTTATAAACCATTCATCAAAAACGTCTGACATGACATTTTCTGTTTTTATAATTTTTTGTATGTAATTAATATTTTACGTACCATTCAGATTCTGTAACATTATATACTGTGCCCCATTTAAGACTGTCACTATTATACTCGTACACATATACTATTTTGGATTTCGAAACCTAGAAGAACTATGGCTTTGATTAAAAGGTACTTTTTGCGTGCTTTTGAGAATTGAGACTATATCTCAGATGTGCTTTTATTTTTCCATTTTTCCATTAATTATCAAAGGGTTCTAGATAATAACGAAAAACTGATTTTGATTGAATTTTTTTCTCAAGCTTCTAAACTCTCAAAAATCAAGAAATGACACTTATGTACAATGAAAGGAAATTGGCGAGAGGTATTGTGCTAGCTATAAGCTAGAACATTTTTTTATATATGTATATTACTTATTGCTTAATAATATTATTCTGAATGCATATTCATAAGCATCCATATAACATTTCAACTGTAATCTGTTGCAAAATATTTATTTACAAATACATAAATATACATGGTGTAACATAGTCGTTTAATATGGGAAATCAGTTTTTCCGTGCGCATTGCTTTAGACAAAAAGTTTCAAATAAATGTTGTAAAGCAAAAATTTCTACATCCGAATGAATAAAAAAAAAATCATTTTGGCTACTTCATAACTGCAGAAATAAAATTTGAAAATTCATGGAATTACAATTTAATAGTATTAGCCATGGAATTACAAAAGAGACGAACAAAAGCGTAAAGTGTCAGAATAATGAATGTCAAAATAAATATTAATAATTTGACGTATAAAACGTTACGCTTTTGTTCGTCTCTTGTTTCTAATTCCATGGCTAATACTATTAAATTGTAATTCCGTGAATTTTCAAATTTTATTTCTGCAGTTATGAAGTAGCCAAAATGATTGATTCGGAATGTTTTGCTTTAAAACATCCATTTGAAACTTTTTGTCTAAAATAATTAGGGGAGCAATGCGCACGGAAAAACTGATTTCCCATGTTAAACGCCTATGTTTTACTTTCCGATATACCATGTATTTTACTCATATTGAAAATTAATCTTTTAGTTTTTAGTTAATTCATAATGAAATGAAATATTGCAGTAAAATAATTTTTACAGAGTGAAATTATTATAGACACATACTTTTTATAATGAGACCACTACACATAATTCAAGATGTGTAAATGTAAATACTCTATAGACAGATTAAATATGTAAATTTGTAAGAAATGTAAGAAGTGTTGTTCCAAATTTAATCTAGTGATAACTGTACACACAATTAGCACCAGCTACAAGCATCACCATTCTGAAACTTGGCAGTCGAACTGGTCTTAAATCTTATTTTAAATCTGCTACCATATAATTTTTAATTCCGATCCATAACCATATATTCTACGGTTCTAATTCCGAGATTGATGTATTTTGATTTTATATTCCTGACCTTGATCTAGAAGGCAGTGGGCGTATCCCCGCCGCCTGCGATTGCCGCAAACAAAAAACATTTGAGCATTGCTCTCGCTCGGTTCAGCCAAGGCACACTGCGTCTGCGACGCGATGCGATATATCAGCGTTTCCGTTGTTTTAGTGGTTAATGGGAACTACTGTGTGATATATTTTTAAGGTTTTTGTTGTTAATGGTTTTTTTGATACAGCAGGATGTTGAACATAATTTATATTGAAATGAAAAATGAATTGTGGAGGACAAAAACCGGATTTAACAGATAGGACACTTTTATTGTATTAATGTTTATTATTATTGTTTTTGGCAAAAAAAACACAATAGTGCGTTTGTATATATAAACACATTGACCCGTACTACGATCACGGTTTTAACTAAAACACTGTTTTAAAAAATGTCAAATTTAAATTTCAACATTTAATTTTGCACGTATGTTTGAAGATCGATTTTTAAAAAATATTTGTTTGAATACAAACTATGTTCTGCTTTTAAAACATATTTTGATGAATTCGATATTATTTATTATTGTTATTAAATAATGATATCTGACACTTCTTAAAACAGCGTTTTTGGTAAAACCGTGATCGTAGTACGGGCCATTTTGCCTAGAAGTATCGTCGTTGCCGCCTACAATAATGAACAATATCTTACAATTTAAGGACTTTAACACCATACTATATTCCACCTTACCAATTCACTATTGTAGAGAATAGGGCATAGTTTTGAACTCTATGATTGGCTGAAATTGGAGCCTAATTTACGCACTGTAATTTCAAACTAATGTCAGTGTACATGATATATGACATGTCGTGTCATTTTTATGTGCAATGTCAAGTATCATCTTTATCCGATTTGAATTGCAGGTAAATCATATTTTATATTTCATACTTACTGAGTAGAATATACAAAGTATCGAAGGTATTATGACACCTTTTTAATATTTTAATAAAATGTCATGACAGCAGTTGAATACCGCCATATTTTAATTTCGTCTGTTTTAAAACTCGCGCTGATACGATAGGATTTTAGGTTGTACAGGCTATGAACAAAAAAAAACCGTATGCCAATTTAAAAATATTTAAATAAATGTCATTTAACATGAGATATTGTCAGAAATGTTATCTAAAGATATCATATCTTTTCTTCTTGAATCTTATTTTAGATAATTAGGAAACGGTGAATGGCAATATACTGTATTCTTCTTTATTATCTTTTCTCCTTAAAATTACATTTCAAGACAAATTTTGATAACTTGAGTTTTGAGTTGAATAATGATCAGACATACGTATTTCTGTTCATACTCTAT
Organism: Harpalus rufipes; assembly: GCA_951394225.1. Lineage (NCBI taxonomy): Eukaryota > Metazoa > Arthropoda > Insecta > Coleoptera > Carabidae > Harpalus > Harpalus rufipes. Next base: position 15,382,173 of record OX596289.1, read on the forward strand.
TCCGAGTTAGGATTTTTATTGAACACACTGTACGAGGCCCACGCTAGAATTATTAAGAAGAAAATCGGGTGGGTCGTGGACAACAAAATTTACACTTTCATTTAACACTGGTTTTTATCCATCTTGTGAAATTAAGTGAGTTAGAAGTTGGTTAATACATATTTAAAGTATCGTTTTATGTGAAAAAAATACAGGTAAAAGAACAACCGTTATAGTCGCTTGATTTGACATTGCACGACTTCTGGTTATTTTTTGACTTAAAAAAATACAGGGTAGAAGGTTTTGTCTAAAGAAGAGAATGATGCTACAATAGTGTAATTATTTTGAAAGCATTCCAAAAGAAGATTGGTTGGGTCCTTTAAGAAGTGGAAGGTAAGATTGGTGAAGTGTATTATTGTTTAAGAGAACTACCTACTTTGAAAATAGCGTGATTCTCATAACTGGTAAATCTAGTAGGTAGTATATATTTTTAATATTTAACTTATTACTGTAGCGCGCACGTAATCACGACCGACGCCACTGATCGAACGCTCGACAACATAATGGTTTCTCGCGGCACCTCAGGTGGTTGATATGAGCGTAAACAAAGAGGGAGATAATCTTAATTACACTCGCTCGACTAATCCTTTTGTTGTATTGTTTTGGTAATATACTGGAATGTTCCAGAATAATGGAGGGATATAAATCAACGCAGCTCTGTGCGGGCAGGCAGTTCTGTTGAATCCAGTATGGAGTTAGTTGAGTCTCGTTAGTGAAGTCGGACAGTTCAAGTGGTGGTGTGAAATAAATGGTGATATAAATAAATAGCCTAAATAGTTAGTGATATAAGTATTGCATAGACAGTCTACTACAGTCTGCAGGCGACCGGCAGTCTGAGATTGGAACGCATGGAGAAATAAATATCGTGGAAATAAATAGTCTTATGTTATTGTTTAAATAAATAATCCTAGTGTTAAGTGCTTAATAATATCCTTACAGCGGTAATAATAAACAGGGGCTAAGTTCAGAATAGAGTAACGTTTATTTATATGAGTGAAGTATAAAAATCAGAGAAATATCATTAATTGTAATAAATGTTTATTAAACGATACATAATTAAGATAAAGATGATAAAAGTAATTAACACTATGATTAAATAATTATAAATACTAATTTAAGACTAAGAATTTTATTAAATACTTAAAAACTAAGATTATTTATTTAAACAATATTTATATCACTATATTTATTTATATAACTACATTTATTTATGTTCACCACTCGTAAAGTATTTATTTATATCATCAATTGTTCATGGCTTGACTCGTGTCTATAATTGGCTGGTTTTGGCGACGGGTTCATATAGCGCGATGTCGTTCTGGAACTTTCCGATGAGACAATGTCATCGAATACAAAGAATCAGCCCACCGGATGTAATTAAACCAGGCTAGACGTATGGGTTTTACCCAGCCGGGGATTACGTCATCGCTCGAAATCATTCTATCAGTGGCGGCGCTCGCATTCGGCCTGGTCGCGAATCTGGGGATCCGGGTTCTATCCCGACCGACACCAAAAATTACATCGAATTTTAATGGCACGAAATTGACCCCTGTAGTGCACTCTCCATGCCAGCAATGAGTGCCCGTTAGGTGATGTCTGGTAAGCGCCTGCACGGTACAAATATTCCATCATTACCGACATCTGTGTACAAAGCAGATTGGCATACCCAGCAATGGGTAATATGCCGCGATGAAATATTTATTTATTTTATTTATCGTTATTCTTATAATATTTATCTTAATTAATTATTGTTTAATAAATATTTAATTTAATTAATAATATTTCATTTAGTTTTACACTTCACCCAAATAAATAAACGTTACATTATAAATATTAAAGAATATGTATAATTTTTATGTATGTATGAATGTTTAAACATATCTACGGGTGGAGTTTACCACCTCTTCCTATTCTTTTTGACCCGCATCCTTATGATGGTAAGGCTGGCCATTCTGAAGTGTTACTCAAAACTACCAGTCTTTTGAGTCTTGTAAAAACGCACCTAGGTTTATTTTTGCTCATACCGAAACAATGTTAACTAGTTTAACATTATTATTTAATAAATGTAATCAAACAAATACACGTATTTATTATTTATAAACATATGAACTTTCGAGAAATCACAACAAAATATTTCATATATTTTGTATGTCTTCAATGGAAGTAGAAAGAAAGTCACAAGAAGAATAATTGTTGTATATCTTGCATTAAATATGTAAAGAAAAGGGGTTACGAAAAATATTTAAATGTCAGTAACTGACAGATAATCGTCAAAGTCAAAATATAAAATGTAGTTTACTTGCGATACGTTTTACTGGAATGTATTTACAATATCATTAGGTATTTTTATACTTATAAAAACAGAATTGGCGGGAGGTATTGTGTTGTTTATATCAGATATTTTAATTTGCTACTGATTAATATATTTTTTAATTATTGAGACTGTACTGTATAACTGATAAATTCTTATGCAGAAGATAAACTTGGTGTTCCCGGCGAGTTTCCATTTGTGCTCATCCTTGCTTGCTTGACTGTATTTATACATAATGACCCATGTTAGCCACGGAATATATGCTGATTAAATTATTATTATTATATGCATTATTGCAAAACAATGACTGTGATACATATAAGAACAGAAATTGTATTTTTTGTAATATTTGTAAAAAAAGAGAACGGGTTATTAGAAACTTATATAAATAAGTTTTTTTTTTCTGGGTATTTAATAAATAATGAGTCGTGTATCTGCAGAAGTTATTGCAAAATAATGTGTCAGAATATGCCGCCTCTCAGAAATAGTGTATTGTCTTAAGTCACCAAAGATCCATTGATAATGTTTCAAGCAATTCATATGTGAGCGGAATTTTAAGCAGAATAACAGAACGCACAATTTTAGCAACATGTATCCAATAATTTTATAGCAAAATTTTCCACTCTTTGTAGGCCATGCAAGATTGCATCAAATCACTTTCTTTGTATGTTAACTATATTTGACACATATTCTTTTTAATTTGACAAGTAACATGACAATCAAGTTTTAAATCAATATTTCACATTAGTAAAACTATTAAAGAAAACGGTTGTAATTTTTCTTAAATTCATTAAATTGAGAGTGTTTTTAAAATTTTCTATATTAAACAATGTTTATCACACTCAGTGGGATAACAAGGCTATTACATATGTAAATTGAATAGGAAATTGTATACGTCACGGTAATAGATAAAATTTTGTACAATATTTATACCTACTATATTATTAATGCACTATGTGATTACCCTAACTCGCCCTGCGGGCTCGTAGGGCAATTCACAATACGTGCCTTAATAATGTTTATAAGTCCACTTATATCGATCTATTAATATTTCTATTTCAGTGTTTTTATGAGCACTGAAAACAGGTCGTTAAGAAGAGTATAATCGCTTTGTTTTTGGCGTTTTTCGTGTTTTAAAAGTGGTATGACAGTTTTGAAAACTGACAGATGAATGACATAACCTCAAATTGCTATTAGTCAACAATGAATTTTCATCTGTGAAGTTTAATTTTTAGCGGGGAATGCTAGTAACATAACTGATAAAAAACACCGTCATATTTTTGACGACAAATCTTTTAGAATCTAATAGAATTATAAAATTTCCTCAATAGAAAAAATAGTATAAAAACATGTTTCATAAGGCTTTTTATCGCACTCATCCTTTGTAAAACATAGACTAGTACATTAACAGTTTGTTTTATGAAACTTGTTTTTAATATACTATTTCCTAGAATGCTATATCCTGTGGGAAATAAGTATTCTCAGAATCAAAAATGGGAATGCAATAAATAATTAAAATATAAGATTTTTGTTTCGTTATTTTAAAAGCAATTGTCATGATCGCTAATAAATACCAAACATATTTACTGAAGTAGTAGATGATGTCAAATTATTATTATATTTTTACATATTTGTATGTAAAAAAATTAACTAGTTGAAATAGAACGCCGTGAAGAAATTGAGGGTTTTTTTATTATATACAAATACATATTTCCAATATTTTAAATTTTGGCCTTGACAAGCAGATATGGGGGCCCTTGTCAGAATGATAATTAGTAATTATATACATAGATGTCAAATGTGAGAATTTTTCATTAAAAAATTCAAGATTTTCTAAATTCGCGTACTCAATTTGTCACCAGGAGTGTGGAATTTACTTGTCGAGGAAAATAAACCACATGGAATTGGAAAATCACTAAATTTAGAATGAAAAATTATGATATTTGGCATCTATGTACATACTTACTAGCTATCATTCTGACACGGGTCCCCATATCTGCTTGTCAAGGCCAACAAATTGACATGACTGCTTGCGCCCTATTGTATTTAACATTTCTTGTATACCAACACTTTGCACCAAAAATTCTACTTACAACTATTCTTCATATTTAGATTTTTTAACTTTAAATTCATTCTATGATGAAATTTTGTCCTCTTCTAATTTTTGGAAATGTTTCCAATTCATTGTCGGGATTGATAGTATTTTTGAAGGGTATATGTAATATACCTATAATTTTAAATATTTAACTATTAATACAATAAGAAATAATGTAATGTATGTACTGCCCAGAAATAATCTTTAGTAATGTCTCCGGATTCTTGACACTGACATTTACCTGTCAGTTACAAACATTTTAATTTTTCAATTGGTCTCCATGACATTATTTGGGCTGTGAGATTTATTACAACAGATTATTATATACCTTATATTTCCTTATCTATAAATCTATAAAAGATATAATAAAATATTTATATGTATCAGATAGAGAATTTACTCTTCTTTAATACGCAAGAAGCAAGAACAAAAAATAATATTTAGAAGAATTTGCTACTTCCGGTTGTCCAATTATTACAAAAACCTTTTCAGCCTTTCCCAGTAATGTCCGATTGAGAAATACGTAGTTAAACAGATATTAAGTATTATAGTTTTTGAGAAATCGGTCTTCCAACGTCCCCACACGCATACACGCATATATGGTGTCATAAATCGGAAAATCCTATAAATAGACAATAAAAACTAATCAATAAAAGAATTATCTAATACATATTCCATAAAGAAATTTTTTAAACCACAATAAATACGACAGCATTATTTGTTGTTTAGATCAGAAATCCATTAAAGCGAGATGCACTTAATCGAGTTTTTACTTAATTTTTTGTTATAGACTATTAAAATTCCAACGTATCTATTTAATAGTTAATCCTATATTTTCCAAGAATTATTGTATTTTTTTAACGAAAATACATAATTAACCAAATCTATCATTTTTTTTTCTTTCATCAATGTATATTATATCTGTACGTACCTATTGGTACCAAATACAATTTTCAATAGTTTTTAACTTCAATTTTTGTGTACTAACTACTATAGCTTGTCTGGCTTTTACAGAGCTTCACATCATTTCGTAATTAGAGTAAATTCTCTATCTGATGCATATAAATATTTTATTATATCTTGTATAGATTCAGAGATAAAGAAATATAAGGTATATAATAATCTGTTGTAATAAATCTCACAGCCCAAATAATGTCATGGAAACCAATTGGAAAATTAAAATGTTTGTAACTGACAGATAAATGTCAATGTAAAAAATGCAGAGACATTAACTGAAGATTTTTTCTGGGAAGTACTTATATTATATTATTTCTAATTGTATTAATAGTTAAATATTTAAAATTATAGGTATATTACATATACCCTTCAAAAATACTGTCAATCCCGACAATGAATGGGAAACATTTCGAAAAATTAGAAGACGACAAAATTTCTTCATAGAATGAATTTAAAAATCTAAATCTAAAGAATAGATGTATGTAGAATTTTTGGTGTAGAGTGTAGGTATAGAAGAAATGTTAAATACAATAGTGCGCGAGCAGTCATGTCACTTTGTTGGCCTTGACTAGCAGATATGGGGGCCCGTGCCAAAATGATAGCTAGTAAGTATGTACATAGATGTCAAATATCATAATTTTTCATTCTAATTTTGGTGATTTTCCAATTTCTTGTGCTTTATTTTCCTCGGCAAGTAAATTCCACACTCCTGGTGACAAATAAACTACGTGAATTTTGAAAATCTTGAAATTTTTAATGAAAAATTCTGACATTTGACAACTATGTATATAATTACTAATTGTCATTCTGACACGGGCCCCCATATCTGCTTGTCAAGGCCAACTATGTCACATGACTGCTCGCGCCCTATACTTATGTAGCCAAAAACGGAAGTGGCGAGAGGTATTGTGCTGACTACAACAGATTTTTTAAAAATTCAAGTCAATATAGATTCAGACATAACATTTGTAGATATATTCCAGAGGTTGAGCTATGAAATCCATTGTAAGCAGTAAGCAGATATTATTCCCAGACGTGTTGTTTAAAATTTTGTAAAATTGTTGTGATATCTATCATAATGCGGTTAATAAGGCAATGTCACCGTCCAATTTGTGCCTCTACAATTTACATGATCCGTTACACAGCACCGCGCGATTTTCACTTGTTTAGGGCGTGTATCGTATTTCGTGCGTCACAAACAAGAGAAAGTGGGCTACCCGGATCCGAACACAGCACTCTGCGTCTACGATCGCTTCGCAACAATTTTATTCTTGGAATTATTTAATTATATTCCCCTAAAATTTATTCTAATGCTCGCGAAGTCATTTCCGGAAGAAAGTAGTATTCATTTGTTTTTCCTGAACAAATTGCTGCGAGTGAAATAAAAACAAACGACGAGTCACAACTTATTGGCTCGTTTCCCAACCATTTGCTTTCTCAACGCCTCTATTTATACCCATGTGCAAAATTACGCAATGCATAAAGCCCAAATCGAAATAGGAGGGTGATTAATGCAGATCAAGGTGGCCACGCCAAACGTACTTTCCTCCCAGCCCAATAGAAACAAACGAAGCCGATGATTTCAAAGCTATTTTGTTTACATCATAGGTTACCGTAATTAGAATTAAAATAATATGCAGCTGAAATACAAATAAATAAATATGAACAATAAATAAATGGCAACTACTTTAAGTGCCATTTCAAAGCAGCATAAGGATAAGACGTTCAAATAAATAAATATTATCTAAAGCAATATTTATTTTTCTTTCAAATTTCATATTTTCATCTCGCGTTGTCGTTGCCAATAAGGGTGTTAAAAAAGGGTAAAATTTAACATATTTGTAGCGTGCGCGCGTTTGCGTCACGTTACGGGCACTAATTGCTGGCGTAGAGGATGACCCAGAGAGGATCACTTTAGTACTATTTAAAATTCGAAACAATTTTAAGAGTCGGTCGGGTTCGAACCCGGGTCCCCAGTTTCGCGATCACTGAGGCATATTACTCTCGTGGAAAAGTAGCGTGAGGGATTGTGTTGTTTCCCCTCATTCTATTGTAATCCTCGATTTCATCTCATGCCGCAATTTTACTCATCGGGAAAAAACTAAATAGTTCACCCCCTTGGTGTAAAATATACTATTTTTGGTGTAAAACTAATTTAAAACTAACATCTCTTAGACCAGTGAAAAGTGAAAAAACTGGATAATTTTTACCTTCCGTCACTTTTACGTGAGGAAGGTATTGTCTTTTCACAAAAAATTCAATGATGAGTTTTTAGTGAATAAGCAAGTTTTAGGGTCCCTATAATACTATTTTACCATTTTTACGATGATGTCTGTATGTGAGTGCGTGTGTTTGTGTGTCTGTGTATGTGTGTGTGACGAAAGTTTCGGATCGCATAACTTCAACACCACGATTTCAAAAATTATATTTAGTTTACATCCCAGAAGAACAAGTGATTCGATTTTGGTTATAATTGGCCAACCGGAAGTAGCTTCATTTGAAGATTTTAATAGTTAAATATGATTTATTGACATTTAACGTTATTATAACGGAATATATTATTCTCTATAAAATTTGATTACATTTTATTCTTCATATTCAATAGATATAGAGTTACAGAATTATAAATATATTAAATTTTATAAATCAGCCATCTATGCTAACCATGGAAACTGCTAATATATTCAGATAATTCAAATTGATAGATATCAGTATCAATGAAAAGTAAATGAATGTGGCAGAGATGAGGATGTTGAAGTAGATGTTGGGGAAGATACGGAAAGATATGGTAAGGAAATTACTCTAGTGTTACAAGTTTGTAGAAAGATACAAGAGAGACGATTACATTGGTTTGAACATGTCATGAGGAGAGATGAAGAATATGTTGGAAGAAGAATGAATAGCTTAGTAATAGAAGGTTGAAGAAACAGAGGAAGATCAAAGATAAGATGGAAGGATTGTATTGAGGAAGACTTGAGAGAAAAGGAACTGAATAAGAACGACACGCAAAACAGAAATGAGTGGAAGAAGAAAATAAATAAAATTTTAAACTAAGAATCAAATATAGATTCCATTAACAAAATTATAAGTTATTATTACTCGGAAATTAAGCGTGATAAAAATTATTTTTATATTTTGCGTTCATAATGACGTCATTACGAAACCCAATTGCGTATCGAAAGAGCCTTCATTTCGATACGCAATTTTGATTTTAGAGAGTTGATACTAGATGACATATACTTATGTTCATAAATCAGAACTGACATGAACTTTAAAATAATTAAATAAATGTCGATTCAATGTTATCAACTACAGCATTACACAAACAAATTTTCCTAAATCAAATCCGTTTAATAGCAGTTGTTTTTTTTTTTAAATATTTTAGTATATAAAAGACGCAAAACAAAACTTTTTTCGCATTTGTCATTTAGAATACTCGCCAGGGCTCGTATTCTAAAATTTCACGCGTGCGAATAAAACATGTCTTATAATACTCGTTCTTTAATATACGTACTGTATTGAATGCTACTGTATAAAGAACAAAAATATGTAAAATATATTTTTATTTAATAGGTACATTTTTATCGTTAAGAAAATATGAGTATTTATATGTTTCAAAAAGAAAAAAAAAACAATTTTATGTCATTATCTAGTAGTCTATGAGCATTTTTTGAAGAACAAAAACCCTTACGAGGTGACCTGCCAAAGGCGCATATAAAGTTTTTTTTACCCATTTATGGCCATTTGCACCGCTTATAGTTAAAATCTAAACTACAGGTTAACAAAAAAAGTGCGTATCGAAATTTTGACAGTAATATTTAATAACTCATTTGACATTTCGTTTCGATACGATTTTGTTAATTTAACCAGTAGTTAAAATTGAACTATAAGCGGTGCAACTGGCCATTAATTATGATATAATTCTTTTCATTTTTATTTTATTCTCTTGATGTTATACCTCTATTTTAAATTATATAATTAAATAAAAACACTAATTTATTATCTAATCGATTTCGGTTTATTTAGTAAACCATCATCAGAGATACAAGAAAAAATTATAAAGTAATATATATAAACATATTTGATATAAAACAAAATATCAATAAATGTATAAAATACAAAGTTGGTTTTGTTTTTATATTTTAAATAAGAAATATAAATATAATAGTACATTAAAACACAAGTATCATAAGGCAATCTGTTAACGTACGAGTCCAAGTTTGGAAAACGAGCCGCTAGGCGAGTTTTACAAAGGACGAGTGCGTCAACAGGCCTTATGATACGTGTTTTTTATACTATTTTTTCTATTGAGGTAATTTTACGATTAAATTTATTTAAATTGCGACGTCAAATTATGACTAGGTATTTTTTTATTAGTTATGTTTATGTTGGTAACGCTTCTCGCTAACAATAGAAATTTCATATTTTGTCAACTATTGATTAATTAGTGTATTGCAAGGTGTATTGTATTTATGATTCAAGGTCTGATTCTGGTTGTGAAATTAATATTATATTTCTTTCTAGTCCTATCACCTAAAGAAAGTATAAAAATCCATAATTAAAAGTAATATGTTAAAATATTATCAACTACTTACCATTTTGAGGTTACCTGTCATCTGTCAGTTATGAAAGCATGACTACCAACTCTAGAACATGAAAGGCGCCAAAAATAGTACGCTTATAGATCTTCTAAACGTCGTGTTTTCAGTACAAAACAGTGCGTTTATAGAAACATAAGAACACCGAAATAGAAAAAAGTACTAATGAAATTAAATAAATTAAAATGAAAATTGTAACGAAATATATGATATTAATATGTAAATTGTAAAATATTTTTTAAAAAAATTAAAATATTTGTAAAACATCATTCATAATTTTGGTCTTTAAAATATCTAATTGTTTATTCATTAATGGTAACCCCTTGGAAATTAAATAATGTATCTCATATGCTTCTAGCCAAGTCATTTTAAAACCTTTCGTTAATTTATGTAAAATAATTAAATTGTTAATATCAAAATTGTGTTTTAAAGTTAAGAAGTTAATTATGATATATTTACTATAAAATAATAAATAAGATTCCTAATGATTGAGATTGTTTCATTCTTGTCACACTCGGACTGTGTGTCTACAGCCTTCAATATTTAATATTTCCCATTTCGTAACTTTAGTTTATTTTATCAAATTTTCTAAATAAAAATGTTCCTAATTCTGTCAATCAAAATTGGCATTTTTGTATGTTGTAGTTTTTGAATGAGGTTAACATAATACACAGTTTTTAATTACAAATAAGCAAGTAAAAGTATTTATAAATAAATGTTGAAAGGAAGTATTATTTTCAATTTTAATTAAATCTGCCTGTTAGTTCTAAACACATGGTATTTTCTAAATAGTCTAATGGACATATGTCAAAAAGACTCATTTATCTTGTATATCAAAAATATTTCGTTGTAAACCTTGACCATCAAAATAGAATGTTCAAGTGAACTGGTGTTACGTCAGTATTTTAAATTTATATACAATTGTTGGTCTTTAAGAACACCACTTTTACCTCCCGCCACCTATATGTAAGGGAGGTATTATTTTTGATAAAATAATATACAATAGTGAATTTTTAGTGAATAGTTAAAACAAGATTTTTGGTCTCTAGAATACGATTTTACTATTTTTACGATGATGTATGTGTGCATGTACGTGTGTGCAATGAACTCTTACGACTAACAAACTAGTTGCTTTCCTAAGTTTGTCTTTAAAATTTTTTTCCTGAAACGAAACAGTTAGATACAGTTCGTGTCTATCAAAAATTAGTCAATCTTTATTTTAAATATAATAAAGTACCTTCCCTGCATATAAACATTAAAGAAATGTTTTTAGATAGCTAAAACATCTTAAAAAGTTTAGATAGAATAAAAAGAAGGATTACAGCTTAATATTTGGATTTTTAATGTAATAGAATCGAAAAGCTGACAATAATGGGGTCATTTAAAAAAAAATAGTTGTTTTTTTATAAAATCATGAAATCCGTCTCACTTAATAAATATAATAATATAAAATAACATGAAATATGCGACTTTTCATTCATAAATTTGCTAATAAACTTTCGCGGCTGTAAAATTCTTGACGTCACGGCTTGTTACTCACACAAAGACATTCCTCTCACACACACAACGGTCCACATGGTATCCGTTTGCCGCTGTATACAAGCTAACCTAAAATTGTGACAGGTGGCAGCAGACTTAAGAATAAAGGTATGTAAATAAAACATTTATTAAAATAAATACCAAAAGTTGTGTGAAATATGTTTTTTTAACAATATGTTGCTGTCACAAAATCAAACTGAGAATTGATAACCCAAACAATCATAGTTCCGAACACAACCGGTAGAGGGCTGCTGCCGCATCCGATAAGCCGTGACGTATAGCCGTGACGTCAGCGTCCAAATATTTGATATTTAAGACAACTTTTAAAAAATCATATCTCTGATTGTAAAGACTTATAAGGTGTAAAACATACACCTATATATTTAATTTGACCTATTCTTTCAAGAAAAAAATAAATTAGAAACTGTGAAATGACCCCATTAGCTTTACTGTATCTACAATACATTTTAAAAAATCTAATGTGACCAACACAATACCTCCCACCATTTAATTTTTATTAATTTAAATACATATGGGGTCTCGTGGCCCCGTGCCTGAATGTTTGGTATTGAATCTGGGGAACCGGATTCAATCCCTATTAACACCAAATATTTCGAATTTTAAATAGCATAAAATTGACCCCTGTGGTACACTCTCCACGCCAGAAATGAGTACCCGTGAGGCGACGCTTGGTAAACGTCCGCACGTTACTATTATTAATTTGAAATGATTATTTCTTGACAGTGACATTTATCTGTCAGTTACAAACATTTGAAATATGAACCGTGTAACTAAAAAAATATGTTTATCTTTAAAACATAGAATCCGGGATTTATAAAATTGATTATTTTATTAATTTATGTATAAAATATATAGAAAAATTATTAATGCATGCCTGTAGAAAATTCAATAATCTATAATAATTTCTATAATAACATAATCGCGAAAAAATGACATTTAAAGGTATTATCAATAATAAATTTACCACAATAGAGAAAAATAATATAAAAAATATGTTTTATAAGGCCTGTTGTCTCACTTGTCCTTTGTAATTCTCGCGTCCGAGCGGCTCGTTTTCCAAACCTAGGCTCCTGCATTAACAAATTGCTCGCAATTCTCAAAATACTCGTAGGTAACTATTTTTACTTCCTTGTACGTAAGTAAAGGAAGTATTGTAATCGCGAAAAATTTCGGTTTTCAGATTTCAGCGGAAATATCCATTTTGATCATCCCTGAATCCATTTTGACTAATTTCGTCGTGACGTCTGTACGTACGTACGTCCGTACGTATCTCGCATAACTCAAAAACGGTAAGCCGTAGAAAGTTGAAATTTTGTATTTAGGACTCCTATAACATCTAGTTGTGCACCTCCCTTTCTGGTTATTACACAATTTCCAGAAGTGGCACTTTACTTGAAGCCTATAATAGATTTTAATGAAAAACTGTTTTAAAATATAATCCAAAACTTTTCAAATTTGGTATAAAAGACTTTTATGTCAATCGAAATAACATAATAGATTTTGGTTAAAATAGGCTAACCGGTAGTGGTACATTACTTGAAGTTGTTAACAGTTTTTCTTGAATAAAATGATTTTATTTTGATTTTAGAAATAAATGCTTCAAATAAAAGTTTTAGAGAATTAATTTCTGCGTCTAGCACATCAAGTATTATTAAATTAGCCCTTTGTATAAGCGAGATATGTAAATTTAAAAATTATTTTTTTGTAATAAAGCTTGCTATGGATTAGGACAAAAAAATAAAATGTTCATGTCAAATTACGTTAAATACGTGCAATTTTATGATTCGTACAATAACAAATATTATATTTTTATTGTGAAATTAGTCATATTCATTGTTGTAATCAAATATTTCTTTGTTGTAATCAAAACTCTCTTTAAAAACTACCTTTATGGTCGCTATATATCTTACTGTTTTGAAGTTAAAATTAATATTTTGTAATTTATTTATTAAAAAAATATGTATAGTTTAATAATCGTACAAGGAAGTCGTGTGGTGTCCACATCAGATTTTTTACATTGTTTACAAACAAAAATGTCTTGTAATGAAGGCGGCAAAAATCGTTTGTGTCTAGGGCGCAAAAATGCCTAGAATCGGCCATGCCCTTAATACATTTTATAAATTTTCACACCTGTACTAATATCTGAGAAAATTTGTTGACGTCAATTGATAACTCCATCTCTTATAAAAATATGCTTTATCGTTATCTCTATCAGAAATGTTGCCAATTTATTTGCCCACGGCTGCTTTCAACTTTCAGCGAAACTTCTCGTATGAGTTATATTTAAAAATATTATCCTTTTCGGTGTCTACACAGGCTAACGGCTGTTTATTTTCCGTATTTTATAACTTGGCAAAGATACAAAAAACCATAATCCTATTAATTTTACAAGTTTATCTGCTTTGAAGACAAACAAAATAATTGGATTTATATTTGGCAGAGGTTCAATTCTGGCTGTAGGTAAGCAATATCGAAATTTGAATGTAATTTTCGGAGTACGAAAATAATTTAATCTCTAACTTAAATTTAAGTTTATAATTAATCTTAGTTTTAAGGGATTATCTACTATCACGGATTAAAATTTTATTTGTACTCAAATAACTATAAAATACCTAGAACAATATTCATATTGTCCCCTTTAAAATACGTATTCCTCATTAGATATAATGTACTTTTGCCAACGTTGTTTTTCAATCTGCAGAACACTTGTCAAATACCTTTCAGTGATTTTGATTTACTCGTATCTCCTGTATAGTAGGAAAACGATGGGGTCCCTTGGCCGCGTGCCTGAGTGTCTGGTTCTGGTCGCGAATCTGGGGAACCGGATTCAATCCCTATCAACACCAAAAATTTCGAATTTTATATGGCAAAAAATGAATTCCTGTGGTATACTCTCCACGCCAGAAATGAGTACCCGTGAAGCGACGCTTGTTAAACGCCCAAACGATACAAATAGTCATCATCATTACCGAAATCTGTGTAGAAAGCAGATTAGCACACTCAGCAATGGGTAATATGCCGTGATGATATTTTCAATTCCGACCGACACCAAAAAAAAAAACCCCTGTGGTGCAATCTCCACGGAATCTATGAGTGCCCGTGGAGTGTCGCGTGGTAACCGCCCGCGCAATTAAAATATGTCATCATACTTACAGAAATCTGTGTACAAAGCAGATTGGTACACCCAGCAATGGGTAATATGCCATAATGATATTTATTTATTTAGTCGCAAAATGATCTCCTTCATTGTCCTCGTCACCTTTGGAGAAGATGATGGTATTAAATGTGTAGGGCAAAAACAATGGTTATGACAATGAAACATATAAAATCATCAGTTTGTTTTTAAATTTATTTTCTTTATTTCATTCATATTTAATTCATTTACTCAGCAATGAAACATATTTCATATTTCGTTTTGAATTTGTCTTTCATTTAAAAATATTAAAATTAAATAGACTGGATGATATTTTAAGATCTAAATTAAAAAAAAACTAGCTGTGGACATGAACAACAAAATATAATCTATAATTGTATTTTTCATTTGTTTCATTATTATCAGTGTTTTTATTCTATAAATTTGTTAATTGCAGCATAAGCTTATTTACGGAATCCTATCCAGAAATATGCGTTGAACAACATATTAAAAGTTTTCGGAAATATAAGCATGGTAACCTCTCGCCAATTGGGAAAAATAGCGGCATATTTAGATTTTACCATTTCTCGAAAACAATTACCCGTATCAAAATTTTATAATACAAAATTAAAGCTCTACATTTTTTATACAAAAAAGGATTCTTATACTTTTTACCTAAGATGAATTATCAAAGAGTTAGGTTAAAAAATATTAAACCAAAATAAAAATTTATAAAAGACATTAAATTACTAATTTTGAATTCTTGTAAAATTTTGACACGGGCAATTGTTTTCGAGAAAACTTAAAAACATCCTGAACATAAAATTCCAATTATTCATGTTACTACATTTGAAAATAAACACTTTCTTTCAAAATATTATTTTATGTAATTCGTATACAGGATGTTCATTTTAAATGGGCCACCATTCCTATCTTGAGCCAAAAAGACCGTCAAATGAGCAAACAATTTCTATTTCACAAAACAACTTTAAAGAAAATAAAATTTATTTTTTTCGCCTAGTGGTTCTCAAAATGAGAACATATTTTTTATTTGCTCATTCGTTGGAGAATTTAATTCTGAATTCAGTAATATAATATTTTTATACCCTTATATAACGAATTTTTTGAGAAAAATGCAGATAAACTTTTATATTAATTTCATTAAAATATGGCTACAACAAGAGCGCCACGAATGGGAAAAAATGAATATATGTTATTGTTTTTTACTTCCTTGTACGTAAGTAAAGGAAGTATTGTAATCGCGAAAAATTTCGGTTTTCAGATTTCAGCGGAAATATCCATTTTGATCATCCCTGAATCCATTTTGACTAATTTCGTCGTGACGTCTGTACGTACGTACGTCCGTACGTACCTACGTATCTCGCATAACTCAAAAACGGTAAGCCGTAGAAAGTTGAAATTTTGTATTTAGGACTCCTATAACATCTAGTTGTGCACCTCCCTTTCTGGTTATTACACAATTTCCAGAAGTGGCACTTTACTTGAAGCCTATAATAGATTTTAATGAAAAACTGTTTTAAAATATAATCCAAAACTTTTCAAATTTGGTATAAAAGACTTTTATGTCAATCGAAATAACATAATAGATTTTGGTTAAAATAGGCTAACCGGAAGTGGTACATTACTTGAAGTTGTTAACAATTTTTCTTGAATAAAATGATTTTATTTTGATTTTAGAAATAAATGCTTCAAATAAAAGTTTTAGAGAATTAATTTCTGCGTCTAGCACATTAAGTATTATTAAATTAGCCCTTTGTATAAGCGAGATATGTAAATTTAAAAATTATTTTTTTGTAATAAAGCTTGCTGGACAAAAAAATAAAATGTTCATGTCAAATTACGTTAAATACGTGCAATTTTATGATTCGTACAATAACAAATATTATATTTTTATTGTGAAATTAGTCATATTCATTGTTGTAATCAAATGTTTCTTTGTTGTAATCAAAACTCTTTTTAAAAACTCCGTTTATGGTCGCTAGCATATCTTACTGTATTGAAGTTAAAAAAAATATTTTGTAATTTATTTATTAAAAAAATATGTATAGTTTAATAATCGTACAAGGAAGTCGTGTGGTGTCCACATCAGATTTTTTTTATATAGAATTAGAGTGCCCCGACAAAAAGAAGTGAATATTTTGTTCTTGTAATAGATCATAAATGTCAACGCAAACAAAATATTCACGTATTTCTTGCCATACTCTAATTCTATGTAAAAAAAAAATTGATGTGGACAGCACATTACCTTCCGTCAATTTTATGTATTTTGTACAAATTCCAAACAGATTTTTTTTGCAAACTATTCTAAACTGAACTGAACTACATACTCCTAAAAAGAACAGTATGTTTTTTTAAAAATAAGAAGTAGAAACTAAAAACATATATAGCTTATATTTATAACTTAATAATCTGCTGAATTGGCTTGTGCCTATAATATATTGTACTACCTTATGTGATTTCACATTAAATTATTTTCCATTTTTATATTTCCAGTTAAATAATTTCACAAAGATATTATGTATATTTTATTTGACACTGTCATCTGTCAATTAGTAATATATGAATATTCTCTTTCCATAGTGCAGCTTTTATTAGCATAGATTGCAAGATATTTCTTCATAATTCTTCATCTCTAAACTCATTGAATATGAAGAAAAATATATAATTAAATTGAATAGAGAATAGAATATTCTTTAATATTTATAATATCATAAAAGGCAAAAAATGATATTTAACAGCGTTTTTTCAAGAAAATCTGTTAAAATCTTCAAATTAGGCTACTACTACCAATCGCAACCAAAATCTGATCCTCTTCATCTGAATGTATGAAAGAGTAATATGAAAAAAATATAATTTTTGGAATTGTAGTATTGGAGTGAACGACGCAGAAATTTTCGTCACACATACACACACACACACACACACACACACACACACACACACACACACACGCACAAACGCATGAACGCATGCACGCACGCACGCACTCACACACACACACATACATACACAAACATATACATACAGACATCATCGTAAAAATAGTAAAATTGTATACTAGGGACTCTAAAATGTGCTTATTCATTGAAAATTCAGCACCAACAATAAGACAATACCTTCCTTGCCTAAAGGTGACGGAAGGTAAATATATATATATATATATATATATATATATATATATATATATATATATAATAATAATAATAATAATAATAATAATAATAAATAATGTCTCTATTATTCTTAGTATTACCACATAAACTGCGTAGGTGCGTAAGCGTAAAAATAATAAATTCGAATTCTAGGGACGGAAATACAGGCATCATCAAGTGACGGAAAGTAAATAATTAACATGTATTAATTTTATCAATTCATGACATTTATTATAGTCATATTTTAATTAAATGAATTACATGCATTTTTCTCAAAAAAAATCATTATGTAAGGATATAAACATATTATATCGCTGAATTCAGAATTAAATTCTCTAACGAATAAGCAAATAAAAATATATGTTCGCATTTAAAGTAAAAAAAAAGTCGAAAAATATAATTTTTCTTTTCTTTAAATTTGTCTTGTGAAATGAAATTGTTTGCTCATATTTAACCGTCTTTGTAGCTCTTATAGTTCTCGAGATAGCAATGGTGGCCCATTTAAAATGAACATTCTGTATATCTATCTGTTTCTTGCCTATTAGATTTGTTAACAATTTGATAACAAATAATAATTACGAGTATGAACAGGATTACCTTGTGTAACACGGTCATAATATGTTAAAAATTATAATCGGTTAAAGCCAATAATTCTGTTCATAATTCATCAAATTAGATAACAATTTTTTGACCTTGTCGAACAGGATTTCTATTACACAATTTAAATTACTCGTATTTTGTGAAATATAATTACATTTTGTTCAAACAAAATACAGCAACATTATAAAATTTATTTCTAGAATACAGCAGCTTTATTGTCGCAGATTCGCATCTATTTCATCTTGACAAAGCTTTTTACAGCTTTTAGACTTGCCTTCCTGGAAATATCTTATAAACGACACCCACATCCACATAGAAACAGCTCTGAGATGCTAATTCAATGCGAGGATGCCTCAAACTACTGTCTTTGACACTAAAAAACTTGCACAATACGTTTCACACATTCAGACGAGGAAAAAAGTTGGCTATGAAGAAAAAAAACGCTTGGAAAAGAATATGTGGTTTGTCCACTGTTACATTTGCATAAGAAGTTGCCAGACAATTGAAACGAAAGAATATTTACATAAAGTCAATGTATTTTTAAGAAAGAACTTGATAATTTTTAATTTATATTCAAAAAAGTTGCTTTTTCGATAAAATTTAAGTTGTTTGCATAAATTTTGTTAAATTTTTAGGCAATTGTTGTTAAAATATTTTATTTCATTATTTTATTACCTATTTTCATTAAAATTAGAGTTGTTTCACATTTTATGCTAATATATTCAAAAAATTATACCTATAAATCACATTTTCATATCTGACATTTTTTAAATATACTTAAATAAATTAAATATTAATATAATATTTGTAATTATGAGTTAATGTTAATATGATTAAAAATTATAATTAAATATAGGACGCGGGATTAATTGTTTTAATAATTATGATTCTGTCTGTCTGGGTTCGAATTAAAGTTGAACTTGAATATTATTTCTAAATTTCAAATTATACAAACAAACCCTGCGGTCTACTCTATAAAACAGTCTTGTGTCGAGAAATGGCAAGTATTAAATGCCATATACGACCTTTACGGTGCAAATATATCATTACAAAAAATTGTGAATAAAATACATATCCAATAAACAATGAGTAAATAGAACTAAGCCGAATGTAAATGTTTAAAATTAAAATTCCTGTCATTTTTATAATTTTTCGATTTCAAATAAAATTTAATATGCACCTCGGCACTGAAGTTCCATTTTATCACTCGTATGGTTTATTTTCCTCGGCCCTATGGCCTCGGCAACTAAATTCCATATTCATGATAAAAAGTAGAACTTCAGTACCTTGATAACTATTTTTTAAATTCCGTCACCTTTAGGGTAAGGAAGATATTGTCTGGTCAAAAAATTCGATGGTGTTTTTAATGAACAAGCACATTTTGGGGTCCCTAGAATACAATTTTACTATTTTTATGATGATGCCTGTATTTGTGTTAATGTGTGTATGTGGGTGTGCGCGCATGTGTGTGAGTGGGCGCGTGTGTGTGCGTGCGTGTGTATGTGACGATCGTTTCGACTGCGATAACTCCAATACAATTCAAAAAATTACATATTTTCGTATTTCTCATTCTTAGATCTAAATGAAGACTTGATTAGATTTTGGTTACAATTGAACAACCGGAAGTACCTTAATTTGAAGCTTTTAACTGTTTTTCTTTATAAAAAAACACAGTTAAATGTCATTTTTTGACATTTATTGTTATTATATATATATATATATATATATATATATATATATATATATATATATATATATATATATATATATATTAAAGAATATTTTATTCTCCATACGATTTGATTGTATTATTTTCTTTATATTCAATGTATTTGGAGATAAAAATTTATAAAGAAATTAATTTTCATAAATCTAGTAATCGTTGGTAAGTCACCATGGAAATAGTTTCAATAATTCAATATTACTAATTGGCAGATGTCTGTGTGAAGTACAATTTACACAATATGTGAGATAATTTTACTGTAAATACAGTGTGTTCAATAAAAAACCTAACTCGGAGTAGGCTATGAACAGAGAAACGTATGTCTGATCATTATTTAATTCAAAAGTCAAGATGTTAAAATTAAGCTTGAAATGTAATTTTAAGGAGAAAATATAATAAAGCAGGATATAGTATATTGTCATTCGCCGTTATCTAATTTGTTTCCACTTCTAAAATAAGATTCAAGAAGAAAAGCTCTGATTTCTTTAGAAAACATTTTTGTCAAATTGATATTTAATTAAATACTTTTAAATTGACATACGTTTCTTTGTTCATAGCCTGCTCCGAGTTAGGTTTTTTTTTGGACCCACTGTACAAAAAACTTTCTTTGTGGAATATATATATATATATATATATATATATATATATATATATATATATATATATATATATATATATATATATGTATTATGGTGGCGACAACATATTTTTTAAATAACATTCCATTATCATTTGCTGCGATTAAGTGCACTGCGTAACGGTGAATGAGAATATACAACCCGTGTAAATCACGTGAATCCAGTGATCAGGTTTACCTTTTCTTTTTAAGGGTAATATTTTTGTGTTTCTTTGTGAACGAAATTAAGAATCATTTCTTATCTTGATTTAAAATAAAAATACAATAATACAAATATTTAAATTTTGCAAATTTATTCTTCAGTATATAACTTACTAATACAAAATAATACAAAATTCAGATTTGTACATCATTAGGACACTAATTTTTCTTCGATTTTGAATTATAAGGTCAAATTTACAATATTTATGTGGCCGTGAAAGTAGACAATGACACCAATGAAAAGAGAATACTACTATTATATTTGCTTTTCAACGGCATATAATTTGCCAATGATCTTTTGTTTTTAAGCAGTAAATACAACAAAGGATAAAAACAAATAAAGAACATCATTAGTACCTGTTGTCGATCTGAAAGTCTCAATGTTGGTCACGTTATTCAGAACATTGTGAATATCGTTTCGTAGACTTTTTATATTCTGAATATCAATGCCATATATTAAAATTATAATGGAAATAATGTAAAATTAGAATAATTCATGAAATTTATTCATAAATAAAAGTAAAATAAACAAATTATAATAGAAGATAATTATGTCGAGGTGTAAAAAGATATTATAATTCAAAAGGTTTATTTATTTTTCGGTATTTACCTGTTTCGGCACCTATTCTTCATGCTTCATCTAATTTTCTTGTCCATACTATCTAAATTTGTTCTGTAATTGTATTAGTTTTTTTCATAGCACTTTATAATTTAAAAAATAATTTCATAATGTATAGATCTTTATCTGTTGTTATATACGAACTCAGGGTCATAGTATGAATTCGACCGGCTTATATTTTAATTTTAAAGTAAAGGTATTAACAATTTAGCTCCGGCGTTACGTATCCGTGGCGTGCCTAGTTCGCTGTGATGAGCTGGTGTTGATAGCAGAATTGCGTGTCATCCTAGGTATGCTTACGTGGACGTGTTAGTAGCTGTAAGACATGTCCTGCCTTAGCCTGCAGGGACCGTATGATGAGAAGGAGACAGGAGACTAGACCGCTGGAGACCTGTGTAGAGTAAGGCGAGTGGAGTGCAGGCGGGATTCCGACCGCCACAGTACTTCCCCGCCAATGTTAAACGTTGTTGGTTGTCTGATGGCGGTGTCTAGAGAGACGAACTTTATGTCGAGATGGTTGCAGAAGGTTGCATGTTCAGATCACGTCGGGGTCACCACTTTGGCGCCGGTGTTGTACATCCGTGGCGTGCCAAGTTCGCTGTGATGAGTTGTGAAGAGAAGCGAGTTGCGTTTCGTCCAGGGCATGCTTGAGTGGATCCGTCAGTAAGACTGTAAGATATGCCCTGCCTTAAGGTACATTTAGATCATATTTAGACTAACGAGAAAACTTGCGCGAGTTTTTGTCCAACACTGCTGTCGCTAGTCTAAACACCCCCAAAACAGCTTTCCAAGTTGAATTTCTGGGACTTGAGGAAGACTTCGTGCAACACTGACGCTTGTATATAGAAATATACTCGCGTAATTTCTCGTATTACTTTAAATCAGTTTCGATATTGTGCCAATGCGAGTCTACAAGTTGAACTATCTATCTAGTTTAGCTTCAATAGAATAATTTTGATGTATATCTTGTTGAAGTTACAAGAGATTATTTTTGTAGGCACTAGGCACCTCATCTTTATTTCGGCATGTATCATTTACGATAATTATGGATTTTCACCCCCCCCCCCCCTAACAAAAGTAATATATTCTCATCTTAATATATATTCCCATTCAAAATATTCGACTTTTCATTTTTTACCTCTCGCTAAGAGAGGTATTGGATTCATGCTAAAAATCGCATATCCAGATTTTATTGAATAAGCACGTTTTAAGGTCCCTACAATCCGATTTTAACATTTTTACGATGATGTCTGTGTGTGTGTGTGTGTGTGTGTGTGTGTGTGTGTGTGTGGATGTGTGTGTGTGGGATGTTGGAAGGACGGTTACTCAAAAACTATAAGACTTAAAATTTGTTTAACAACGTATTTCCCAATCGGACATTCATGGGAAGATCTGAAAAGGTTTTGGTAACAATTGGACAACCGGAAGTAGAAGATTCTTGAAAAAAAATCTTCTAAATATTATTTTTTGAAAATTTTTCTTGATAATATTAAAGAAAAATAAATTCTCTATCTGATTCATTTAAATATTTTTATACATATTTTATAGATTTAGAGATAAAAGGAATATAATATATAAAATAATGTTGTAATTAATTTTACAACCGAAAGGATGCCATGAAAAATAGTTGCAAATTTAAATTATTTGTAACTGACAGATAAATGTCAGTGTCAGAAATAATGAGTAATGAAAGAAAAATGTACTTGGAGAATCCCTTAATGCTTGATCTGTGACTATTATGGAGATGACAAGTCTAGGTTGAAGGACTTAAATTTGTTTCAAACATTATGGGACAATGTACACCAGTACTATAGACTAGAGTAACTTTGAATTGCGAAAAAGCTATCAAATTCTTCTCAAGTAAGTTGTAAATATTGACAAAATTACACATCGATATAAGAATAATCGGAGTGCAATCTATCCGTCACTTTATTAAAGGGAATTAGTGTTATTTAGATATAACATGTATGAAAAAATAAAATGTAAAAGAAGATATGTAAGAATAGATGCACAATCCATATATACATTTTAGACCGCCCAAAATTAATGTTTTTACTAGAAGAATATGAAGAGAAAGTAAACAACGTTGTTCGAATTGAAAATTGCTGTTACCAGCCTAATATTTATATATGGTAAACTCTACTTTGTAATTTATTGTAACATAATTTATGGTAAAATATCTTCATGTTGAGACATGCTATTATTGAATAATAAAGAAGTTTATACGTCATAGATTTATATGAATATATTATTTGTATTTATAAAAATATTCTTTGCTTTATGCATACAGCCAGGTAAAATATACGGCGAGAGGTTATGTGCTGGCCACATCAGATTTTTTACCTTCCGTCACGGAAGGTACTGTCTTTGGTCAAAAAAATCGATAGTGAGTTTCTAATGAATAAGCACATTTTGGGGTCCCTAGAATACGAATTTACTATTTTTACGAAGAGTCTGTATGTATGTGTGCGTCTGTGTGTGTGTGTGTGTGTGTGTGTGTGTGTGTGTGTGTGTGTTTGTATGTAACGATCGTTTCGGATCGCATAACTCCAATACCACGATTTCAAAAATTATAATTTTTTCGTATTCCTCAAATTTCATCCAAATGAAGAGATGATTAGATTTTGGTTATAATTGTTCCACTGAAAGTACCCTCAATTCAACTTTTAACAAATTTTAAAGAATTTATTATTCTCTACACGATTGGACTACATTTTATACTTTATATTCAGTAGATATAGAGTTAAAGAATTATAACGATATTAAATTTCATAAATCAACGAGCTACGCTAACCATGACAACTTAATATATTCAGATAATTCAAATTGGCATTATCAGTTATCTATGAAACAAAAAGAGATGTTGACATAGAGTTGGGGAAACCACGGAAAGATAGAGTAAGAAATTAAAGGATAAGGGAAATGGCTTAAGTGATATAAGTTTCTAAAAAGATACAAAAGATACGATCACATTGGTTTGAACATGTCATGAATGAATAGCTTAGTAATAGAAGGTAGAAGAAACAAAAAAAGACCAAAGATAAGATGGAAGGACTGTGTTGCGGAAGACTTTACAGAAACGGAACTAAATAAGGACGACACGCAAAACAGAAATGAGTGGAAGAATAAAATAAAAAATAGCGCCCCTAACGAATGGGAAAAGTTAAAGAAGAAGATGTCAGTATCCGCAGTGCAATTTGCATAGTTTGTTTATGAAATAATTTTACTGGAAATATAGGATCTTTTACAAGAAAATTTAAGAATGGAATTTGTACATAATACACAGGATTGACGGAAAGTAATGTGCCGGCCACATCAGATTTTTTCATATTGTGCAAAAAGATCTCGATAAGAAATAAATTTAAATTAGAAGAATTCATTTTAAAACTAGTATTTTATGCTCCTGGAATATTTTTTGCCGTACGACACTGTGCACCGTTCTGCTGGAAGTCACCTTCGACCGTTTGACAATTCGAGATCAAGGGTAAAAAAAACTTCCTTCAAGAATGTTTCTGTACTTCTGCGATTTAACCACGCTATCAATAAAATGTAATTTACTCATACTCTTTCCAAACATACGGCACCAAACGATAACAGACATGGCAAACTTGATTTTTTACAAAAAAAAAAATCATTATGATAAGCCTCTGAAGATGTACGCCAAACTCGTTTTTGCGTTTCACCTTCAAAACATTCAGATTTTTGTTTGAAAATGTAAGACTGTCGAACTATTAAGAACCTAGGCTCGTATATAATCCAATTTATATTACAAACATCGTAGTACCTTTGAATATATAATACATACAAGAACGGCAACGTAATGTATTTAGATTAAATATTTCGAGAGAAGGTGCCATCTATCCCTCCGTATACGAATTATTTCTGAGTTAGTTCAAAAAATACATAATAGGTGGATGTTGCACAGTGTTGCCACGTAGCTAGAACAGCAAGATAAGATTTTATAAAGGTTTTTAAGTTTGCTACTGTAAAACAAGTATACATGTACATTGAAGATTCAAAATATATTATCTGGTTATTATGAAACAATATTTTTGAATTATTGATTATTGAATACCTCTAACAAATAGTATCTGGCAATGCTGTCAGCTCGATTTATCGTAGTTCACAGTTTTGTGGTGGAAGTCACTAGCTA
Organism: Harpalus rufipes; assembly: GCA_951394225.1. NCBI lineage: Eukaryota > Metazoa > Arthropoda > Insecta > Coleoptera > Carabidae > Harpalus > Harpalus rufipes. The sequence continues at coordinate 15,407,972 of OX596289.1, forward strand.
TCTATAATAATTTTGTGAATAAAAAGAGACACATATAGTATCTTGCTAGGCCATATGCGTTGCCGTTCTTATATGTATTATATATTCAAAGGTAGTACCTATAAAATATACAGGATGTTAAAAAAGGGGTAAAAAAATTGAGGGTGTATACATTTCGATGTGCTGATACTCAATCAAAAAATAATTCAGATAATTATTTCTTATTTTTTCATTCTATTCATTTTTACTGCACCATTGCCAACCTGAAATTTTTATTAAAAATAATGAGTTATCTAATCACGTAACAAACGTTGAATAGGAAATAATTGCGAATTAATTTATATCCTATTCAATATCTATTACGTGATTAGGTAATTTATTATTTTTAATAAAAATTACATATCGGTAGTGGCTACTAAAAAAGAATTAAATGAAAAATAGAAACTAATTTTTCGAATTTTGAAAACATATTCTTTTCGATTGAGAAGCAGCATATCGACCATAATTTTTTTAACTCAGTGAAAATCCGATGTGATCAGCACAATACTTCCCGCCATTTATTTTTTGTTCCTTTGCATGATATAGTTATATAACTATTGTTCCAATTTATTATGTATTATCCCTATTTTCTTCTCCCAGAGTCTTTCCATAATTTGATTTTGTGATAGTGACGTTTTCTTTTCAATTATAAACATATTAAAATTAATTTATTAATTAGATATTTTAATATTTCCTTTTTAAAATACTGCTATTATTAATTTGAAATGATTAATTTATTGACAGTGACATTTGTCTGTCAGTTACATATATTTGAGATCTGAATCGTGTAACCAAGACCACATATGTTTATATTTAAAGCATAGATTCCGGGATTTGAAAATAAATTATTTGTTATTCATAAAATATATAGAAAAAGTATTAATGTATATATATCTGTAGAAAATTTGATAATCTTTAATTTTTATAACACAAATTGCGAAAAAATGTAATTTAAATGTATTTTTCGAAAAAAACTTTTTTGAGCTTCAAGTAAAATGCTATTTCCGGTTATTTGGTTTACACCAAAATCTAATGGCTTCTTTTTATACTAAAATAGAGCAAGAACATAGTTACACAAATTTCAGAGTAGTATTTTTAGCGTAAAGAGGATTCACACATAATACACACACGCACACACATACACACACACACAGGCAGCATCGTGAAAATTTTAAAATCTGATTTTAGAGACCTTAAAACGTGCTAATTTACCAATATCTCGATATGCGATTTTTAGCACGATCCCTATACCTCCCTTTACTAAGAGTACCGAGAGGTAAAAATACGCGTTGTGGATTTATCTAAACTTACAAAGAATGAGATTTATTTGTTAATTTGTTTAAACAAATCGTAGAATAATGTAACGTAACGCACAAAAAAAGAATTATGAGGTTCCTAACTGGAGTGAGGTACAGAGCATCATTTTTAAAAAAATCAATATTCTCACCGTTCCAAGTATCTTTTTACTTGAAGTCTGTATGTTTATTTATAAAAATAGAACTTCTTTTGACAGGATTTATAATCATCATAATTATAATACAATAAATTCTATGTTCCTCTCTCAAGAGTGAATGTTGCTACATATGCCCCTGACAGATTCGATCTTGAAATATTTAATAAATTACCTGATCCTATTAAAAATCAAACAAATGAAAAAAAAATTAAAAAGATTTAAAAAAAAAATACTGCAGCACAGATTTTACGATGTAAATGAATATCTGAACATGTAATGATATAATTTTTTATGTAACATTTTCTTTTTACTGTATTGTAAATTGTAATATTTCATTTTATTGTAAACTTGACGTTTTCTATAAATATTGTATTGTGTCTACAGAAATAAAATCTATTATTATTATTATTATTATTATTATATTAAAACTCACGCCTTTTTTGTTAGTTTTCTAAACATACTTAAAAACATAACCTACTTTAACGCACAAATATGTTATTTTGATCTTTATTCGTTTTGAATTAAACCCACAATGCATTCGCTCTTTTATTTTCTATATTTTTAAAAATATGTACATACATAAAAATAAATTAAATGTTTTATTCGCCATTCTCAAGTTACCAGTTTTTAAACAAAATTTTTAACAATTTGAAAGTAGCATAAGTTTAAATTAAATTGTCCCGAACAAAAAACTGAACCATAAATTCATTGACTCCACAAACTTTATGCAAATTGTACTCATTATATATGCAAAGCGGCACACGTGTGTTGCCATAAGTAAAGAACAGAATAAATACAAAGAGAAGTTGTAGTCAGGATAATTATATAGCGGCAAATCCGACAAAATACCGGACACTATCATAAAGATTAGTGCAAAAATTTGGAATGTACAAGCACGTACCAACTGATAATTTAATCATGTGACACATTGACACATTTTTAAGATGCATGTAAAACTTTATAAAACAATATTCAAAATCTGATGTGGCCAGTACATTACCTTCCGTCAGTTCTATGTATTTTGTACAAATTCCATACAGAAAGTTTCTAGCAAATATTCTACATCTACAGTAAAATTATAGTACAAATATACTATATCATTTGCACTTGACATTGATATCTTTCAATTAGAATTTTCTTAATATAGTAGCTGTTTCCATAGCTGGCTGCTTTATGAAATTTAATTCCTATATAATTTTTTAACTCTATATCCATTGAATATGAAGTATAAAATGTAATTTTATAGAGTATAAAATATTCTTTAATATTAAATGTGAAAAATATATATTTAACAGCGTTTTTTCAAGAAAAACTGTTAAAATTTTCAAATGAGGGTACTTCCGGTTGACCAATTATAACCAAAATCTAATCAAGTCTGCATATGGATATAAGGAAGAGCAATACAATCAAATCGTATGGAGAATAATATATTCTTTAAAATTTATAATCAATAAATAATATTTAACTGCGTTTTTTTCAAGAAAAACTGCTAAAAGTTGAAATTGAGGTTACTTCCGGTGAACCAATTGTAACCAAAATCTAATCAAATCTGCATATGAGTATAAAGAAGAGGACTACGTAAAAATTGTAATTTTTGGAACTCTAGTATTGGAGATATCGCGGCCGAAATTGTAGTCACACACACACGCACGCATACACACACACACACACACACACACACACATACACATACATACATCATCGTAAAAAAAAAATCGTAATGTAGGGACCCTAAAACGTGCTTATTCATTGAAAACACCACCGATTTTTTTGACCAGACGATACCTTCCTTACCTATAGGTGACGGAAGGTAAAAAATATCGGTTAAACTGCAGGAGAACTACTTCACCTTCGATTTGCATGAAACTTTGTGAAAAGATTCCTCTCAGCGAGCAGAATATGGGAAAAATACTAACAATTGGCGGTCGGAATGATTTAACCTCAAAATCGTTTTTTTTGTTTTTATCTGTATTTATTATGTATCGTTATTGTCTATATTTTTTTATAAAATCGCATAAAAAGTGAATAACGCAACCACTCACTTTTGTCAAATTGAGTTCTTGCGTTAGGTAAGGTTATTGTCTATATTTTTTTTATAAAATCACAACAAATAAGTAACGTAACCACTCGGCTTTTGCCAAATTGAGTTCTTTGCGTTAGCTATCGTTATTTTCTATATTTTTTTATAAAATCACATAAAAAGTGAATAACGCAACCACTCACTTTTGCCAAATTGAGTTCTTGCGTTAGGTTATTGTCTATATATTTTTTATAAAATCACAAATTTTCGTGGAAATCGGAGGTAAAGTAGCTCTGCTGCAGGTTTACCAAAATATCCATATATTTTCAGATTTGAGATATTAGATATAGGGACTAAGACATGTCTGGTTTGTTAGAAATCTAAAGTGGAAAATCTTATATAAAATTACAGTTTTTATTTAACTTTATACGAGGTATTTTCAAAATTAGCCAAAAACAATTTGTAGCCTCTAACTTAAACCAAAAGAATTGAAAATGTCTGTGGCGACTATCAATCTTCTCTCAAAAAATTGACTAAGGAATGTGCAAACGGTTTTGCTCTATGGAACAAATTCAAGGCATTACGTTTGATAATATTGAAGGTCCAATTTTTTCTGCCGGTCAGTGTAGTTTGATAGAGGCAATAGCGATGCGAAGAATATTTTATAGAGGCTTATCAAAAATTTTGATCTAATATTACTTTTTGTTTAATTGACACTGGAAAAAGCTGATTGTCAACATATGTGCTGCGATTAGTGAGCTCAAAATTGGTCAAACATTTTCGTGTCTCATGAAAAATGCTACATAATTTTAACAATTTTGAAGTAATTTCTGTATGCCATATAAATTAAAAATTACGAGTAAAACAAAATTTGGGAATTGAACATACGAGTAATTGAAATAAAACACACAGTTGGCCATGGATTAAACAGCGGTGATATAGAGGGGAATTTATTTAGGTATCATAGCTCGAATCTCGTCATGGTCTGATGATGACAGATGGGTCTGAACCCAACCCTGATAATTTGACAACGGCTTTATATCAAGTACAAGAACGTATTTATTTTTTACACATTATTTATTTAAACAGGAAGATAAACGACTTTAAAATTAAACGAAAGTATGTGAGGATGACACTTAATTTATGAGTACAAATTTGTTATAATGAATAAAATTGTACATAGATGAATTTTAGTTTAAATTTAACTAAAAATATAACATTTTTTATTTTATATAGTTTTATTTTTCTATTATAAACATAAAATATACAGCAAAAATTTTATTGCCTATTTCATTATAAATTCTAATAGACTTTATATCCATGGTTATTATTAATAATTACATATCATAATACGTTTACGCAGCAATAAAATTAAATTCTTTTATTTTGCTACTTGGAAAATCAATTTTTATTGTTAACAAAGAAATCGCAGACTTATTATAAGAATTTACTGTAGTAGATGGGTGTAGTTAATGAGTAAATTTATAAAATTTCAAACTCGCGCCATTTTTATGTTAATTTATTTCCTGTTTATATTAATTGTCATAGACATGGCGAAAAATATTTGGCATCTTTTCTATTTAACTTCAAAATAATATTCCTGTACTATGTTCTTAAATCTTAAATTAGAGAAGAGAAGGAACTTTTTAAGTCCGCGAAGAATAGTATATTGTGTTATTAGGAGTAAATTGATACTTCGTGTGGCGAGCGCGGAAGTTTGCACGACGAGCGAAGCGAGTCGGACAATTGCACGCGAGGCACACAAAGACACCTTTACTCCGAATGACCCATTATATATTTTCTTCAAACGTAGATATTTAAAGAAAAACTGACTTTACATATTACGTAAATTACGTTTGCGATTTTAATTGCCCTGTAACTATGGATACTTATTTGTTCACTTTTTGTTATGAACACTGAAGTGCAATTTTTCACATTTTGTCGTTTAAATAAAAACTGTACAATTTTATATCCTCCTTGTGTGCAATTATGTCGGAATTTGAAGTATTATAATGTACGCCCCCTGAAGTTCTTCAATTGGATGGAAATCTAACAGTGTCGCTGAAATATATGTCCGGGAATCACTGCAAAACAATATAAATTTTTCTTATCATTTGAATTCTAAGTATTCTTATGTTCATTGCCGTCCCTGTAATTGTAATATGTAAGTTTGCTATTCTTTAATATGTTATTTCCTCAAAAGTAAACTCTGTTTATATTTGATTTCATAGGTTATTTATTTAAATATGACAGCTATTGATGTTATTTAGTAACTTTATTCTTAGGTTACCTAGTGTGTTATAGTGACATAGGGCAATATTACAGGTTTCTTTTATACAAGTTCTTCTTATTCGTTGATTTTTTTTTATTTCTACCTGGGTAATCAAGTCACAAAAGATGCTACTTTTATAACGTTTGAAGAAAAATATTTTTAATACGGCGTACCGTTTAAAATTGATATTTTCTACTCGGTACGCGACAATTGGGCGACGGACAACTCGGCGACGGACAACTGGGCGACGGATAGCTGGACGATAGACAACTGGACAATGGTTAATTAAACGACAGTCATCTGGAAGATAGGTATAAAAACTTGCTACAGTTATCAATCGTGAAATTAAATATTGAAATTAGGCATTTTCAAAGCAGCATTTTCCAAATAATGGTTGAAGTATCAATCATTGTTTTTACTGTAAATTAGTACTGTAATTCTTTTAGACATTTTATTTAATAAAACCTAACTTTGTTACAACTTAAATTTGTTTTTTTTTTGTTTTTCTTGAATTGTTGGTAAAATTAAGTATTATTTCATTTTACATTAAAACAATATAATATTTTAGAAAACATATTTTGTTATGTGTCATTAGGACAAAATGTCCGTAATATTAATAAAAATTGGCGATAATTTATGTTACATAGTTATTATTTGTATCATAAATTAACTACAAAAAATGAAATTAAAGCGGGTGGGCTAAGTGATGTGGGACGGGGTTCGTGTGCTTGTGCAACACATGCATGAAGCTGTTTTACACTCGTGGGGTTGCACAACTCACCTATGGATAGTGTCTCAAACTCCATCTATCTCGTTTAAGAAATTCAGCATCAATCATTTATTATACAATATATCATTTCGGTTTTAATTTATTTGTAGTAAAAGTATTATATTTTCTTTCCATTTAATTATTTAATCTTTTAAATGAAAAAGATAGTAACAGAAAATTTAATAATAATAATCACCCCAAATATTTAATCTGTATGATAGGGACTATCAAAGTTATTAGTTTCTAATATTCGAGTTTTTAATTACCTACTTTACACATCTGCTCTATTCCAAATTGTAATTACTCCAATTACTATCGCCTTTTTAAATCCGGAATAGATTTTCAAGTAAAGGAATACAAGAAATAACCAAACAATGAAAGTAAACCAAATAATACTTGTTTGAATTTATTATGTCACACGTCACGCCAGACCTACCAACGCGTTTTTATGAAAATAAAAAAAATATGTTGAATTACATAGGCTGCCAGTGACAATTAAAATTTGGTTTTATACGAAGTTTTAATTAATTATTTTATTAAATTGCTTATTATATATGAATATTTTCAATTATTGACCACCAAACTTATGTTGTACATATTTATATACGTATATTTTGATAAGTGTTGAAATAGATCAATTTAAGTGACTCCAATTATTAGCGAACTGGACACTGGATTTAAACTAATGGAAGACTAGTTCATTAAATGTACGTGTAGTTATACAATTATTATTTAATAAGGCAGAAAATACTTGACCGTGTTATTTTGGAGTTTAAAATGATTTTATGCCGTTAAACCCAAAGTACATAATAAAAAATAAAACATTGGTTTTTATGGTTTCTTATTAACAAATCTGTAATCTTAAGTGTTTATTTAATGGGTCTCGCTCAACTAAATAGTTTAAGTGTACAAGGTAAACTCGTGTTGAACTAAACCTTTAAACCGAGGGACACAGGAATGTTGTAATTGCAGCTCCAAGAATTTATTTCCAGATTTTAACTGGTGGAATAATGAAGAGGTCAGCAATGTTTATTTTTATAGTGACATTACCAGTACTACATAAATATTTTAAATACCTACTTCAAAGTAGATGGGATATTCAAGAGTAAATATAAACAACAAGAAATAAATATGTTTATTATATGTAATTATGAAAAATCATATGTTTGCTATATTGCTCATAAATCTATGATTACTATCATAAAATGTTTAGTAAACTCCTTATGCACATATCGTTAATTTGAACAATTAAATTAAAAATGTGCAAAGAGCCATGGTTATATGTGAAATTTGTTATTAAAATGGTTCCCGATTTTAGTCAAATACGTTTTAAATGCACACCTCACGCCGACGTACAAGTCAAAATATTTTGATACTAGCACTCGTTTCACGTATTTACTCCTTGTGTATATGTCTATTATATTTCAACTACATAAGGAATTTCATGATATTGTAGCGTACACAGCCGAAAATCGTTATATCTAGTCGTTATATCTAATCGTTATTACTTACTTACCAGCTTACTTTTGTATATATAAACAAAGTCTTACAGGCCTATTCTGTAAAATCGAATCGTTATCATAACGAAATCGTTATTATGAAAATCGTTATTTCTACTTAACGATAATCGTTATCTTCGTATCCGTATTCTGTAACACATTTTAAAAAATAATAACCTTGTGATCAAGTTAAGAACTTTATTTCCTAAAATCAAATTATAATTTTAAATGAAATATCTAAAATAATTCAATACCACTCACAAAACTTCTAGGTTAGATTAGTTCTGATGGGAGTCTGCTGCCAACCTGTCAGCTGTCAGACTCTTTCTTCTTCTTGTTGTGGGCTATGCTAGAGCTACTACTACCATCTGTAGACAAATTGGGAAGCTTGCGCTAGGAATAAAAACTTATTAAATTATTTTAATATTACTTTGCCAAAAACTATAATATGACAGGCTTTTGACACGAATAAAAATACTGAATTATTGACAAAACGTTTATATAACGAATAATTTTTCCAGTCGTTAAAAAATAACGTTATCATTATCTTTTTTCGTTATGTAGAATTAAATTATTGTTTACAGAATACCACTTTAACGATTATCGTTATAATAAGATATAACAATGTATAATGTCATAACGAACGTGTATATAAATAGTCTTATGTTATTTTTTAAAATAAATAATCCTAGTGTTAATTATTATAATAATATTCTTTTGCCCGGTTACAGAAATGTTCATCAACGCTTTGTTTAATTAACGGATCATCAAAACGAACAAATGCAATGCAATTTTTGACAGCAATAATTTAAATGTCATAAAAAGAAGGAAACCGATTAGATTTTTTTCATTTTGATGGTGCCTTAAATAAACATAGAGTTGATGAACGTTTCTGCAACCGAGCATTAGATTTAAATAGTATGTAATATTTATTTAATCATAGTAATCGTTATTTTTATAATATTTATCTTAATTTTTGCACTTCACCCAAATAAATAAAAGTTACAATATACAGAATGCACATCCTATAAATAAACCAGCAAGTAACAATATTAAGCTACTTCCGAAATTCTGTAGAGGAGTTTAATACATTAATTATAATATGTTATAAAGTTGAATACTAAAAGTGAGATATTTGCTGGTTTATAAATATATAGACGGACAGCCTGTATACTTTTTCTACAAGACTGGAAAAGTAAAAATTATATCTAATTTTTATGACAGTTTGTTATCTCAATTAATGATATCTACGAGTAAGTAAACTACCATATCTAACAATGCGTAATAAAAATTTCGATTTATTTGTTTAATTATGATATTTATTTTCTTAGATAACCTTCTCTTCAAGGAAATGAATTTAAAATTAAATGAAAAATTCAATTCTCATTCGGAACTTATCCAATATTAATGTTCTACCTTCTTCTGCATAAGCTAACGATGACCAAGGACAATCTCAGATGTCATCCGAATTTTTCATATTTTTACGTCCGACTATTACATGTTTACGTATTCAAACTTCTAAACATGTTAAGAATTTATTCATAATTTTCTATTTTGAAATTGAAATTAATTTCTCTAAAGAGATTTCCGTTAATAAAATTTAATATATTTTATTGCTGAATTCAGCGAGATGTTACAATACTTTTCAATTTAAATTTTAGAAAAAGTAAAGTCATTTTCAGAAAATATAAATTATATTCCAGAAAAAGTAATATTAATTTCAGAATGTACTTTTTTATAAAAAAAATCTGATGTGACCAACACAATACCTCCCGCCATTTAATTTTTATTAATTTAAATACTTATACCTATGGGGTTTCGTGGCCGTGTGCCTGAGTGTCTGGTCGCCAATCTTGGGAACCGGATTCAATCCTCACCAACGTCGAATTTTAAATGGCACAAAATTGACCCCTGTGGTGCACTCTCCACGTCAGAAATGGGTGCCCGTGAGGCGACGCTTGTTAAACGCCCAAACGATACAACCAGCAATGGAAAATATGGCGTGCTGATATATTTATTTTATTTTTTTATTTAAATACATACCAATGTATTTACTAATGCTGGAAACTATATAACTATATTGTTCTATTTACAATGTTCTTCTTAAAACGTTACTATTATTAAACTGAAATGATTATTTTTTGACAGTGACATTTATCTGTCAGTTACAAACATTTGAAATATGAACTGTGTGACTACAAAATTGTGTTGATCTTTAAAACATAGACTCCGGGATTTATAAAATTGATTATTTTATTAATTTATCTATAAAATACATAGAAAAATTATTAATGCATGCCTGTAGAAAATTCAATAATCTTTAAATAAATAAATAAATATATCATTACGGCATATTACCCATTGCTGGGTGTGCCAATCTGCTTTTTACGAAGATATCGGTAATGATGAAATATTTGTACCGTGCGGGCGCTATACAGGCGTCACCCCACGGGTACTCATTGGACGAAGAATGAATAGCTTAGTAGTAGAAGGTAAAGTGCTGGCGACATGAGATTTTTTATTAATTATTTTTATATGTTGAAAAAAGATTAATTTCTTAGCGAAGTCCAATGTTTGAGAACAAAATAAGCTCACAGAATATTACGGCTTAGCGAATAACAATAAAGACTTTCTGAAATTCCAAATCACTTTCAGCGTAGGATGAAGTTTAATAAAAAAAAAAAAAAAAAAAAAAATAGAATGGTGGAGAACTCAATCCAGGAGTATTCGCATTAGGTATGCTGGTATGAATTTTCATTTGTTTTTATTAGGACTTCTTTCACTTATCAAATTAATAAGTTATGAATAAAGAAAAATATTTGAAATGAATAAAATATTTAACATAAATTTCGATTCATTTCATGAATATTTTTGAGTGTTGTTAATAGAACTAGTGTTGCTAACGTGCTGCATTTGAATACAAACAAAAACGATAACAGGGGGCCAATTTTGTAACTAGAAAGCGACAGCGAATACGAATGCAATATGGCGGGTCACTGTATAAGCGCCATCTTATTTTCTATTCATATGACTGATTTTTATCGTATTGTGTACACTATACGAGTACATATTCAGTACTAGTATGACATTTGTTCAAATTTCTCGCGTATGAAATTTTTTAGTTCATTTGAAAAGTAGTGCTATTTGAAGTTGTATCATACTTATTTTATGATTATATTTCCTTTATGCATCATACACATGTTTTTAGATACGACGAATATTTTAATTAATTTGTAATATAACAAAATAAATAAAAAATCTGATGTGGCCAGCACATAACCTCTCGCCGTATATTTTACCTGGCTGTATGCATAAAGCAAAGATTATTTTTATAAATACAAATAATATATTCATATAAATCTATGACGTATAAACTTCTTTATTATTCAATAATAGCATGTCTCAACATGAAGATATTTTACCATAAATTATGTTACAATAAATTACAAAGTAGAGTTTACCATATATAAATATTAGGCTGGTAACAGCAATTTTCAATTCGAACAACTTTGTTTACTTTCTCTTCATATTCTTCTAGTAAAAACATTAATTTTGGGCGGTCTAAAATGTATATATCTGGATTGTGCATCTATTCTTATATATCTTCTTTTACATTTTATTTTTTCATACTTGTTATATCTAAATAACCTTAATTCCCTTTAATAAAGTGACGGATAGATTGCACTCCGATTTTGTCAATATTTACAACTTACTTGAGAAGAATTTGATAGCTTTTTCGCAATTCAAAGTTACTCTAGTCTACAGTACTGGTGTACATTGTCCCATAATGTTTGAAACAAATTTAAGTCCTTCAACCTAGACTTGTCATCTCCATAATAGTCACAGATCAAGAACTAAGGGATTCTCCAAGTACATTTTTAAATCATTACTCATTATTTCTGACACTGACATTTATCTGTCAGTTACAAATAATTTAAATTATCAACTATTTTTCATGGCATTCTTTCGGTTGTCAAATTTATTACAACAGATTATTTTATATATTATACTTCTTTTATCTCTAAATCTATGGAATATATAATAAAATATTTAAATGTATCAGATAGAGAATTTAATTTTCTTTAATATTACCACGAAAAATTTTCAAAAAATAATATTTAGAAGATTTTTTTTCAAGAATCTTCTACTTCCGGTTGTCCAATAAAATATTTAACATAACCAAAACCTTTTCAGATCTTCCCATGAATGTCCGATTGGGAAATACGTAGCTAAACAAATTTAAAGTCTTATAGTTTTTGAGTAACCGTCCTTCCAACATCCCACACACATACACACATACACACACACACACACACACACATCCACACACACACACACACACACACACACACACACACACACAGACATCATCGTAAAAATGTTAAAATCGGATTGTAGAGACCTTAAAGCGTGCTTATTCAATAAAATCTGGATATGCGATTTTTAGCATGAATGCAATACCTCTCTTAGCGAGAGGTAAAAATAGTAATAAATAAAAGGTACTAAAAATTAAATAATAATACAATCAATAACAAACTACACATTAGGTAAAATAAATGAGCCGATAACTTATATACTTATTCATAAGCGAATACCGTATTTATTAGGTCCGGACCAGCTGAATACGTATTCAGTCGGAATAAGATAACATGACTGACAAAAAGTAGTGGGGATTATCTTATTCAGTATGAATTGTATTCGCTATCGCTTCTTAGTTACAAAATTGGACCCAGGTCCAATTCATCCGAAAATTTTACAATAGTCCATTAGTTGGTCCTGGGTCCAATGACGTTGACGTTTAAAATAATTAAGCATTTTAATTACAACAAAGTACTTACCTTATAATTACATATTGAAGTTTGTTATCTCTTTTCCATAGTAGAATAACTAATTTTAGTTTTAGTATAAACGTTTTCATTGCTCATAATTTTATAGACATTCAGGTTAATAGTTAATCTGTGGTTTTTTTGGCCCACTTTAATAAGAGGTTGCTCATCACTGTAATAACAGGTTTTAACGTTGTTAGTATCCACAGAATATGTATAAACAAAACATTTCATTTCGCATGAAAATTTATATGCTTATGCTTACTTTAGAGAACCTGTACTTATTAATAATTTAGAGCAAAAAATCTGTTGTGGCCAGCACAATACCTCTCTCCATTTTCATTTTATGTTGCATAGGGCGCGAGCAGTTATGTAACTTTGTTAGCCTTGGCAAGCAGATATGGGGGCCTGTGTGAAAATGACAGCTAGTAATAATGTACATAGGTGTCAAGTATCATAAGTTTTCATTCAAAACATTATGATTTTCCAAATCCATGTGGATTATTTTCCTCGCCAAGTATATTCCATAATATTGATGACATAAAAACATATCAGAATATTTTGAAATTAAAAAAAAAATATGACATGACATTTGTGACATCTATGTAAATAACTACTAGCTGTCATTCTGACAGGGACCCACAAATCTGCTTGTCAAGGGGCCAAGGCCAACAAAATCACATGTCTGCTCGCGCCCAATAAGTAACGAATTTAACATTTCTTGTACACACAAATAATTGAAATTGTATAACTTCTTTCGTTCTATGAATAATTTTGCCTACTCTTCTAATATGTTCAAAATGACAATTGTGATATCTATGCAAATAACTACTAGCCGTCATTCTGACACGGATCCTCATATCTGCTTGCCAAGGCCAACAAAGTCACATGGCTGCTCGCGCCCTATAAGTAACGAATTTAACACTTCTTGTACATACAAATAATTGAAATTGTTTCTCTTCTTTCGTTCTATGAGAAATTTTATCCTACTATTCTAATATGTTCAAAATACTACAAAATCATTGAAGGTATTAGCGTTATTTCTTAAGGATATATGCAATATTAACATACCTATAATTTAATACATATTTAATTAATAATACAATAATATGTATTAAATGTACTCGTACTTCCCAGAAAAATCTGATATTTGACACGGACATTTTGCATTTATCTGTCAATTACAAACATTTACATATCTCAACTGTTTTTTAGGCAACGAGATAATTTACAACAGATTATTCTATATTATTATATACTATATCTCCAAAGCTATACGAGATATAATAAAAAAGAAAATGTGTCAGATTGAGAATTTAATTTTCTTTAATATTACCCAAAAAAAATTTCAAAAAATAATATTTAGAAGATATTTTTCAAGAATCTGCTACTTTCGGTTGTTCAATTGTTACCAAACCCTTTTCAGATCATCCCATGAATATCCCATTGGGAAATACGTAGTTAAACAAATATTAAGTAATAGTTTTTGAGTAATCACACACACACAGACATCATCGTAAAAATGTTAAAATCGGATTGTAGGGACCTTAAAACGTGCTTATTCATTAAAATTTGGATATGCGATTTTTAGCATGAATCCAATATTTCTCTTAGCGAGAGGTACAAAATGCCTACCGATTTTTTCATAAAAATAAAATTGGCATATTAATTTTCCCGCGAAATAAAAAAGTAATTTGCTCCTACGTGTTGCAAGACACGTACACAAGCAATAAAATCTAGTTATCTACGTCCGTCGTCAATTGTTTTCGCTCGTCTAATGTTTCCAATTCCTGCTTCGATTCCAAAGCACACTATGTTGTTCCGAGCTGATAAGACCACGATAATCAACCACGTGTTCGCTAAAAACAATTTCTTTGTTTATGAGTGACTAATTCAAAATAGTTCAAAACTATTTTTTAATGAGAAAGAAACACTGCAGTTTAGAATAGTTAAAGAGACCTTGGGATTTTTCTTTGTTATTGAATATTTTCGATATTTGTTTGCAAGATAAAATTATTTGTAGCTGCAAAGATATTTATTTTTGGAGATAGTGAATAAATATGCAAGTTAGATAAAGCGGTATGCATATTTATTTTTAGGCGCAATAGTAGTGTTACTGAAATTACAAGTATGTATTTGACGTTGTTTTTGTTGTGGTAGGGAACCACAATTGGTTCCTTGCAACTTTGTTATCTAATGTCAACTTCCTGTTGGTAAAAATATCTGTCTTTCTATTTTAGGTGATCTGAATCTAACTATTGCATAAACTATGAAAGAAAATAGTAAAAATCTGGTTTTTAAAATAAATTTTAAAAAATTTGGTGATAGCAAAATAATCATTCAAACAACCGATCAATAAATAAATAAATAAATATATCATCACGGCATATTACCCATTGGTGGGTGTGCCAATCTGCTTTGTACACAGAATCGGTAATGACGAAGTATTTGTACTGTGCGGGCGCTTACCAGGCGTCACCTCAAGGGCACTCAATTCTGGCGTGGAGAGTGCACCACAGGGGTCAATTTAGTGCTATTAAAATTCGAAGTAATTTTTGGCGTCGGTCGAGATCGAACCCGGGTCCCAAGATTCGCGACCAGACACTTAGGCACACGGCCACGAGACCCCAACAACCGATCAATATAGAGATAATTTTTTTTAAGGTCACTAATATCAAATTTTAACATTTTCACGATGATGTCTGTATTTATAAGCATGTCTGGATTGCTCGAGTTTTATTATTTTACAATGAAATGAACCAATGATTAGTTTTTAATAATAATTAGTTTACCAAATGTGTTACGTATACTGTTCACAGTTTTGTATTTTGCCCTTTACATAAATTAAACAATTTTAGTGCCACTGTTTCAATTAGTAATCCTCAATATGACAAAAATTTAACTTATAAATAATACAACTTATAAATAATACAACTGTTTGGTCGCGAATCTGGGTTCGATCCCGAACAACGACAAAAAATATTTGAAATTTTAAATTGCACCAAATTGACCCCTGTGGTGCACTCTCCACGCCAACAATGAGTGCCCATGAAGTGACGCCTGGTAAGCGCCCGCACGGTACACATTTTTCATCATTACAGATATCTGTGTATATAGCAGATTAGCACACCCAGCAATGGGTAATATACCGTGATGATATATTTATTGATAATACAAGTAATCTTAATTAATTAACTATATGTGACAAAACCTTTGTCACTAAAAATGTACTTGTACATGTAAAAGGCAATTTTATGAATGTAAAAAAAAAAATGTTTCGTGGTTAGAGTCATTGGTGTTCACTTTAAAATGTACCCGCCTATAACACCCACTTTCAAAGGCATGAAAGATACGACCATATAAATTCAATGTTATTTTTCCCGCACGGAACGAAACTGGATATAACAAACTTTCGTTTCTGTTAATTTAACTATAACTATAAGACCTACAAAGACGGTTAAATGGGCAAACAAATTCTGTTTCACAAGACAAATTTAAATAAAAGATAAATTATTTTACTTGACAAGTAGTCCTTAAACTATGGGACCTTACTTTGTTTTTAAATGAGAACGTAATTTAATTCTGAATTTAGTAATATAATATTTTTATATTCTTACATAATGATTTTTTTTTGAGAAAAATGCATATAAACTTTTATACTAATTTGAAAATATGAATACATGTTAATTTTTTTTTCACATAGAATTAGAATGCCATGAAAGAAATACGTAAATATTTTGTTTGTGTTGATATTTATGAACAATTAACAGAATAAAATATTCACTTATTTCTATCAGGGCACTCTGAATCTTTGTAAAAAAAATAACATGTAATTAATTTTTACATTCGTGGCACTCTTATTATAGTTATATTTTAATAAAATTAGTATAATATGTACTTAAAATAGATTTTTCTCAAAAAATTCGTTATATAAGACTATAAAAATATTACATCACCGAATTCAGAATTAAATTATCTAACGAATGAGCAAATAAGAAATATATATACATATATTCTCATTTAAAATAAAAGAGAGTTCCCATATTTTGAGAACCATTGGTTTAAGAAAATATTTTTTTCTTTTCTTTAAATTTGTCTTGTAAAATTGGGATAACAATGGTGGCCCATTTAAAATGAACACCTGTATAACGAACTATATTTGTAATTTATTTTTCGCCTGTGTATACTAGTAAGTTATACATAAATATTGAATTATACAATATAGATAAGTAAAAATTGTATTAATTTTAAAAATATGACAGAATACCTCACATCAACTCATGTGCAATGGAAATGAATACGGCTTCTAATAACATAAAATGGAAATTAAGGATGCCGGATACTAGGTGATATGTGACGTTTTCTTTCGGTAAGCGATCCAATCCGATCTGATTGAATAGATCTGACACAAAAGAACTAACCGTATAATGATTGTAATCATAACGTATTTTGAAACTGTCAATTTTCTGAAAACTGTCAACCTGTCTGTGAACAAAGATGTATTTACAAAATTGGATTATTGTTATTAAATTTATTACTCAATTAAATGATTACTGTCAACATAAATTGACATGTACGAGTATACTGCTCCTCTACGGTATTTTCTATTATAGGTATGTCAATAAACTTACATCGCAAACAAAACAAAACCTTTTATATTTGTTTTGTGTACAACCTGTACAAACACAAACAGTAATTCCACCTGTCCGATCGCAATCCAGAATTTTGTGGTGGGATTATATGATCAAAAACCAAAAGAACGTATACGATCGGATTTGGATTGTTCTTGCTCAATCCGATTTTTCCCGACGGAAAGAAAGCGACTATGGTAATAGGTGCGTAGGAATTACAAAAATAAGCGCCAGGTTAGATAAATGGTGTTCAACCAATTGATAGCGAAACGATTTCTAGTTATTTCAATGTCAGCCAAATCATCAGACCCCAAAATATTAACATAAAATATAAATAAATTTCTAAAGTGGGCGAAAATTGAGCCGTCCGGTTTAGGAGAGTATATTATCGAATATCTTGGCATGTAAAAGTGTAGCTCACATAGTGCAGATCACCACTCGATTAGGTTACGTTAAACTAAAGTATGTTTAGAAAATGAGAGCGTCACTTTTAATTATTTTTCCTATTGCAAAAAATATTCCTCCAAATTGTCTGCCTGCAAAGCGTGTCAATTTTT
Source organism: Harpalus rufipes (assembly GCA_951394225.1). NCBI lineage: Eukaryota > Metazoa > Arthropoda > Insecta > Coleoptera > Carabidae > Harpalus > Harpalus rufipes. The sequence goes on from OX596289.1 coordinate 15,426,017, forward strand.
TAAGTTTCTCTTATGTAGATGACCGGCGCCCACTTGAACCATCGCCCACTTCACTATTGCCCAGTTGTCACGAACTGATGGTTTGATTTTTTATTTTAATTACTTTTTACCGCCCGCTACCCTTGGTAAGGGAGGTATAGAGATCATGCTAAAAATCGCATATCGAGATTTTAATAAATGACCACGTTTCAAGGTCCATAGAATCCGATTTTAACATTTGTGTGTATGTGTGTGAGTGTGGATTTTCTTCTGGACACTTTAACTCAAGTACTATCAATCGCAAAATTTTGAAACCTTGTATTTCGAGCTTATTCTAATCTGGAAAGAAGACATTAGATTTCGGTATAAATCGGATAAGCGGAAATCGCACTTTACTAAAAGCTTAAAATAGTTTTTCTTCCAAAAATACCTTTAAGTGTAATTTTTTCGCTATTATATTATTATAAAAATGAAAGATTACTGAACTTTCTACAGGCATGTAGTAATAATTTTTCTGTATATTTTATAATTAAATTAATAAAATAATCAATTTTATAAATCCTGGAGTCTGTTTTAAAGATAAACACAATTTCTTAGATACACAGTTCATATTTCAAATGTGTGTAAATGACAGATAAATGTCACTGTCAAAAAAATAAAAATAAATAAATAAATAAAATAAATATATCATCACGGCATATAACCCATTGCTGGGTGTGCCAATCTGCTTTGTACACAGATATCGGTTATGATGAAATATTTGTACAGTGCGGGCGCTTACCAGGCGTCACCTCACGGGCACTAATTGCTGACGTGGAGAATGCATCACAAGGGTCAATTTTGTGCCATTAAAATTCGAGGTAATTTTTGGCGTCGGTCGGGATCGAACACGGGTCCCCAGATTCGCGACCAGTCACTCAGGCACACGGCCATGAGAGCCCATGTCAAAAAAAAAAATCATTTCAAATTAATAATAGTAACGTTTTTTTTCAAAAAATTGTAAATAGAACAATAGTTATTTGGAAAGGAACTTAATATACATAGTTTCCAGCATTAGTAAATATACAGATATGTATTTATATGAAAAAAATCTGTTGTGGCCAGCACAATAACTTCCGTCAATCCTGTGTATAATGTATAAATTCCATACATAATTTTTCTTGCAAAAGATTCTAAATTTCCAGTAAAATTATTTCATAAAAAACTATTCAAATTGCACTTGACACTGACATATTCTTCTTTAACTCTTCCCATTCGTTAGGGGTCGCTATTTTTGCGTGTCGTTATCATTCAGTTCCTTTTCTCTCAATACAGTCCTTCCATCTATCTTATTACATCTACTGCAACATCCTCATCTCTGCCACATTAATTTACTTTTTATTTATACTGACATCTGTCAATTTGAATTCTATGAATATATTAATAATTTCCATGTTTAGCATAGCTGGATGAATTATAAAATTTAATTTCTTTAAAATTCTTTAACTCTGTATCTATTGAATATGAAGTATAAAATATAATGAAATCGTATAGAGAATAATATATTCTTTAAGTTATAATAACGTTAAATGTCAATAAATCAAATTTAACTGTTAAATCTTCAAATGAGGGTACTTCCGGTTCACCAATTATAACCAAAATCTAATCACTTGTTCTTCTGGATGTAGACTTGAGGAATACGAAAAAAATATAATTTTTGGAATCGTGGTATTGAAGTTATGGGATCCGGAACTTTTGTCACACACACACATACACACAGACACACATACATTCAGACATCATCGTAAAAATGGTAAAATCGTATTATAGGGACCCTATAACACGCTTACACACTAAAAACTCATCATTCAATTTTTTGACCAAAGACAATACCTTCCTTACCTAAAGGTGACGGAAGGTAAAAATAATAAATATATCATCACGGTATATTACCCATTGTTGGGAGTGTAATCTGCTTTGTATACAGATTTCGGTAATGATGCTGACATATTTGTATTGTGAGAACGTTTACTTAGCGTCGCCTCACGGGCACTCATTTCTGGCGTGGAGGGTGCACCACAGGGGTTAATTTTTATCATTTAAAATTCGAAATATTTGGTGTTGGTAGGTATTGAATCCGGTTCCCCAGATTCGCGACCAGACACTCAGGCACGCATCCACGAGACGCCATAGGTATATGTATTTAAATTTAAAAATTAAATGGCGGGGGGTATTGTGTTGGTCACATCAGATTTTTTATTTTACTTGCGGTTCAACTGTAACTGTTCTGGTATGTTTCTTTGGATTTTTAAGGAAGATTCAAAACATTCAGAAAGTGTATTTTAGTTAATTTTATGATGCAGAATTTTTTTAACCAGATTTGCTTATCACTACTAATTGAAGATTTCTTAAAATTTCATATCTTTTGGGAAATCAGTGAAGCATAATTTTGTTAAGCTTGTAAAATATGATTTTGTCATTATGGTTATTTACCTAGAATTAACAAATTTGAAATATTTTCAGATAAATAAAAATAAAATAAATAAATATATCATCACGGCATATTACCCTTTGCTGGGTGTGCCAATCTGCTTTGTACACAGATTTCGGTAATAATGATGACATAGTACCGTGCGAAGGTTTCCCAGGCGTCACCTCACGGCCATTAGAAATTCAAAATAGTTGGCGTCGGCCGTGTTGATATTATTGTATCCTTTCTCCTTTAAACAGCACTTAACGTTAAATATCTACCTATTTTCTCTTCTTATCTTTTCCATCCCTTAATTATGCTGTTAGCCCCCTGTAGCGTAATTTGTTTGTCAACTTAAAATGTTTGTGCATAAATTCAAGCTTTGTGTTTACTGTGTTGTCATAGATACGACGTTGTACTGTTAAGATTATTGTTTACGCTGATTCTAAGTGAAAAGAACCACCAGCTTGGAGTTTATTTTTAACTGGAATTATATTTAAAGTGAGGATAAGACCACTTAAAATTGTTTGTTACTTAAAGACAGATATTTTTGAATTGTTTGTACTACAAATTTACGCAAAACAATGAAAGACTATTTGCGTATATGCATATTTCTAACGCAATAGAAGAGATAAATTGTGGTTTATTGACTTTTAAGTTGTGGTAAGAATAAAGGATAACAGACAGCTGACGAGCGGACTGAGATAAATTTAATATAATAATAAAAACAGGAGAATAATAATATATACATGTTTCTTTGCATAGTTATTTACGCAACAACTATAAAAGGCGTATCTCTCTTTACAAGTAGCGACATGTGACATCCAGGATTATGAATTCAAATAATTTATTTTTTTGTGTGCCTACTCAATGTCTTCATACAAAATTTTGTACATAGCGATGAGGCGAAGACCCAACTTTCTTCATTCAAATTTTAAAAATTGTTTATTTATTCATCGTTGCATTTTTTTGTTAGCATGCATCATGCAGCTTCTTTAATTAAAAATATATTTCCTACAACCGTGCGTACAGTACATACTTTATGCACTCTTCAGAGTTTGTTAAAGAGCCACTTTTCAAGAAACAGTGTTTGAAATAGTAATTTACGTAACAAGACCTTTATTGGGTGAGCAAGCATATTTGGAAGCTTATGAGCCCAGTAAAGACTAAAGACACTTTCAGGTCATATTGGGTACAATTTTTTTTTTCGCGTTCCTGAAAAAAAAACGAATAAATAAAAATCTATAGCTATGCATTATTTTATTTTTTATTGCGAGGAAATAAGAAATAAATAAATAAATAAACAACTTATCGTCATGGATACATTTATGTAGGGATTGGTATAATAGTTTCCAGACCCCTCTTATAGACAATTTTACGAACTAGCGCAGTAAAGAAGAATTTTCTGGTATAAAAAGTGATCAGAAACAGCTTATTTTTTGGACGATCGTGAAAAAAGTACTTTTCAAGCACTAGTACTAGGTAACATACACATTCCGTTGATTTACCTGTCAAGTAGATAATTAGTTAGTAAATAATATTGACAGTAAAAAAAATATTTTGAAATTGAAAGTATGCTATAAATAAAATAAGTGTAATAATTTTTATTAACATATTGAATATAATATTCATTTTTAAGAACATTAAATTTTTTTTACATAATGAGATCTAACTTAATTTATAGGTATTGTGCTACTCACACCAGATTTTATTTTATTTTTATTTTTTAAAACTTTGCTGAAAAATCTGATTTTTGACACTGACATTTTGCATTTATCTGTCAATTACAAACATTTAAATATCTCAACTGTTTTTTGGGCAATGAGATTTTTTACAACAGATCATTCTATATTATTATATTCTATATCTCCAAACCTATACGAGATATAATAAAAAAATTGAATGTGTCAGATTGAGAATTTAATTTTCTTTAATATAACGAAGAAAAAATTTCAAAAAATAATATTTAGAAGATTTTTTTCTAGAATCTGCTACTTCCGGTTGTCCAATTGTTACCAAAACCTTTTCAGCTCTTCCCATGAATGTCCGATTGGAAAATACGTAGTTAAACAAATATTAAGTCTTATACTTTTTGAGTAATCGTCCTTCCAACGTCCCACACACATACACACATACACACATACATACACATACATACACATACATACATACACACACACACACACACACACACACACACACACACACACACACACACACACACACACACACACTTACACACAGACATCATCGTGAAAATGTTATAATTGGATTCTAGGGACCTTAAAACGTGGTCATTTACCAAAATCTCGATATGCGATTTTTAGCACGATCCCAATACCTCCCTTACCAAGGGTTGCGGGAGGTAAAAAAGGTAGTTTTATTTTCTATAGCTTGTTTAACACAGTCATAATTTTGTATACAAAATTATGTGATCGTGTCAAACATATTTATTATGAAATTTATGATGGTGTAAAACATTATATTTATTATAACATTCGTTTTCATTTAAATCAATTTGTTACTAATTTTATTACCAAATTTGATAATAATTTATGATCAAGTCAAACAGGCTTAAGGAAGTATTTGAATTTCGAATGAACACTCTAGAAATATATAACAATTTAATCTTATCTCATATTACAAAATATAAAATAAAATATAATTATTGACTGTAACATGGAAATAAGTCCATTAGAACTTATCTTTTTAGATAAATTGCAAGAGATAATAGTATCTGCTTTAGTCGCCGCCTTGTCTGCGCAAATAAAATAAATATTAAACTCAATCCTACAAAGCAAATAATACAAAAATATAGGTATCCAACTAAGTCTTAAAAATGTTTTAGTCCGTTGATAACGTGCGTTTCTTTTGTTTGGAATGTTAAAACATTTTATCATCAGATGCTGACAACCGAACATCTACATGTACAAATTAACATACATATACATGTGATGCATTGTTCTGAGCTGTGGGTTCAATGCACGTCAACGGAATTCGGGATTATCAAAATAATATTTATTTTTCATTTGTTTAACAGGACATTCACTTGTAGTTACAGGAAATCGAAATATAAACAATGTTATCCTACCTTCTGTTTGAGGTAACTAGATACTTTGTAAAGTAAATACTTGATGAAAAAGAAAAGTGCTAATTTGTGTTAATATGAATTGAAAAATATTATAAATCATTGAACTCTTAAATATAAGTAGTGGAATGGGTTGTACCGAAAATTATGTACAGGGGCATATATACAGGGTGTTATATTTTAATGGATCCAGCAAATATTTCGCTTATTTATTAAGTTAGTAATGTCTTTCAAATAACATGATTTATACAGCAATATGTAAGCTACTTGATGACGGATGTACATTCATGATACCACTTCCGGTTTATTAGTAATTAATATCAACTTTGAAATTTCAAATGGAACATACTATATTTTTTTACAAATTTGAAAAGTACATCAAATTTGCTTTACAATCATGTCAAATAATCCATATGTCACATTATTAAAAAGTAAAATGGCGGGCACTTTTTTATACACCAAATCGAAAAGATAATAGTGAGCCATGACTATGGCTTGAAATAAAACAATTAACTAAAACAATTATAATACGGTAAATGTTAACCTGTAAATACTCAGTAATAATTTACCGTGTTACAATTTTTGCAGTTAATTGTATTATTTCAAGCCATAGTCGGCTCACTATTCTCTTTTCGACTAGGTGTATAAAAAAGTGCCTGTCATGTTACTTTTTAATAATGTAACAAATGGATTATTTTACACGAATGTAAAGAAAATTTGATGTACTTTTCAAATTTGTAAAAAAATATAGTATGTTCCATTTGAAATTTCAAAGTTGAAATTAATTACTAATAAACCGGAGGTGGTATCATGAATGTACATCCGTCATCAAGTAGCTTACATGGGGCTGTATAAATTATGTTATATGAAAGAAATTACTAAATAAAGCGAGATATTTGCTGGGTCCATTAAAATATAACACCCTGTAGAGGGTCATATGCCACTATGAATCTTGAGAAATTAATGGATACAAAAATGTCAAATTAAGCACGTTTTGGGCATTGCTTTGTCTGGTGAAAATGCATGTTTCAGTTTGGGCAGTTCTTAAATTTAAGAAATTCATTGCTAGGCAACGGTTTAGGAATCCGTGGTGAAATCGTTTCGTTAGTAACACGTTGGATTCCGGTTTTGAGCTCGGATTGTTTGCGGGTTGTTGGCATAGACCTTTAATTTCAGGATACCCCACAAAAAGAAGATGCATGGCGTCACATCTCATATTTCTGGAGATGACACAGATTAGAAACTGTTGATGTATTATTGCAATTGTTTTTCGCGTAGTATCGCGGTCGCGCCGTTCTGCTGGAACCACATGTCATTCGGTTCCTTACCGGTCAAGTGATGCCAGAAGAACTCCGTAATTTTGTCGGTAACGTATCGCTAAGCGGTTCCAATCTTATTTCCAAATACGTTTTTAAGCAAAACGCGATTTATTTTAATGAAGTGTTTCATCTTTCATCCTTACTAATCGGACAGATTACAAATGTCAAAGTTTCGAAAATATCAATCAAATAGAAAACTAGTTTATTTTTAAATGAATAAATCGTAGATATGGGCTTAATAGATCAAGGAGAATTTAAATAAACGAGGAAAGAAATTGTGAAAAATTCATGGACCTCGTTGGGATTTGAACCCAGGACCTATATATCGAAGTCAATGAATACCTATTTCACAAGTCTTTTTACAAAGTTTATATATATATATATATATATAGTGTGTTAATTAAAAACCTGACCATACGCGTTTAACATGGGAAATCAGTGTTTTCCTTGCGCAAAAGTTCCCAAATTATTTTAGACAAAAAAAAACTTCAAATAAATAAATTCTGCACCCGAATTAGTAACAAGATTTTATTTTTGACATTTAATAACCGAGAAAATCAATATGAAATTAAAAAGAATATAGGCTAAGTACACGAATTTATCTTGATATAATATTTTAATCATATTACACCAAACAATGTTTTTTTGAATTGAAGCTATTTGCAATCATATTTAAATTGAGCTCATTTGTAATTTTTACATGACAATTTAATATAGCGACATAATTTAACTCGTCTTATGTCATTGTCGATCGTAAATAAGTTTTTAAGCGACGATTGTTGTTATACAAGTTGTCACATGGATTGCATTAAGTTTAAACTTTAAAATTGTGGATTTAATGTCCATCTATCGAACAAGTTCTAAATGAAACTTGGTCAGTAATGCAAATGCAATGATTGAAATATTTTTAAATTAATGAGATCGAAGCAAATGCGCTCAAAATTATTTACAGTGGAAGGGAGGCTAAAACATAGTTTTGCCCCCTACATATTTTCTCGGTGGAGGGGGGAGCAAACGCACCCTTTGACCCCCCCATGGTCAGCGCATATGTATATGCGCATTGTTCGCGCTGAATATTCATCTCTCTAGTTAGAAAAGTGTATTCGTTACGATTTGTAAAATATTCTTTGTCTTCGATGGGAACTTGTAGCTCAGATGGTTAGAGTGTCCTACTAGATATAGAAAGGCCTGAGGGAAAGCCCTGGGTTCAAATCCCACAATTTCTTTCTTCGTTTATTTAAAATCACCTTGTTCTATTAAGCTTATTTCTATAATTTAAACTTTTAGAATCGATCACAAATAATTATTTTGTTTTAAGTGAAAAGTAAAATAACTTACTTAATTGAACAATGTAGAAATAAATAAATAAAAAAAAAAATACCCATTTTTACCTCTCGCTAAGAGAGGTATTGGATTCATGCTAAAAATCGCATATCCAGATTTTATTGAATAAGCACGTTTTAAGGTCCCTACAATCCGATTTTAACATTTTTACGATGATGTCTGTGTGTGTGTGTGTGTGTGTGTGTGTGTGTGGATGTGTGTGTGTGGGATGTTGGAAGGACGGTTACTCAAAAACTATAAGACTTAAAATTTGTTTAACAACGTATTTCCCAATCGGACATTCATGGGAAGATCTGAAAAGGTTTTGGTAACAATTGGACAACCGGAAGTAGAAGATTCTTGAAAAAAAATCTTCTAAATATTATTTTTTGAAAATTTTTCTTGATAATATTAAAGAAAAATAAATTCTCTTTCTGATACATTTAAATATTTTTATACATATTTTATAGATTTAGAGATAAAAGGAATATAATATATAAAATAATGTTGTAATTAATTTTACAACCGAAAGGATGCCATGAAAAATAGTTGCAAATTTAAATTATTTGTAACTGACAGATAAATATCAGTGTCAGAAATAATGAGTAATGAAAGAAAAATGTATTTGGAGAATCCCTTAATTCTTGATCTGTGACTATTATGGAGATGACAAGTCTAGGTTGAAGGACTTAAATTTGTTTCAAACATTATGGGACAATGTACACCAGTACTGTAGACTAGAGTAACTGAATTGCGAAAAAGCTATCAAATTCTTCTCAAGTAAGTTGTAAATATTGACAAAATTACACATCGATATAAGAATAATCGGAGTGCAATCTATCCGTCACTTTATTAAAAGGAATTAGTGTTATTTAGATATAACAAGTATGAAAAAATAAAATGTAAAAGAAGATATATAAGAATAGATGCACAATCCAGATATATACATTTTAGACCGCCCAAAATTAATGTTTTTACTAGAAGAATATGAAGAGAAAGTAAACAAAGTTGTTCGAATTGAAAATTGCTGTTACCAGCCTAATATTTATATATGGTAAACTCTACTTTGTAATTTATTGTAACATAATTTATGGTAAATATCTTTATGTTGAGACATGCTATTATTGAATAATAAAGAAGTTTATACGTCATAGATTTATATGAATATATTATTTGTATTTATAAAAATAATCTTTGCTTTATGCATACAGCCAGGTAAAATATACGGCGAGAGGTTATGTGCTGGCCACATCAGATTTTTTCATTTGTTATAGACAAATTGAAAAGCTGCCAAAGTGAATGACGTCGATATTAATTTGTTTTTCTAATTATTTCTCCTAAATATTTTTAGATATACTTTGGTTCACGAAAGATGACTATTCATGGTCACTTGTTCGAAGAAAGAATACACAGCACTTTATACAGTAGTAACTTAACAACATTTCATGTTAGAAAGAGAAAGATTATTTGACGTATGTCTATACAGTTTATGTTGTGTGACAGATATACGTAAATGGTGACATTACTTTCCAACACATTAGAAATAATAATGACGTATGTCGTAGAGTTACAGATATCTAATTATGTACTGCACTGCCCTCTGTCCTAATAGTTACCTAGTGACGACATTTAAATCAAATTATTATTTCATGGTTTTTGTCAAGTCTATGTTTTTGGGTTTTGCAAATACATAGGTGAAGAGAATAAATCTTTGAGAAAGGCATTATTTAAAAAGAAACATAATTTTCAAATAAATTATACTTATTTTTTTCTGTTCAAATGTATTCATAAATATTTCATGTTGCACGTCTATGTATACGAAATGCAGGGAAGTTATCTGCTAGTAATATTATACCAAACGGTTAATAAATGACCTTGAATTATCATCTTTCGTGAACCAAACTATATCCAGGAGATTTATCCGCTATAAAGAAAAAATACAAATATTTAACAAAAAAAATGTTACAGGTTTGTCGTGGCTATGAGTACCAACTCCAAGTCAATACAAGGCAACAGGTTGCAGAAGACTTCGGGACCATGGACGAAGAAGAAAAATACGAGAACAGTATAGAATGAATTAAATAAATAATATTATTGTTAATACAATGTAAATAGATTTAAAGCCGAAGGCATGAATTAATAAATAATAAGATACAATAAAACACACCAAAAGAACATACTATTTGCAGAAAATTTAACATGTTCGCAATATTTTGATTTGGCAACTTTGGATTCCAAATAAATTCTAGGCAAAAATATTTGTGCGTAAATAACAAATATTATTAAAAATATTTCCTGACTTTAACGTCCAACATTATTTATTACAAGATAATGTTTATAGTGTAAATAATAACTTTTACTATCCATTCATCATTTTATAGAACAATGTAGGAAGATGATCTGTGTTTGCTGTAAGTGAGTAGGCAAAACAATATAGTTTTACGAGATATTAACTTTACGGACACTAAAAGTTAATGTGGAAAGTGGCTGCACAGGTTTTTTCTTTAATTAGAAGCTGACATCAATGGAAAGATCACAATACGAATAAATGTCCTTTATAATAAATAAATAAATAGCCGACCAGGATGTGGCAAGGACACAGAATAGAACAGAATAGAACGGGTTAAAGAATTTAAATATCTAGGAAATACTTTCAGCCAAAGCAACTGTGAAAATAATCATAAAGAGTATTGTAACAAAAGTGAGCAATAACAAATAAATAACTTTTTATAATCTTTTCTAAATTATATTTTCAGGAATAATATTTTAACTTGTTATCTTTGTTAGTCAAAATTCTGTTTAGAAATAGTTATCATCTTTTATTAACTGACTATTTAGTCTAGCTGTCAGAAACATTGGACAGTTATTTGTTGACAATTAAGTTTAGAAGTTATTGCAAGCCTACGTGCAGGGCTGATATTTTCATATGGATGCCATATGATACCCTCTTCAACCCCTCAGAGAGATAAGCCTCTCACGAAAGTAACGTTTTGTTTGAGATAGTCGGTTTTAGATACTCGTGTCGACGAGACATATAGTCGGTCTTAGATACTCGTGTCGACGAGACATGTAGTTTGAGTTTTAGTTTGAGCGCGTAGTATTTAGTGTAATCAATAATAATAAGTTTAGTGTAAATATTAATCATGTAAATAAAAAAATTAGTTAAAATCCTAACAACCCCTCGTGTTACAGTATCAGGCAAAAAAGGCAAACATTGCGATGAGAGAAGTATGGGGTATAGCTAAACGGAATTTCACTAACAATTACAAAATAAGATTAATTCTTTTCGGCTCAATAGTGAAAAGCATTTTAATGTATGGCGCTGATATATAGGGATGGTCTGAGATCAACAAAATAAAAAAAAATCATAATAGATACATTACATGGACTTTAGGCTTAGAACACCATACGCCGAGTTATATAATCAGAGAAGAAACAAATAGAGTCAAATTAAAAATTTCAGCTGGACTGAAAGCCGCCAAATACGAAGAGAAAATTAGGAACTGTAACCCGGATAGAATCTTGTACCAATGCTGGATAGAAATGAGTAAACGTACATATATCCTAAAAGTTTTTGGCACACATTTCAATAATTTTTTTTACCTCTCGCTAAGAGAGGTATTGGATTCATGCTAAAAATCGCATATCCAGATTTTATTGAATAAGCACGTTTTAAGGTCCCTACAATCCGATTTTAACATTTTTACGATGATGTCTGTGTGTGTGTGTGTGTGTGTGTGTGTGTGTGTGTGTGTGTGGATGTGTGTGTGTGGATGTGTGTGTGTGGGATGTTGGAAGGACGGTTACTCAAAAACTAGACTTAAAATTTGTTTAACAACGTATTTCCCAATCGGACATTCATGGGAAGATCTGAAAAGGTTTTGGTAACAATTGGACAACCGGAAGTAGAAGATTCTTGAAAAAAAATCTTCTAAATATTATTTTTTGAAAATTTTTCTTGATAATATTAAAGAAAAATAAATTCTCTTTCTGATACATTTAAATATTTTTATACATATTTTATAGATTTAGAGATAAAAGGAATATAATATATAAAATAATGTTGTAATTAATTTTACAACCGAAAAGATGCCATAAAAAATAGTTGCAAATTTAAATTATTTGTAACTGACAGATAAATGTCAGTGTCAGAAATAATGAGTAATGAAAGAAAAATGTACTTGGAGAATCCCTTAGTTCTTGATCTGTGACTATTATGGAGATGACAAGTCTAGGTTGAAGGACTTAAATTTGTTTCAAACATTATGGGACAATGTACACCAGTACTATAGACTAGAGTAACTTTGAATTGCGAAAAAGCTATCAAATTCTTCTCAAGTAAGTTGTAAATATTGACAAAATTACACATCGATATAAGAATAATCGGAGTGCAATCTATCCGTCACTTTATTAAAGGGAATTAGTGTTATTTAGATATAACATGTATGAAAAAATAAAATGTAAAAGAAGATATGTAAGAATAGATGCACAATCCATATATACATTTTAGACCGCCCAAAATTAATGTTTTTACTAGAAGAATATGAAGAGAAAGTAAACAACGTTGTTCGAATTGAAAATTGCAGTTACCAGCCTAATATTTATATATGGTAAACTCTACTTTGTAATTTATTGTAACATAATTTATGGTAAAATATCTTCATGTTGAGACATGCTATTATTGAATAATAAAGAAGTTTATACGTCATAGATTTATATGAATATATTATTTGTATTTATAAAAATATTCTTTGCTTTATGCATACAGCCAGGTAAAATATACGGCGAGAGGTTATTTGCTGGCCACATCAGATTTTTTTTTTTTGTAATATAAAATGCATTTGCTTAAAATTATGGACTTAAATTAAATAAAGATGGGCATGTTCTTCCATAACGTCCAACTTTCTACGCACACCTAGCATTGGGTTATGGTCTACATCGATATGTATAGTGTCAAATATAATAATAATAATCATAATACTCTTTATTGTTCTACAGGAACCAGTCCCAATTACAGAGCAAATACCATACAAAAAGAATTAGGTTTAAAAATAAATTTAAAGTAAGATTAGTTACAGAATTTTATGACGTTTGTTGCATGCATTTATATCACATATATCATTGTACTGAGATATTTTATTATACATGTTACACATAACAGTGACAGGAGCTTTTGTAGATAAGCTTGTTTTTGCCGATGAAACATAAAATAAGTCTTGATTTCTCGATGCTAGCCTTGGTATACGAAAGTTTAGCTTGTCGCCGTTATTGCATGTCGATCTGTTACTGATTGCAAATTGACGGAATTGAGTAGTATGCTATTGTCAATGCCTCTTTCAGGATAAGAATTGTGTTGCCGTAACCATAGATATTTAGCAAATCTCCTAGAACATTCATCTAGTAGAGGTTTACGACATTCGTATAAAGGGTAGCAAATAATTATACCATATTCTAATTTCGATCTGGTAAAAGTGAAAAATAATGATTTTATAGTTGAAATTTGACGAAAGGATTTGCTGTTTCTTATAACAACACCTATACTTCTGCTGGTTGCCGTAACAGTCTCCCGTATATGTGGAACAAACGTAAGTGAAGGATCGAATGTAATACCTAAGTCTTTGATGGTGAATACTCTTTCTAAATTATGAGAATTAATACAATAATTGAAAGGTAGAACCCCGGTTAACCGAAATAAAGGGGGCGCAGCCGTTTCGGATAACGATTTTTTCGGTTAACCCATTAACATCTAAAAATAGCTTGCATATGTACTAAAATGGGTGTGTAGGGGAAATAAATTATTTTGAAACAATGTACATTACATAATATACATATGTAGTTACAGTTTTTTAGATACAGTACAGTATGTACATAAGTTTTCAGCTTCTTTGATAGCAGCTAATTTATCCGCAATAGAAATCACAACACGCTTCCGCTTAGATGCCATCTCACAACAATATGTAAAGACACACACAAAAAAAAAACTACGTTCCACTCTACTATTCATTTGCGAGCCCCGCGCTACAGCCCGCCTGTGGAATGAAGGAGCCGGACAGTAAGTGGGGTTACATAATCATTCGTGGAACTGATAATTATACGTGGAATTGTTTCGGTTAACCCGGGTTTCGGTTGACCCGAGTTCGGTTAACCGGGTTTTTACTGTAATAATATTTTTCTTTCGTGTATAACTCATTATTTTACATTTTGATAAATTAAGATTTAAATTGTGTTGGATGCACCAATCATGGATTCGAGTCAGATTTATTTGTATTTTACAACAATCATTATAATAGAATAGCTATAATTGAATTTAACAGAAAGTGATTTGTTAAACAGGTAAGAAAATTTGAATCATTTAATTAAATGTGTTTGGTTTTGTTTTAAAACTACATTAATTTAATTATAATTGCTATTGCTCTGATGTTCAGAGAGCAATCGAAAAATTGGCATTCTATTTGTAGTCACACTGTCACTGTATTGCCAGCTAATTAGACAATTATTTCTAAACTTCAATTAATCCTACACTGATTGGTCATTAAGAGAATTTCCCGCTGAAACAGGACCTGCCCCATCATTATTAAAGTCACTTCAGTCTATTATATCTTGCAACAAACTATAAATAAGTATATTTTATAACGTAAAGAAATGAGTAGTCAACAGTAATTTTCATTTCAATCAATAACACCTCTGCCAACTTTCAAAGGTTTTCGTCTTTTAACCACAACAAACGTATCAGTTGTTTCAAAGGTCACTAGTTTCATTCTTAAAAAATCGAGCAAAGATCAAACAAAACAGCAGCACGTGAAATACTCCTCTGGCTCTGTGCCAACTCTGAGCTGTAGGTCAGATGCTCATTCGTAGCGCGGGCTGCAACTTGTTGGACAATGCTGGACAACGTAACGTAACTTAAACATAGCACGGGAAAAATCAACGGGTAAAATTAGATGGGGTTTATGGCAAGTCACTGTCCTCTGCAATGATACGCAATAGATATACCAGGGGAGAACTCAGATGTTTTTTGAAATCGTCAAATATAAAATAATGATTGTTGTTGTATTTGGATTGGAGGTTTCTGGATATGAATCTTCTTCCTGGCGAAGGAAAAGGTATATTTTGCTATTTCGCGTCAAATACGTGCTATTAGACGCGCGCGATGAACGTGCGCTTTTGATACTAATATTCTTTTTTTCCTGAAACGCGAGTGGAGCATCAAATTTTCAATCAGAGCCTTAATTTTGAAAATTCTACTGGATTTCAAATTCTACTAGAATTGAGTTTTCTCTTCAGTTTCTCTAGACATCATATCGGTTCCTTCATGGTCAAACAAACGAATTAATTTAAAGACAAATTCTGCTGCACCAGACTAGTAAAATTTAAAAACTATTCTGAGAAAGAGTGAAGAAAAATCTGGATTCTAGTAAAATTTAAAGTTACAAAATCGAAGTCCAGTACTCTTCGGTCAAGGTCTAGTAACAAGAAAAGGAAATTAGCAACCTTGTACATATTTGCTAAATGAAATTAAAGACGACACACTACGAGGCTTGCCTTTTATATTTCGGGATTCGAGAACCCTAGTGCTGCCATCTGGTAACGTCTCTATCGTAAAGTTTGACATTTATGACGGTATACGTACTCAGAACGTTTTGACGTACGAGCACTATTTGTGGTGTTTACAGTAACTTGAAAAAATTATATCGGCAAAAAATGGAATTAAATCGTAAACATTTTCGTGCGATTATTTTTTACAACTTTCGACTCAACAACAGTGCATCAATAAACTTAATTATTGAGTCAACAACAGTGCATCGATGAACTTGATTATTGACTCAATAACAGTACATCGATGAACCAGTGTTTATCGATGTTTTACCGAAGGTTGTCCAAAATCGGTTGTTGTTCCGAAAAATATTGATGCAGTGCGTAAACTGATACGGCAAGATCGTCATGTGACTTATCGTGAGATTGAGGTATTGGTGTTGGGACCAGCATACATTCAATATTGCATGAACATTTGGCCGTAACAAAGATTTATTCACGTTGGATCCCACATAATTGACAATCGCTCAAAAACAAGTTCGTGACAATTGGTCGCAAGAAATGCTCAAAAAATTCGATCGCGGTGCTTCAAAACATATGTATGATATCGTGACAGACGATGAATCGTGGATCTACGCGTATGAGCCCGAAAGTAAACAGTATTCGATTGTATGGGTCTTCCAAGGCGAACCAAACCCAACTTCGAAGCAAATGGTCGCCTTTTTTTCGGAAAAACTGGACATGTCTCAACCGTACAATTGGTGCAACGTAGAGCGGTCATTTCTGAATGGTACACAACCATTTGTTTGCCACAAATCTTCGAGGAAATAAGGAAAACCAACCGTCGAAGACGGATCATTCTCGACCACGATAATGCGAGCTCTCATACATTGGCTTGAACAAGTGGCTTTTTGAGCAGTCAAAACGTCAATTTGATGAGTCATCCGCCGTATAGTCCTAATTTGGCACCAAATGACTTCTTTTTATTCTCGAACATCAAAAACAAATTGCGAGGTCAACGTTTTTCGACACCTGAAGAAGCGATTGATGCGTTCAAAATGCATGTTTGGAGATACCTCAATCGGAGTGGAAAAAGTGCTTCGAAAATTGGTTCACACGGATGCAAAAGTGTATTGATCGTCATAGAGAATATTTTGAAAAACAAAACCATTTTCAATGATAAATATTTGTTTTTGTTCTCTAATCCTGAAATAGAAAAGGCAAACCTCGTATTAGTTATGAGATATTCTAACCGAGAAAACAGCATTCCATGTAAAGAATACAGAACGCATTGAATTTCATGTCATAAATGCAGAAGAATTTTGCCACCTGCTCAACTAAATCTTCCGCAAAAAAAACGCCTTCCTTCGTGCCCTGTTACTCACACAATGCTCGCATTCAGCCAGGATAGCGCTAGATAGCAAAAATGTAGCGCTGTTTGTGAGTGCTAGATGCGTACTGAACGGTACTTATTTATTAAACTTAGTCCGGAAGCGCTGTTTAAAGGAAGTAAATAATTGACAGTTCTATTTGTATAGTAGAAAGCTTGCAGATTACATTTTTAAATGGAAATTGTTACTTGAACTTTTAGAAGATGCACCAGAAATAAATAAATATTGTTAACCAGTAGTAAATTTGTTAGAAAGTGATGTTCATGCAACCAAAGTTGACGCATGTAGCTGCCCACTAGTTCGCTACATGTTTTAGCGAAGTATTTCTCGCTAACTATTTCTTTTAGCGCTATAGTAGTAGTAACAGTAATGGCCATTTGCACCGCTTATAGTTAAAATCTTAACTACAGGTTAACAAGAAAAGTGCGTATCGAAATTTTGACAGTAATATTTAATAACTCATTTGACATTTCGTTTCGATACGATTTTGTCAACTTAACCAGTAGTTAAAATTTAACTATAAGCGGTGCAACTGGCCATAAAAGATTTTATTTGCCACCGTCCGGTATTAAATTTACAAAAACGTATCAGTATCGTAATTACAATGATAAAATACTCATCTATAAATATGATGTTTACTTTATACATTTTATTTTAAAATCTCTCGCTTCTTGTCCACGTCACATCCGGCTTTTTCTCATGCAATATACTTAGTACAGACTTGGTGTTTCTTAGTTCTTCTTTGCAATCTCTTTTAACATGATCTAGAGTCTCTATGCCAAACAAATTGTACAGCTTCTTTCTTCTGTTGCTTTCCAATAACAATTTTCCATTTTCTTCATTTCCCACTTTGAATTTTGCTATAATTTGGAAGTTTTTGTTATCATGTTGTAGATAATTTGAAAGATCTTCTTGTATTATATACTTGTAGATTGTATTATATCTAGCATTTGTGATTTGTTCTCTTCTTGTCTGTGTTTGTACTTCTTCTTCCCTATTTTTTATGTCTTCTTTTATGTTATATCCTTGAGTCCTTTGCAATTCTACCTCCATAGTTGATTAGCCGTTTCTTTCGTAGAATTTGGATCTTGCATCTTCCCATTCATTTTTGTCTAGATTTATTTTTTCTTTTTTATTGGCACACCCAGCAATGGGTAATATGCCGTGATGAAATATTTATTATTTATTTATTTATTTAAAAAAAATTCAAAAAATAATATTTAGAAGATTTTTTTTCAAGAATCTTCTACTTCCGGTTGTCCAATTGGTACCAAAACCTTTTCAGATCTTCCCATGAATGTCCGATTGGGAAATAAGTAGTTAAGCCAATATAAAGTCTTATAGTTTTTGAGTAATCGTCCTTCCAACATCCTACATACACACATACATCCACACAGAGACAGACATCATCGTAAAAATGTTAAAATCGGATTGTAGGGACCTTAAAACGTGCTTAATCATTAAAATCTGGATATGCGATTTTTAGCATGAATGCAATACCTCTTTTAGCGAGAGGTAAAAAGTGCGGATAACGAATAGGACACAAAAAACATACTTCTTAATTATGATCACTTTGATGATTTAGATTGCGAATCACAGTCCGAAGGAACACGGCTTATGACGTAAAGCTCAAGTAATTGTAATCGGTTATAGGATAGGATGTTCATTGTACTACCCAAAAGTTCTCGTAATACTACCATGGAAATCTATTTAATAACAAGTAGTAAAAACTTAAAAATGTATATTTTAATTTACAATTATCTCGTGATAGGCATGTGTTATATTAATAAATTACGGCACATTTCCTATATCACAAAACATCCAATATAAATACCTTTCAAATATAATATAATAATAGTTTTCCAATGTAAAATATGTAATCTATCGAATAACACATTAACTACACCCACAAATAGAATTAAAACATGGTCCTATTAATATTTTAACAATATAATCTATAACTTTACAAGTTAGCTTAAGCTAGGAATGTGTATTTCAAAGCATGTCCAAGATTAGAAAACAATAGCTTCAAAAACTAGAATGAAACTATTTTTAGAGTACAATTTGCTGATTCTGGAATTCCAATAAAGATTTTTATTAAACTAAACTTTTTGAAGTTAAGACTAAAATTTTACTTCACCAATGGCCTTGTTACCGTAATTAGAGTGAGCATAGATGTAGAATCATAATTTAAAAAAATCTGTTGTGGCCAGCACAATACCTTCCGTCATTCTTGTGTATAATGTATAAATTCCATAATTTTTCTTACAAAAGATTCTAAATTTCCAGTAAAATTATTTCATAAACAAACTATTGAAATTGCACTTGACACTGGCATCTTCTTCTTCTTTAGCTTTTCCCATTCGTTAGGGGTCGCTATTTTTGCATGTCGTTCTCATTCAGTTCCTTTTCTCTCAAAGCTTCCGCAATACAGTCGTTCCATCTTATTTTTGGTCTTCCTCTGTTTCTTTAACGTCCTATTACTAAACTATTCATTCTTGTTCCAATATAATTCTTCATTTCTCCTCATGACATGTTCAAACCAATGTAATCGTCTTTCTTGTATCTTTCTAAAAACTTGTAACACTAGAGTTATTTTCTTACCGTATCTTTCCCTGTATTCCCCAATATCTACTTCAACATCCTCATATCTGCCACATTAATTTACTTTTTATTGATACTGACATCTGTCAATTTGAATTATATGAATATATTACTAGTTCCCAAGTTTGGCATAGCTGACTGAATTATAAAATTTAATTTCTTTAAAATTCTTTAACTCTGTATCTATTGAATATGAAGTATAAATTGTAATCAAATCGTATAGAGAATAATATATTCTTTAAGTTATAATAACGTTAAATGTCAATAAATCAAATTTAACTGTTAAATCTTCAAATGAGACTACTTCCGGTTGACCAATTATAACCAAAATCTAATCAGTTGTTCTTCTGGATGTAAACTTGAGGAATACAAAAAATTATAATTTTTGGAATCGTGGTATTGAAGTTATGGAATCCGGAACTTTTGTCACACACACACAGACACACAGACACACAGACACACGGACACACAGACACACAGACACACAGACACACAGACACACATACATACAGACATCATCGTAAAAATGGTAAAATCGTATTATATGGACCCTAAAACGTGCTTATTCAGTAAAAACTCATCATTGAATTTTTTGACCAAAGACAATACCTTCCTTACCTAAAGGTGACGGAAGGTAAAAATATAAGATATGAATACATTTTTATCATTACACACAAATTTGACATTTTTAAATTAAACAGATCATATTTGGGTTTATAAAAACATTTTCGTAAATACGAACTCAACGTTTGGTCTTTTTACTCACAAAAAAAATGTGACCAGAAAATTACCTCCCGCCAGTTACGTCCTCCACCATAGTATCATATTAGAAAACTGATAATATGGCTGTTCAGTAACGAGTAATATGAAACTTGGTTACCACGACAGTAGTGGTAACCGGGAGAATGAACCAGCAATTCTCTTTGTTATGAATGGAGATAACGATTATCTTCAAATAAGCACATTTTAAATATCAGTTTATTTTATGCTTCTATTTATTATTTACCTATCCATAAAAATTATAGATAAATAATATAAATGAAATAGTTGAAGAATGCGATGGTCTGCAATTATTTTAATAATATAAATTGTGAAAAAATTATATGTGAAGGTATTTTTTAAAGAAAACTATTCAGAGCTTTAAGTAAAGAATTTCTCTACGATATCGGGAATTATAAAAAATGACTATACTCAATTAAATTTATTAATAATAATACAAAGGATATAATTAATAAGCTTTGTAGAATAGAATATAAAAAATCTGCCAAAACTAAAAAAGAAAATATATAATTAGTGAAACGTGATAAGAAGAATTAGTAGTGGTAGTTACAATAAATCAATGTCTACGTGCAGTAATTTACACAACAGGTTAGGTGCAGCAACACGTTTCCGAAAGTTCCTGAATATAATTTGATATATACATATGTATAAAAATTATAAAAGGAGGTAATAAAACGGGTTGAGTTTCGTGAAGAAATATGTATAATAATAAACTGTAAAACCTTTTCTTCACTTATTATTTATTGTAAAATGTACATTTCAACTACTATGTAGTTATCATCAGTTACATAGAAATTTAGTAATTTGTGAGAAGTTTTGATTGCCGCATTGAACAAGTGCAAATAAAACATTGAAAGTATAGAGATTTTCAAGTTAAAAAATATGGAATTATCTTAAAAATATGGACTCTGGGATGATTATTTTATTAATATAAAATATATAGAAAAATTATTAAGGCATGCCTGTAGAACATTCAATAATCTTTAATTTTTATAACATAAATCGCGAAAAAAATGACATTTAAAGGTATTTTTGGAAGAAAAACTATTTTAAGCTTCAAGTAAAGTGCGATTTCCGGTTCTCCGATTTAAACCAAAATATAATGGCTTCTTTCAACATTAGAATAAGGTGGAAATACAAGGTTTCAAATTTTCCGAATGATAGTATTTGAGTTAGAATGTCCAGAAGATTCACACTCTCACACACATACACACACGCACATACACACACACACTTACACACCCACAGAGATCATTGTAAAAATATTAAAATCGGATTATATGGACCTTGAAACGTGGTCATTTATCAAAAATGCGATTTTTAGCATGATCCCCATACCTCCCTTACCAAGAGTAGCGGGAAGTACAAAAGATTCACAATTTCGATTTGCAATTTTACCTTCCGTCACCTTTAGGTAAGGAAGGTGTTGTCTTTCATCAAAAAAATCAATGGTGAGTTTTTAATGAATAAGCTCGTTTTAAGGTCCCTAAGAGAGGACTGTACTACTTTTACGATGATGTCGGTATGTGTGTGTGTGTGTGTGAGTGCGCGTGTGTGTGTGTGTATGTGTGTGTGACGATTGACGATTGTTTCGGCCGCAATAACTCAATTCCAATACTACAATTCTAAAAATCACAATTTTTTCGTATTGCTCATTCTCACATCCAAATGAAGACGATTAGATTTTGCTTACAATTGATCAACCAGAAGCACCATAATTTGAAGCTCTTAACTTAATATAATTTTTTGACATTTTACTTTATTATAAACGTTAAAGAACATTTTATTCCCTATACGATTTCATTGCATTATTTATAAAGAAATTAATTTACATTCAACAATTCAATTACTAAGTGTCAAGTACAATTTACATAATATGTCTGTGAAATAATTTTACTGAAAATACGTTGTTCTATGTTTAACCATGTGAGAGTGGTAACCCTATCTTTAATACAATTGAAATTCTGTGGGAAATCATTGACAACATTTATTTAAATTTATATAAATAATTATTAAAGTAATAAATATGTAACATTGTTTATTTTATGGCTAAATTAGATTTCTTTCATAAATTGTCACTCTTGTTAATTTTTTGAAAGTACTTAATATTGTTATACAGTCGCACTATTTTTGTCGTACCTAACATCTGTATTCAAGTACTTGTAAAATTTAGTATGATACATTTGAATTACTTATTTAACTAACGACTAAGGTTTTATGAATATGTCACCTTTACATAATGTAAGAAGTTTAAAAATATATTGAATATTTAAAATATGAGGGAGTATTTTTTATTAGTTCCTACGGAGTCGCTCTATTTATGTCCGATCTGTACATTAAATTAAATTTAAAAGTGTACGGTCTTCACTGACGAGAAACTTGTAATACAAAGTAGGTACATTTTATACATTTGTTACACAAACAACATATGTTTTTATCTTTCAAAATATTAGCTACTAGCCGCTTTAAAACTAAATATAACTTCCGTTGAGATCTCACAAGTTATTACATTCATAATATTGATACAAAACACAGTGACACATTTATTTATATTTCAGTTTCCGTAAAACAATATCCTCTTCGCCGAATTTCCAATAACTTAATACATATAAAAACTTCATTCATTGCTTATTTATCCACGAAACAGCTTCTGAGAATATCGACTCGAATGAACTCTCCCAGTAGAATCCACTGCCACTCTGCACTAGGAACCCGGGAGGAAACTTCTAGAACCGTCAGTATTTTTATTCTTTGAAGGCCAAGTTCACTCCCAGCTTGGCCTAATATCTTCTAAGCGTTCCCACTTCTCAGAACTGGCTGTTCTTATCTTTAGAAGTTTGTGTCATCAAGTTAATATAGAATGAGAAGACGAAATGGTTACTGGGTGAGCGAAATGTCACTCACTTTCAAAACAAATTAAATTATTATTTTTGTCGTGAAAAACATAAGTTATAGACATTTTTTTTCTTAAAATAAAGTAAATATGTATGTTTCAAAATATTGTCATTAAGATAAAAAAAAATGTTGAAAATAAATCATAAGTTTAGTGTACTTTTTGAGACAGCCTATATATCTCTAAAGTATAATAATATCCTTGTTTATTACAGTTATATAAGTAAATACGTTATTCTCCTGTTTCGAAATTTGTGAACAAATGTTGTTTTCTGTCTCAGCTACTATTTTATTTTAGTAAATTTTCGAAATTTGTGTAAAATTATATTTTGTTTTCATGTTGTACTACTTAAATATAACTACCATATTTCAGAGCTGAACTTATTTAATATTTATAACTTTTTCTAGAATTTCAACTTATTTATACAAGGGTCGCGCTAGAATTATTGAGAATAAGACACATGGTTACATTTTTACCTCTCGCTAAGAGAGGTATTGGATTCATGCATAATCGCATATCCAGATTTTAATGATTAAGCACGTTTTAAGGTCCCTACAATACGATTTTAATATTTTTATTTGTGAGGGTGTATGTGTGTGCATGTGTGTGTGTGTGCATGTGTGTGTGTGTGGATGTGTGTGTGTGTATGTATGTGTGTGTATGTGTATCGGTTGGGAGGACGATTTCTCAAAATCTATAATACTTGATATCTGTTTAACTACGTATTTCTCAATTGGACATTACTGGGAAGAGCTGAAAGGGTTTTGGTAATAATTGGACACCCGGAAGTAGCAGATTCTTAAAAAATATCTTTTAAATATTATTTTTTGAAATATTTTGTTTTTGCTTATTCAAGAAGATTCTCTACCCGATGCATATACATATTTTATTATATCTTTTATAGATTTAGAGATAAATAAATATAAGGTATATAATAATCTGTTGTAATAAATCTCACAGCACAAATAATGTCATGGAAACCAATTGAAAAATTAAAATGTTGTCAGTGTTTGTCAGTGTCAAAAATCCATAGACATTACTGAAGATTTTTGTGGGAAGTACACACATTATATCATTTCTCATTATATTAATAGTTAAATATTTTAAATTATAGGTATAGTACATATACAAATACTACCATTCCCGACAATGAATTGGAAACATTTTGAAAAATTAGAAGAGGACAAAATTTCTTCATAGAATGAATTTAAAATTAAAAAAATCTAATTATAAAGTATAGATGTAAGTAGAATTTTTGGTGCAGAGTGTAGGTATACAAGAAATGTTAAATACAATAGGGCTTTGTTGGCCTTGAAAAGCAGATATGGGGGCCCGTGTTAGAATGATAGCTAGTAATTATGTATATACATGTCAAGCATCATAATTTCTCATTCTAAATTTAGTGATCTTCCAATTCCATGTGGTTTACTTTCCTAAACAAGTAAATTCCACACTCCTGGTGACAAACTACTTGAATTTAGAAAATCTTGAAATTTTGAATAAAAAATTCTAATATTTGACATCTATGTACATAATTACTAATTGTCATACTGAGACGGGCCCCCATATCTGCTTGTCAAGGCCAACAATGTGACATGACTGCTCGCGCCGTATACCTATGTAACCAAAAACGGAAGTGGCGAGAAGTATTGTGCTGGCCACAACAGATTTTTACGGCAGATTTCACCACCGATTCGTAAACCGTTGCCTTGCTAGGAGTTTAAAAACTAACTAAATTGATACTTATACATTTTGGATTTCACCAAACAAATGCCCAGCTAGGATTTACTTACGTATATACTCTATTTCACCTTACCAATTCAGTATTGTAGAAAATAGGGCATAGTTTTGAACTCTCTGAGTGGCTACAATTGGAGCCAATAATTTTTTCACATAGAATTAGAATGCCGTGAAAGAAATATGTGAATATTTTGTTTGTCTTGGCATTTATGATCAATTATGAACAAAATATTCCCTTATTTTTATCAGGGCGCTCTGATTCTTTGTAACAAAAATAACATGTATTCAATTTTTCATTCGTGACACTCTTATTATAACCATATTTAATCGAATTAGTATAACATTTCATATACATTTTGCTTAAAAATTTGTTATGTAAGGGTATAAAAATATTATATCACTGAATTCAGAATTAAATTCTCCACCGAATCAGCTATTAAAAAATATTTATGGTTTCATTTAAAACAAAAATGTTTGGTCCGTATTTTGAGAACCACTCACCGACAAAAAAATTCTTTTTTTTTTAATTTGTCTTGTAAAATTATAGAACTCGAGATAGCAAGAATGGCCCATTTAAAATGAACACCTGTATAAATTGCTGTCACCTAATCAAACGGAAATCTTTTTACATAACCATTTTTCATCACAAAATTTAAAATAATTTGTTCTTTCTTTTCTATCATGTGCACGGCTTTCTATTTCTTATAACTATCAAAATATTCAACAAACTTGTACAATTTTGTGTCAGCCATCAAATGTTAGGAAATGCTTAGCTATTTGGTCATCGAAATACAGATACGAAGCCAGATAATTCCTAAATCAAGTAGGCAATGCTTAGCGATTGATGAAAACGAAATGTTATCACATAATGCGTATATGCTGCATTACTTAAATTTTAGGAATCAGTAGTGAAATTGGCCATTCGAATTTTATTTTAAATATTTTAAAAGTAGCTTGCTTCAATAATAAATACATTGTAGGCTCTGGTTTCGTGAGCGAATGGATAGAACAACGGCTCTACTCATGAGCACGCTAGGGGTCCCGGCGTTGAACCCACTTTGTAATTGAGATTTAATTCATTTGAGTGGTTTAAAAAAATACACTTCACCATTCTTTCCTTCCACGTCTTAAAGTGCACCACAGGGGTCAATTTAGTGCCATTAAAATCCGAAGTAATTTTTGGCGTCGGTCGGGATTGAACCCGGATCCCCAAATTCGCGACCAGACACTCAGGCACAGGACCACGAGACCCCATATTTTTTTAAAATCCAAAAATGCTTTTAGGATAATTCCATATTTTTACTCTGAAGGATACGTCACTAAAACTGTTTAACAAAGTTCTATCTTAACTTTCGCAACTTAATTTCATATGATAGACAAGTATCTTTAAAATGATGAGCAAATTTGTTTTTTCCACGGCTTGTCTGATTTTTTTTTCAATAATTCTAGCGTAACCCTATTATGTATTTGTATATTCGTATAAATTACGAGTATGTATAATATTTATGTATTACAGGTATAATTTACAGATTTTGCTTCGAGGTGTAAACGCTAACATACAGTGGGCCTTAAATATTAGTTACGCTTCAGATACATATAAAATTTATATAATGGAGGGCACAATGACTACTTGCATGTATGCTTAAAGACTTACTTTCAGAATTTTTTTGAGATTAACAATAAATTCCTAACTACAGTATTACAAGCCTCAGGTAGGTTGTAAATGAATAATTTTAGCCTTAAATGAAACACACGTGGTCAATTATGTTCAGTTGTACATAAAGTTTTTTTCATAGTTGGGTGTGGGATTTCCTTTCCTGAAGGTTAATTTTTAATCCATTTCATCTACTTCTGTCTGTCCTTCTGCCATCTTTTTCATATCTTTCAATTTTTATCGCTCTCATTTCCGAGTTTTGCTATTCTTTCCTTCCTTTGTTATCCTATCTTTCTCTTCCGATTTTTTCTTTTTGTTCATATACTTCCAGCTTCTATTTTTTACCTTCCTTCACCTATAAGTAAAGAAGGTATTGATAGTGAGTTTCTAATGAATAAGCACGTTTTGGGGTCCCTAGAATCTAGAATACGAATTTACTATTTTTACGATGATATCTGTATGTATGTGTACGCGTCTGTGTGCGTGTGTGATTTCAAAAATTATAATTTTTTCGTATTCCATATGCAACCGCGATTAGAATTTGGTTATACTTGGTCCACCCTAATTTGCAATTTTCAACAGTTTTTCTTGAAAAAACAGTTATATATCATTTATTGACATATAATGTTTATAAATTTTAATTATGTTAGTCTTTATATGATGTGATTGCATTTTCTACTTCATATTCAATAGATATAGAGTTCAAAAATTATAAAGATATTAAATTTCATCATCCAGCTATGGTTAGCCATGGAAACTGCTAATATATTTAGATAATGTAAATTGACAGATGTCGATATCAATGAAAAGTAAATGATTTGGCACAGATGAGGGTGTACAGATAGATGTTGGGGAAGACACGGAAAGATACGGTAAGTGATGAAAGAATAAGGGAAATAACTCGAGTGTTAGAAGTTTCTAGAAAAATACAAGAGAGACGATTACATTGGTTTGAACATGTCATGAGGAGAGATGAACATATTGAAAAATCTGATGTGGCCAGCACATAACCTCTCGCCGTATATTTTACCTGGCTGTATGCATAAAGCAAAGAATATTTTTATAAATACAAATAATATATTCATATAAATCTATGACGTATAAACTTCTTTATTATTCAATAATAGCATGTCTCAACATGAAGATATTTTACCATAAATTATGTTACAATAAATTACAAAGTAGAGTTTACCATATATAAATATTAGGCTGCTAACTGTAATTTTCAATTCGAACAACGTTGTTTACTTTCTCTTCATATTCTTCTAGTAAAAACATTAATTTTGGGCGGTCTAAAATGTATATATGGATTGTGCATCTATTCTTACATATCTTCTTTTACATTTTATTTTTTCATACATGTTATATCTAAATAACACTAATTCCCTTTAAGAAAGTGACGGATAGATTGCACTCCGATTATTCTTATATCGATGTGTAATTTTGTCAATATTTACAACTTACTTGAGAAGAATTTGATAGCTTTTTCGCAATTCAAAGTTACTCTAGTCTATAGTACTGGTGTACATTGTCCCATAATGTTAGAAACAAATTTCAGTCCTTCAACCTAGACTTGTCATCTCCATAATAGTCACAGATCAAGAACTAAGGGATTCTCCAAGTACATTTTTCTTTCATTACTCATTATTTCTGACACTGACATTTATCTGTCAGTTACAAATAATTTAAATTATCAACTATTTTTCATGGCATTCTTTCGGCTGTCAAATTTATTACAACAGATTATTTTATATATTATACTTCTTTTATCTCTAAATCTATGGAATATATAATAAAATATTTAAATGTATCAGATAGAGAATTTAATTTTCTTTAATATTACCACGAAAAATTTTCAAAAAATAATATTTAGAAGATTTTTTTTCAAGAATCTTCTACTTCCGGTTGTCCAATTATTACCAAAACCTTTTCAGATCTTCCCATGAATGTCCGATTGGGAAATACGTTGTTAAACAAATTTTAAGTCTTATAGTTTTTGAGTAACCGTCCTTCCAACATCCCACACACACACATCCACACACACACACACACACACACACACACACACACACACACACACACACACACACACACACACACACACACAGACATCATCGTAAAAATGTTAAAATCGGATTGTAGGGACCTTAAAACGTGCTTATTCAATAAAATCTGGATATGCGATTTTTAGCATGAATGCAATACCTCTCTTAGCGAGAGGTAAAAAAGAATGAATAGCTTAATAATAGAACGGGCAAGAAATAGAGGAAGACCAAAGATAAGATGGAAGGTCTGTATTGCGGAAGACTTGAGAGAAAAGGAACTAAATGAGGATGACAGGCAAAACAGAAATAAGTGGAAGAAGAAAATAAAAAATAGAGACCCCTAACGAATGGGAAAAGCTAAAAAAGAAGAAGATGCCAGTGTCAAGTGCAATTTGCATAGTTTGTTTATGAAATAATTTTACTGGAAATTTAAAATCTTTTGCAAGAAAATTTATGTGTGGAATTGTACATAATACACAGGATTGACAGAAGGTAATGTGCTTGAGGAATACGAAAAAATTATAATTTTTGGAATCGTGGTATTGGAGTTATGCGATTCAAAACGATCGTCACATACACATACACACACACAAACACGCACACACATAAACACACATCATCGTAAAAATAGTGAATTCGTATTCTAGGGACCCCAAAACGTGGTTATTCATTAGAAACTCACTATCGAATTTTTTGACCAAAAATAATACCTTTCTTAGCTAGAGGTGACGGAAGGTAAAAATCAATGATATCACAACTTTGAAATTTAAATTATATGTCTAAAATTAATAAAGAAGAAAATAGCCATGATCTTATAATTATCATGTGCATTTGTTTTGTATATTTAAGTTACATTACATTGTTATAAAATTGTAGCAAAATTATTGCTATGATCTTGAAAATAAAAATATTTTCAATAGAGAATTTCTCGTATTAAATTTTACATAATAGATAAAGTTGCATGCAACTAAATTTATATCTCATATACTTAATAGTTTCATATATCTTAGCTTACAGTTATGTAACTATATATTGCATGTATACGTATACTTGTATGAGTACAAATAAAATATGTAAATGGACAGACATGATTGGCTTACATGTATTGCAATAAGGATATTTTATAACTTTGTTTCATATCTTACAATTTAAATTCAGCAGCCATGAGTAACCCAGGAATAGGAATGAAATATGGCGAAACATTAAAAATTTGTTATATTTCATCATCAAAATCTGGAAAATATTGTAGCACCTACTCTGAATAGTTCTCAAAATACGGGGTGCAACTTTCTTATTTTAAATGGCAACCATTTTTTTTTTTTATTTGCTTATTCGATTCAGTATTTTTGTCTGAATTCAACGATATCCATATGTAATACCCTAATATTAAAAAAATATTTAAGAAAATTGAAAATTAAAAATGTATCATTTTTATTTAAATATGCCTATATAAAGAGTGCTATGGAAGAAAACAAATAATTTAAATGCCGAAATAATTGCAAAAACTGTAATAATTTTCTTTAATTTGTGAATAATTATTAGTTAATAAACAAGATACAATATGAAGACAAATAATTTATAAAAATTGTTCAAAATTGCCACCATTGACATGATTACAAAGTTCTAATCGTCTTAATAACCTATTTCTCACTAATCGCAGTGTTCTCCCGTCAACATTATTAACAACAAATTCAATATTATTTTTTAATTCGTTTAAATTATTGTGAACGGTGTCATAAATTTTATCTTTTAAATATCCCCATAAGTAAAAATTTATTTATTTTTCAAAATTTGATGTACTGAGCCTTTACTTATTCAACAGCGGCCCCTTCTCATGGAATGTCTTGGATTGTTATTATTTATAAATGCAGAGGTATTGGAACCTACGAAAGTAATTATAAGCCGGCACTTGTCGCTCCCGATACAACTAACTGTATATGTTTACATTTATACCGGGTGGCGCTCGAAGTCCGTTACATAGGCATTTAACATGGGAAATAAGAATAATTTTAATATTTGCCTCCCATTAAAACTTGTTGTAGTAAAACTTTGCACACATGTTTGGGAACACTTATTGCATTATATCAATAACAAATCGTTTAAAATTAATAAATAATAATTAAGAGAAATAAGAAAATGTTTTAGCAATTTTAAAATAATACTTATTATCACTCATAAAAGGATGATTAAGTCATAAGCGACCGCAGCACAATGGTAACGTGCTTGCTTCTTGTTCCAAAGGTACTGGGTTCAAACCTAGAACACCTCCCTAATTTTTTTAATTTTTACTATATATATATATTTGTGTTTTTATTTGTTTTAATTTTTTATTTATTTTTATTTGTTTTTAATTGGTAACATTAAAACTGCATCTAAAATTAGAATAAATAAAAATATAAAAAAATTAAAGAGGTGTGTTAGGTTTGAACTCAGTACCTTTGGAACAAAAAAGCAAGGACGTTACCATTTTACTATGGTCACTAATAGGTTAATGATTCTTTTATAAGTGATAATAAGTATTAGGTACTTGCTAGAACATTTTTTTTATTTTCCTTAATTATTCTTTATTTATTTTAAACAATTTGTTATTAATATGATGCAATAAGTGTTCCCAAACAAAGTTTTATTACAATAAGTTATAATGGGAGGCAAATATTCAAATTATTCTTATTTCCCATGTTAAATGCCTATGTAACGGCTTTCGAGCGCCATCCTGTATATATATATATATATATATATATATATATATATATATATATATATATATATATATATATATATATATAACATGGGAAATCAGTTTTTCCTTGCGCAAAAGTTCCCAAATTATTTTAGACAAAAATACTTCAAATAAATGTTGCAGAGAATTAAATTTTGCACCCGAATTAGTAATAAGATTTTATTTGTAACACTAGAGTTATTTCCTTACCGTATATTTCCGTGCCTTCCCCAACATCTACTTCAACATCCTCATCTCTGCCACATTCATTTACTTTTTATTGATATTGACATCTGTCAATTTGAATTATTTGAATATATTAGCAATTTTCATGGTTGGCATAGCTGGCTGATTTATGAAATTGAATATCTTTATAATTCTTTAACTCTATATCTATATGAAGTATAAAATGCAATCAAATCGTATAGAGAATAATATATTCTTTGAGTTATAATAACGTTAAATGTCAATAAATCATATTTAACTGTTAAAATCTTCAAATGAGGCTATTTACGGTTACCAATTATAACCAAAATCTAATCACTTGTTCTTCTGAATGTAAACTTGAGGAATACGAAAAAATTATAATTTTTGGAATCGTGGTGTTGAAGTTATGCGATCCGAAACTTTCCTCACACACACACACACAGACACACATACATACAGACATAATCGTAAAAATGGTAAAATCGTATTATAGGGACTCTAAAATATGCTTATTCACTAAAAACTCATCATTGATTTTTTTGACCAAAGACAATACCTTCCTTATCTAAAGGTGACGGAAGGTAAAAAATTATTCACAATCATTATAGTAATGTGTCGATTCCTAACCTTTTAGTGGTTAGAAAACACGTCATTCCTAACTGCAAAGACAATCTCTTGAATGGAAAATAACAGATTTCACTTCCATCCCATGGGTTGCAAATGTTTATGTAGAGGTTGCCTAGCAAGATTGTTATAGATCCCTATAATAAAATAGGCTAAACAACTATCAAAAAATATTAATAAAATTAAAGGTTATAACTCATTGATTTATTCTGAAAATGAATGATTTAAAAAGAGGATGATTGCGAATAAAATTGTATACTTACCTCGGTGGGAGTGTCATTACGGCCTCACTCTGTACCCCTTATTGTACTACATATTTATTGAATTTTTAAAATAAATTGGTACTTTTCGAGCAAAATCCAAAGTGAAGAAACTCTAATGTCAGTGATAAATTTATTCATATTTTACTTCCTTCTTTGGTACAACCGGGTTCAATATTCCCAATTATTTATTTATGAAACAAAACACATTTTGAGGGTGGAGAATTTTCCACTTATATTAAAAACTTTATAATTATGCCTGCTATAAGATTTTAAGTAGGTTTCCTAGTTCATGGTTCATATTTGTGAGTCAAATTTCAAATTAAATTATGGAAAGACATTAAATTAAAAAGTAAATATTCAAATATATTACGTAGATTTATTTATTATTTATTGATTATTTACCTCATGTCAGATAAACTAACAAGTTTTTCATAATTACGTAAACAATTATACTAACAAATTCGTTACCAACGGGAAACTATCGTTGAAAATTCTTCAATGCATTTATCGCTGATAAATTCTCATTGCTATGGAGAAATATGTACACAAATAATTTTCTAAAATATAAAAATATCCTTAACAAAATATTTAAAATAATTTCCTTAATAGTTAAAACTTTCATTGTTTAAATTTAAAAGAAAATTCATACGATAAAATACCGCTACGACTTTCTTTATATTAGCAAATGAGATTTAATGGAACAACTGACTCTCATAATGTTATTAGGTAGTAAAAAAAATGTTTTCATTAATCATATATTAAACCACTAAATTATTGTTATTACAGCAACACTTTAATAAAAAAAAAACTGATGTGGCCAACACAATACCTCCCGTTTAATTTAATTTTTATGCATGTAAATACTTAAAATTTAATTAAATTGAAATACCGGATTCGATCCCGACCTACACCAAATATTTCGAATTTTAAATGACACAAAAATGACCCCTGTGATTTATTCTCCACGCCAGCAATAAGTGCTCGTGAGGTAACACCTGGTAAACGCTCACACGGTACAAATATGTCATCATCGTTACCGAAATTTGTGTACAAAGCAGATTGGCAGACCCAGCAATGGGTAATATGCCGTGATGATATATTTATTTTATTTATTTATATATTTACCTATATTCATTGCTGGCGAGGCGAGTGCATCCCAGGGGTCAATATTTGGCATTGGTCGGAATCGAACCCGTTCTCCAGATTCGCGTGAAATGACGCCTGGTAAACGCCTGCACGGAACAAATATGTCATCATTATTACCGACGTCTGCATACAAAGCAGATTGGCTCACCCATCAATGGGTAATATCTTACCTATATTTTTACATATTTTTATACTGAAACTGTATTAAATTCCTTTCCATATAATTATTGTTCCATTTACTAATTTCTTTTTAAAACGTTAATATTATTATTTGAAATGTTTAGTTTGTTGACAGTGACATATATCTGTCAGTTACAAACATTTGAGATCTGTAACCATGAGTTGTGTTTAAAGCGTAGGGTCCGGGATTAAAATTATAGTTTTATAAATTTATCCATAAAGTATATAGAAAAAGTATTAATGCAAACCTGTAGAAAATTTAATAATCTTTAATTTTTATATAACATAAATCTCGAAAAAATAACATTTAAAGGTATTTTTCGAAAGAAAAAAAAAGTATTTTGAGCTTCCAGTAAAGTGCCATTTTTGGTTATCTAATTTACTCTAAAATCTAATGGCATCTTTCCATATAAGAGTAAGGTAGAAATACAAGGTTTCAAAATTTTCTGAACGATAGTATTTGAGTTAGAGCGTAAAGAGGATCCACACACACACACACACACACACACACACACACACACACACACACACACACACACACACACACACACACAAACACCGCATACACACACACAAACACTCACACACACACACAAACACACACACACACACACACACACACACACACACACACACACATACACACAGACATCATAGTGTAAATGTTAAAATTGGATTGTAGGGACCTTAAAACGTGGTCATTTACCAAAATCTCGATATGCGATTTTTAGCACGATTCTTATACCGCCCTTACCAATGGTAGCAGGAGGTAAAAATGGTATAGGACTCCATTATTAGCGAAGTCCACTGTTTGAGAAGAAAATCATCACTTTGTCACAGAATTTTAAAAAAAAATATGGCTTAAATAATACAAACTTTCGAAAACTATAAGTTTTCGATATTTTCATAATTTCTGCCGTTACAAAGCATACACAATTTTGCATGTTGATTTAGAAATTCAGATGCAAATTTTATGCTCTACAATTTTTATTTAAAACTTTTTCACCTAAAATAATTACAGAAGCAGGAAATTACTAAAATATAATTTTACATGTTAAAGTCCTGTGTTCGAAAATTCCAGTTACCACCTTATATAAAGCACTCCATAAATTATACGGGATAGATACTCGTAATATTAAAAAAAACTGTTTTCTCATGTTAAATTGCTGTCCAGATTTTTATATTAAATATTTAAATATATCGGCACCAATTAAAATATGTTACACAATTCCAAAACAGTCTACCGATGCCGATTATAGTTACTCTAATATTCGTAGCTGGAAATTTGGACCGTATGCACGGTAATAATTCCCAGTTCGCCCCTGGCCGTAATATTCTATTTATTGCCATTTTAATCAATTTTCATCTTATTTTCTTTTCCAACCATCCATTTCTTTCTTCCCATTTAACCAGCACAAAACATTGCAATCGTTTTGGCTCGTATCCAATAAGCTTGGAAAAAGCGTAGTATTTGAGCATATAGCACTCGTGTGTAACTAGCCCAAGTGTTTGACTTGACTAGCATAGGAGCGGTAAGTGGACACTGCTGTTCTTTGTTCTAACTCAACTGACATATGTGTAGCACATATGTACAAGGCGGTGCGTTTGAACTCTGAGGTCAAATGTGAAAGATTTAGGACAAATGCACCTACGTTCATTCCACTACATTTTTAATAGGTGTCACTTTTTTCTAATAATAGTTATTTGTGTTCGACCGGGCTTATTGATCTCTTTATGCTTCATTTGAAGGTTTAATGGTGTATTTATAACCAATTTGGAGCTTGCTTAATTTAACTTGGAAATAGGGAATTATAGCTCAATCGAATCGAGAAATTAATAAAAAATAGTGACAGTATATGCTTAGCAGAGCTGGGACCAGTACTCGGAAAAAATATTTAAGTACTAAATACTTACAACAAAAGTATTTAAATACTAAGTAAAGTAATACTTTAAGTACTTTTTTACCTACTTACAGTACCAGTACTAAGTATTTTTTATGAAATCAGTTACAATATTTAAAAAAAATTATCGAATTTAGGTATATCACTGTCGTCTAAACAGTTAAAGTAGCCCACTAATTTTGAAGTACTATGTACCTATTTAAAAAATGAATACCTTTGTGGGACAAGTGATGAAGTTTGTTTACGTGCGTGTAAAAAAGGCTTCACGCATATAAAATGTTTTAAAATAAACTCCATAAAACATGCATTTTACGCATCGCTATTAAAAGTCAGACTTCACATACTGCGATTAATGTGTGTAGCTACTATTTCACGCAATGGAGTAGAAAAATGTTTTATTTAGTTCTATAATATTGATGAGCAAGTAAAATTATCCTTTAATAAATAAGTTCAAAATATTCATCATAATATACTGCATTACGTCTCGAGTTATCTTTATTTACGTCTTCAACTATTTGATTAAAACTGTAGATAGCGAAAACTTTAGTACTTTCCTATACTTGCTCAAACCCGTGTTAACAGTAGTGCACAGAACACACAGCAATATGTTCTTGCGTATGCGTGAACTATTTAGTATTTAAAGTATTTTAGTTACTTTAAATAGTTTTGGATACTTTAAGTACCAAAAAGTATTTGAAGTACTTTTATGAAAAAAAGTATTATAAGTACAGTACTAAGTACTAAATTTCAAAAGTATTTTAAGTAAAGTATTGTAAATACTGGATGTATTTAAAGTAATACTTCCAGTACTTTTATTTTAAGTAGTTCCCAGTTCTGATGCTTAGTAATGAATATTAGTAAAGAAATAAAATGATATAATTGAAATACCTTGGAAATGTAGACTTATACAGTGTTATAATATTAATTTATTGTTTACATGCCGTCACATTTCGGTAAGGAAGGTATTGTCTTTGGTCAAAAAAAATGTTGATGAGTTTTTCATGAATAAGCACGTTTTAGGGTGCCTGGAAAACAATTTTACTATTTTTACGATGACGTATATATGCAGACGTGATTAGATTTTGGTTATAAATGGTCAATTGGAAGTACCCTTATTTGAAGATTTAGCAGTTTTTCTTGAAAAAACGCTGTTAAATATCATTTCTTCACATTTAATGTTATGATAATTATTAAAGAATATATTATTCTTTATACGATTTGATTGCATTTTATGCTTCATATTCAATGGATTTAGAGTTAAATAATTATAAAAAATTCAGTTTCATAAAGTAGCCAGCTGTGCTATAACAATGGAAACAACTAGGTACTATATGAAGAAAATTTTGATTGACAGATGTCAGTATCAAGTGCAATTAATATACGAACCCAATCACATAATAATTCGGCCAGTTTACATTTTCATCAATTTTTAAAATCTAGACAAATGGTTAGAAATTTCTGCAAAATTCTTTCAGCTATTTTAAATACAGAGTTAAAACTTAAAAAGCTGTGGGCCAAACGATTGGTGATAATAAGTTCGACCGGCATTTAAAGGTCATCTTTTAGTCCAGATTTGGCTTGTACCGCGACCCTTTACTTTTGGCGCAATGAAAAACAACTTCGTAAAAATCCGGTGTATACAGTAAAACCTACCTTGGAAGAAATATAGGACAATACTAACAGGAAAATGTGCAGGGCTTAGGGATACAATGCCTAATAGAATTAAAGCTGGTATTACTAATAAAGACGATGTATCCCAATATTAAATGGCGGAATGCTTGAGTAACATATTCAGTTTTTTTTTTAAAGTTTAAAATCTATATTTTAAACTAATCGAACGAAATTTATAGAAATTTCTCACCATTTGCACAGGTTTTATAATTTGTTGCAAATGTTAACTGGCCGAACTAATATGTTTGTGTTTTTACTAGAAATATAGAATTTTTTGCAGGAAACTTTCTGTATGGAATTTATTCAAAATACATAGAACTGAAGGGAGGTAATATGCTGGTCACATCAGATTTTTATAAATATAATTTAGAAATAGCATATATTTCAAGAACATTTAGGTCCACGAAGAAAACAGTTTGATATGAAAACTTATATTCGTGACGTCACATCTATTTTTTCAAACTTGTGTGGACCATACCCTCGTTTATTAATAGGAATTTTTCACCGGATTTTCACCAATAGTCTTACTTTTACTTATAGTTTCCGCTGGAATTATAAAAAAGGTGGAATCCCCCATTGTGATGGATTAAATTTTTTGTCATTTCAACTACAATGTAAAATATACACGGTGCGTGCACTGAAAAACGGCTCCTATTGTCTACGAATTTGGATTGCATACGTTAGCAATTAGATGGGTGAAATCACTATACATACTTTCTTTTGTTGGTTTCACTGTAATATTAGATTCAGCGTAAAAGTTAGTTTGGCTTGAAGCTAGATGTGCTAAAAATTGATAAATCTGGTTCCACTTTTTGAAGCACCGCACATACAATTTTACAACAAACAAAAAAAAATGTCCTGAGAGGTGTCATCTTATCTAATTAGTTGGGATTAAAATATCTGACCTCCTGACCCTTGGAAATTGGGAGAAATGGGTAGTTTCTCTATTATCAATTTTAGACCTATAGCCTATATCAAGCGTTAGCAACCTATGACCCGCGGGTCATCAAGTGACCCATTTGATAATTTGAAGTGACCCATTTGAATTCTGAAAAGCACCTATGGTCTTACAGCATTTAGCAATAATTTGTATACATTCTGATTTGCAAAAAAGTATAACATGTATGTTCAATAAATTTGAGAAAATACCCACTGATCCGAAGTTGGTTTCATCGGAAGCGAGTAGCAATATCATCGTTGAATATTTAAATGAAATGAAGTATATATGTTCATATTTTCTGAAAGTAATTTAAATTGGCTTTACAGTGATGTCAAATATTTGCATTTTCATCAAAAACCTAGTTATTAATTTTTCAAACTATGAAACTTTTAATGCAATATTAGTTTGCCATGATATTTATACTTTCTTTGTTTGAAAAAAACAGTTTGACATTTACCTGTTGAATCATTTGTTTCCCGTTATTTCGATTTGTACTGTTTTAGATTCAAACGAGTAAAATCAATTTTATTTTATTTATTCGCCCTCTAAAGCGGGCGCAATGGTGTACTATACAAAAGAGTCAAATTTTAACTATCTTGGATAAGAATGCAAAAATATAGCTAAATTAATGAAAGATTTTTGTTTAAATATTAATTAGTTCGCGAAGTACATGTGATTGAATTCAATTAATAATTAGGATGACGTATCAGGTCTTTACAGTTTGATAGGTTGCCTGATTGGTAAAAGCGAGAGTCGCGTGCTTGTGGTGCCCGCCTATCGAGAATTCATCAATGAAGAAACACTTGCGCCAAACTGTTTCAATTTTCTATAATTTATTAGGAAAAAATCTGATGTGGCCAGCACAATACCTTCCGTCAATCCTGTGTATTATGTATAAATTCCATAATTTTCCATAAATTTTCTTGCAAAAGATTCTAAATTTCCAGTAAAATTATTTCATAAACAAACTATGCAAATTGCACTTCACACTAACATCTTATTCTTCTTCTTTAGCTTTTTCCATTCGTTACGGGCCGCTATTTTTTATTTTATTCTTCCACTCATTTCTGTTTTGCGTGTCGTTCTTATTCAGTTCCTTTTCTCTCAAGTCTTTCGCAATACAGTCCTTCCATTTTATCTTTCATCTTATTCTGTTTCTTCAACCTTCTATTACTAAGCAATTCACTCTTCTTCCAATATATTTTTTATCTCTCCTCATGATATGTTCAAACCAATGTAATCGTCTCTCTTGTATCTTTCTAGAAACTTCTAATACTAGGGTTATTTCCCTTATTCTTTCATTTCTTATCGTATTGAAAACAGGCAATCAGAAGTAAAATTTGTTGAACGACTTTGCTGGCCTAGCATTTGCTTGATTTGATTGCAAGCAATCCAAGCGCCAAATTTCGCTTGTCTTGCTAACTTATGAAATATAATGGCGGGAAATGCAAATTATACATATATGAATTTAACTTGTACCGTTTCTATCTCATTTGATGGTGTGTTTATATCAATTACATGTCAAAAATAAATAATCGAATTAAATGTGAAGACTGAACTCCTCCTAGAATTTTATTTAATCAACCTCTTCATCAGATAAATATGAGAATGGCTGTAACAAATTTAATAAATTTATATGAGCATATTATTTACACCTATTTAAAAAATCTGTTGTGGCCAGCACAATACCTTTCGCCACTTCCTTTTTTTTGGTTACAGAAGTATAAGGCACGAACAGTCATGTTACTTTGTTGGCCTTAACAAGCAGATGTGGGGGCCCATTTCAGAATGATAATTAGTAATTATGTACATAGATGTCAAATGTCAGAATTTTTCATTAAAAATTTCAAGATTTTCTAAATTCACGTAGTTAATTTGTCACCAGGAGTGTGGAATTTACTTGTCGAGGAAAATAAACCACATGGAATTTGAAAATCTGACATGGGCCCCATATCTGCTTGTCAAGTCACATGACTGCTCGCGCGCTAATGTATTTAACATTTCTTGTATACCTACACTCTACACCAAAAATTCTACTTACATCTATTCCATATATTTAGATTATTTTAAATTTAAATTCATTCTATGAAGAAATTTTGTTCTACTCTTCCAATATTTCGAGATGTTTCCAATTCATTGTGGGAAGTAACAGTATTTCTGAAGGGTATGTATAATATACCTATAATGTTAAATATTTAACTATTAATACATTAAGAAATAATATAATGTATGTACTTTCCAAAAAAAGTCTTCAGTAACGTCTCCGGATTTCTGACACTGACATTTATCTGTCAGTTACAAACAATTTAAATTCTCAACTATTTTCCATGGCATTCTTTCGGCTGTAAAATTTATTACAACATATTATTTTATATATTATATTTCTTTTATCTCTAAATCTATAGCATATATAATAAAATATTTAAATATATCAGACAGAGAATTTAATTTTCTTTAGTATTACCAAGAAAAAAAATTAAAAAATAATATTTAGAAGATTTTTTTTCAAAAATCTTCTACTTCCGGTTGTCCAATTGTTAAACCTTTTCAGATCTTCCCATGAATGTCCGATTGGGAAATACGTAGTTAAACAAATATAAAGTCTTATGGTTTTTGAGTAATCGTCCTTCCAACATCCCACACACACACACACATACACACACACACATACACACACACACACATCCACACACACACACACACACACACACACAGACATCATCGTAAAAATGTTAAAATCGGATTGTATGGACCTTAAAACGTGCTTATTCAATAAAATCTGGATATGCGATTTTTAGCATGAATCCATTACCTCTCTTAGCGAGAGGTAAAAAACGAAAGGCTCAGGGTTTGTGGGCGTGAGTTTTGTATATTAGATTAGGTTATGTTTAGAAAAGTACACAAAATACCTACTTGATTAAAATCGTTTTCACTATTTTAAATGTTATACAACTACAATTTTTTTAATGCATTTAATATTTTTACAGTGATAAATTAGTGTCAATATCATTTTCAACACGTGTAAAAATTATGAACTAAAAAATTAACACAGGTGTAGTTTTTTACTGTAAAATATATTTTTACCTCTCGCTAAGAGAGGTATTGCATTCATGCTAAAAGTCGCATATCCAGATTTTATTGAATAAGCACGTTTTAAGGTCCCTACAATCCGATTTTATCATTTTTACGATGATGTCTGTGTGTGTGTGTGTGGATGTGTGTGTGTATGTGTGTGTGTGTGTGGGATGTTGGAAGGACGGTTACTCAAAAACTATAAGACTTTAAATTTTTTTAACTACGTATTTCCCAATCGGACATTCATGGGAAGATCTGAAAAGGTTTTGGTAACAATTGGACAACCGGAAGTAGAAGATTCTTGAAAAAAAATCTTTTAAATAATATTTTTTGAAATTTTTTCTTGATAATATTAAAGAAAAATAAATTCTCTTTCTGATACATTTAAATATTTTACAATATATTCTATAGATTTAGAGATAGAAGAAATATAGTATGTAAAATAATCTGTTATAATAAATTTTACAGCCGAAAGAATGGCCATGGAAAATAGTTGAAAATTTAATTTGTTTGTAACTGACAGATAATGTCAGTGTCAGAAATCCGAAGACATTACTGAAGACTTTTTCTGGGAAGTACATACATTATATTATTTCTTAATGTATTAATAGAATTGGAAACATTTCGAAAAATTAGAAGAGGACAAAATTTCTTCATCAAAAATGAATTTAAAATTAAACAATCTAAATATATATGGAATAGATATATGCGTAAGTAGAATTTTTGGTGTAGAGTGTAGGTATACAAGAAATGTTAAATACAATAGGGAGCGAGCAGTCATATGATTTTGTTGGCCTTGACAAGCAGATATGGGGGCCCATGTCAGAATGATAGCTAATTATGTATATAGATGTCAAATATCATAATTTCTCATTCTAAATTTAGTGATTTTCCAATTCCATGTGGAGCAGAATTAAATGTTAAATATCTAAGGCATACAAGTAAACTTTAAACTCCTGGTGATAAATTAACTACGTAAATTTAGAAAATCTTGAAATTTTTAATGAAAAATTCTAACATTTGACATCTATGTACATAATTACTAATTATCATTCTGAAACGGGCCCACACATTTGCTTGTCAAGCCCAAAAATGTAACATTACCGTTCGCGCCCTATACTTATGTAACCAAAAAAAGGAAGTGGCGAGAGGTATTGTGCTGGCCACAACAGATTTTTTATATCATAGTGAGAAGACTGTATGGCGTGATAAATTTGTGTATATAAATATTTGACATTGATAAATATAATATTTAAACTACAGTAAATACGTTGATTCACAAAAATGGCAAAATGCCCTACATCTTGTCACATTTACACCTGACAATCATATATTTACATTATTAATCCTTTTTTATACAACGTATTCTAATCATAAGAAAAATCTTAATGAATTATGCAAATAAATACAGCGAAAGTTAAATCTAGATATCTCAATTCATAATTATTAATTTATAAATAGCTATTTTTCACCAATCGAACAAAAAATTGCATTTTCTCCACACAACATATTAGGTGCAGCATTTTGTCTTTGTTTTCAATTGTTCGCTAAATAAGGACAACACATGCGTTGCATACACCATACATGTAAGGTAGAAAAAGAAAAAATATCTGACCTATTATTGTTGATATAAAAATAGTCGAAGGTTCATTTTGACAGAGGTGAAAGGTCAAAGTGTTCCTTATATGTTATTATAGCCTTTGGAAAAAAAACGCCAAATAAATTTAT
Source organism: Harpalus rufipes (assembly GCA_951394225.1). Lineage (NCBI taxonomy): Eukaryota > Metazoa > Arthropoda > Insecta > Coleoptera > Carabidae > Harpalus > Harpalus rufipes. Next base: position 15,469,269 of record OX596289.1, read on the forward strand.
AACATGGTCTTAGAAATTTATTTTAGAAACTAACGACAATGTAAATGAGATTGGTTACAAGTAATTAATTAACGCTCAAAATATACAAGTTCTATAATTTATAAATGAGTGTCCTTAGACGTTAACTACTCTTTACAAATTAGGTGTTTTTGAAATCTGTCAATTAATACACAAACAATAATGAAATATTTGTGTCCCATTTTAAACTGCCGCTACTTGTATTAAGATGTCAAAAATTATGAGAACTAAGACTTCGATTTTTGTGCGTCTTTGGCAGACCTTTGTACAGCTGCTCCCCCCTCGTAGTATTATTTTAATTAAATAAATAAAGTTAATCGATTATGATTCGTTAGTGTAAAAGCATTTCGTTTGTAACTTAATAGTTAAATAGTTGATTTATCCCTGTTGCCAAACCGACTACCCCGTAGTACTGAATCCTGGATACGCCAGCCTACCCAGCCAGATGCCTACACACACTAACAGCCGGCCAAGCACAGGACACTAGTCAATAAACACAACCATAAAACATAGAAAATTGTTTAACCCTTTCGTCCCGGAATATCAAAAAAGATTTTTTTTTAAAAAATTAATACTTATTTATATAAACTGGCAACAAAATAAGAATTATTTAATATAAAAATAAAAAAAATCGTTTTGGGGTGGTGAAATAATTGAGATGAGGGTGTGGTACATATATGTACCACCAGGTAGTTAATGTGGTACACATACGTACCACCCGGTATGACCAAATACTGTAATCAAAAAAGTTTTATTATAATCAGAGCTTATATAACATCAAATATAGATCTGTCTTTTATTTTGTATGGTACAGCATGAAACAGTCTTTGCATAATGGGATACTGCATTCTTGGCACACCGTTTTTGTTCTTTTTTGTTGCTTACTTTGTGCACAACGGACGCACCTTCTTCTAGTAGAGCCTTCTACTGGAAGGTGTAACGCAGCTCCAAACCGTTTTTGCTTTTTTGAAGAAGGACCCCTTTTCGGCAATGGCAAATTTGTGATTTTTGTACCTTCTGCAGCTAATTCTTCGGCAAGATCTATCAAGAATGTTAAAAAGGGAACTTTTTCGTTTTCTCGTTTCAAGTCTTTATATATAATCCAAGCGTTTGCGGCACACATGCTAATACAGGTATAAAATACCTTCTTCCACCATTTAGTGGATTTTCGGTCGTAATCGTATAAACTTTGAAATTGATCTGCTCTGTCTACACCGCCCATTTTTTTTCTGTAGAAAGAAATGGCTTCCGGACAGTTAACAGACTCTTGTTCACCTGTTTTAGTTTTCTTGAGAACTGTAGTTATGTCGGGTTTGTGGCAATTGCTCAGAAGCAGGACTTCTTTTGTGTCCTGCCATTTTACAAATAAAAGTCCCGTATCATTGCTTCTAAATACAGATTCTCCTCGTTTGAGTTTTTCTTGTAAGACAGGTAAGTTTTTTCTATTACGTATACAGGTACCTAGTGCTGGGTAATTGATTGTTTCTAATAAATTTACACTGGTAAAAAAACGATCAAAGCATAAACAAACGTCCGGTTCTTTTATTGTAGCCGCAAGTGTTTTCACAACTCGCTCTCCAAGAGTAAGAGCATCATCTATTATGGGTTGAGATTCCTTTCCAGAGTATACGTTTAGATCGTACGTATAGCCTGAATCTGCGTCGCAACGGTACCATAATTTGATCCCCCGTTTTATTGGCTTTAGGGGCATATATTGTTTGAGGGACGCACGTCCCTTGAATTTTGTCATAGATTCATCTATGCTTTGAAACGGACTGTCTTGGCGACACTTGCTAAATGTATGTTTCAAACAAGATATTAATTCATCGACATAGTATGTCTTCGTGGCATCTGCTGGCTTTTCCGGTGGGGCAAAATAAAGTTTCGATGTTACAATCATAAACCTATCACGAGATATTATTCTCTCAACCAATCGATTTCCCATAGATTCTTTTTGACTCCAATAGTTTTTCAGAGCCGGAAGACGATTGTATGACATTATAAACATAATTGCTATAATTTTTTGTATTTCACCTTTATCAGTGAGTTTATTTTTTTGATTTTTCTTTTCATTTAGAATCATGAGGCGTTGATTTGTACAATTAACAATTAGAAGATATAATGAATGCGGAAACATTTTATGGAAAACGTCAATTGGGCGTGAATTTCTTCCAATATCTTCTAAAAGTTTGCAAGATCTTGGAGGAGGAACGGTTTTTGCAGGTTGGAAATTATTGCATGGAACTTTCCAATCAAGAAGTAGATTTGTAGGCTCTTCAATGCAAATTTCATCCTCATGTTCTTCTTCAATATTTGATTCTTCATCGTCAGTATCTGCCTTATATGTAGACTCTGTACAAGGCCTTGAAAGTTTTTTACGCATTGAAGACGTTTTAGGACTTTTTTCATATAAGTCTGAAGAATCACTTTCAGATTTGCTGTCACTCGGTTCGTAATAGTCTGAAGATCCAGCAGAAAAGTCAGACATATTATCAATCAAATCTTCCAACTCTGTCTGGCTCAAGCTCCGCTTCTTCATTTTGCACCTAAATAATAATATTCTAAAAATCAAATCTGATGGTACATATATGTACCAGTGAAAAAACCGACTGGTACACATATGTACCACACGAGACAACCGACAAAAACAAAACAAATTGCAAAATATTAATCATATACCTGTATGTATTCACTGCCTAGTAGTTCACAATTGTCCGAAAGTAGTATAATATTTATTGTAATACAATGTATGACCACAAAAATTGCACAATATCTGTCAGCACTAACTAACTCATATGGTAAACATCACTATACTAGCTACAAGCATGCGCGAAAACATCTGATATGCACCTAAACTTGTAGTAAAATGTATAAATACCGGTACGGTACATATTCCTAACGTAAGTAAGGTATATTTTTAACTTTCAGGTGTTTTTAAACATTTGTGGTACATATATGTACCACTCGGGACGAAAGGGTTAACGTCCAGTAGACTCCCCAACTTTCTAATTGGAAATCTATATGTTGCGTGACTTTTTTAACGCGGGATTCTTACCACATGCATGTACTTGAATTCTATGAAAATTTGTCATTACTCTTTCCATAGCATTCCAACTATTGTCCATAAAAATGAATGCAAATTTAAAAGATAAATAAATAAATAAAAAATCTGATGTGACCAACACAATACCTCCCGCCATTTACCTATGGGGTATAATTTTTATATTACTCTATAAATTTATCCATAAAATTTACAGAAAAAGTATTAAAGCAAACCTGTAAAAAATGGAATAATCTTTAATTTTTATAATAACAAATTGCGAAAAAAAAAATTTAAAGATATTTTTTTAAGAAAAACTATCTTGAGCTTCAAGTAAACTGCCATTTCCGATTATCCAATTGCCACCAAAATCTAATGGCTTTTTTCCATATTAGAATAAGGTATAAATACATGGTTTCAAAACTTTCTGAATGATAGTATTTGAGTAAACAAATACACACATACATACACACAGACATCATCGTGGAAATATTAAAATTGAATTCTAGGGACCTTAAAACGTGGTCATTTACCAAAATCTCTATATGCGATTTTTAGCACGATCCCTATACCTCCCTTACCAAGGGTAGCGGGAGGTAAAAATATCTGATGTGACCAACACAGTACCTCCCGCCAGTTATCTATGTATATAATTTTTATATTACTTTATAAATTTATCCATACAATATAAAGAAAAAGTATTAAAGCAAACTTGTAGAAAATGGAATACTCTTTAATTTTTATAATAACAAATTGAGAAAAAATTACATTTAAAGATATTTTTTGAAGAAAAACTATCTTGTGCTTCAAGTAAACTGCCATTTCCGGTTATCCGATTGCCACCAAAATCTAATGGCTTATTTCCATATTAGAATAAGGTAGAAATACATGGTTTCAAAACTTTCTGAATGATAGTATTTGAGTTAGAGCGTAAACAAACACACACATACATACATACATACATACATACATACATACATACATACACACAGACATCATCGTGAAAATATTAAAATTGGATTCTAGGGACCTTAAAACGTGGTCATTTACCAAAATCTCTATATGCGATTTTTAGCACGATCCCTATACCTCCCTTACCAAGGGTAGTGGGAGGTAAAATTACTATATCATCACGGAATATTACCCATTAATGGGTGTGCCAATCTGCTTTGTACACAGATATTGGTAATGATGATGTCATATTTGTACCGTGCGGGCGCTTACTAGACATTGCTGGTGTGGAGAGCGTACCACAGAGGTCAATTTTGTGCTATCAGAATTCGAACTATTTTTGTCGTCGGTCGGGATCGAACCCGGGTCCCCAGATTCGCGACCAGACATTCCGTTGAATTCCATATATCAGATGACCTTCTTAACTTTAAAGTTGCCCTTTGACATTTATATGAAGCATGGCTTCCAGGTTTATTTCAGAATTGTTCTCATTCCTTCTTGCATTTTTGGTGTACTCCTCCAGCTATCCTATCCTATGTTATTTGTTAAAATCTTCATCTAAATTCCCTTATTTCGGCTACGTCCTAAAGAATTCCTTGATATTTTCAATAATTATTACTCATTTTCACTTCACATCACTATACTTCACTTCACCTCACTACACTTCACCTTACTATCATATTATTAATATATTGAAACTACACAATCACAACCGAGCTCAATTAAACACGTCCGTCTCCTACCGTGTTTGCAACAAGACTCGATGTAGTAGTTAAATAACTATAACGATATTTAATATGAGGGTATCAGGTTGACGACAGCCCCACCCCCCCGTATTAATATTTAAATCTAAGTGGCTCTTCTAGCAACACGAAACACGGACAACAATAACACAAACACGAAGAAAACAAACAATAAAATATAATACAGTTTGCACAATACCTTTGTTGTAGATAGTACATAATGAAATATTATGCACAGATGAGGACTCTGCATGCAGTAAGCGGAATATTTCCTGAAACCAAAAAATATGTATAAATTTTAGAATAGTAAAATCAAATTATAATACAAATATAAGATCATGTTAGTATGGTCAGACGGAATAATAATACAAACGCACGTAGCTTCTATTGGGATATTTCACTACGTAGAGATGGTGTTGTGTACCAACGTCAAACGTTCAACAAGGGAGCACTTTTGTTTAACTTCCAGAAGCGTATCATTGTTGTCAGTAGTTTTTCTTTGATTCTTCTTGTATTTTAACTTTTCTCCCAGTGTTTATTACTATTTTAGGTAGAGTATATTTCATTATACCCTGATTTATTAATTGAAGCGGTAGATTAATTATTATTTTTTCTACAGTCTACATAGAAAGTAGCCATTTGCGCTCTCTTTTGTCAACGCAAAATGTCACTTTGCCGCTCTAGCGCGACAAAGTTGAAAAAAAGCTCGCTGTCAAATTTGTAACTATACAATGTTGAGAAATGTCACTTGTCTACATTCGTAATGGAAACGTTTAGTCAGGAACTAATGGCACTGTAGTGACACATTTACCACTTTTACAAATCAATCTGACATAACTGCTCTGTCGGTATGTTACATAACCAAAAAAAAAATAATGCCGCACTATTGTGAAAATAAAATAGGGCATTCATTTACAAAAACGAAAGTATAAAATGTTTAGATTAGATTGAAGCAATAGGCCAAGAAGAATGGGAAATAACGAAAAATTAAAATATAAGAGACGTTTATATTAATCCTTATTAATTCAGTAGTAGTGTATCTAGCGACTGTAGAAAAAATCTTGTGTGTGTTTCGAGCGCAAATGGACATTGTCGATTTCGAGTGAATGCCGCGCTCCTGCGTCGCGCGTCAACAACCTCTCAATCGACAATGTCCTATTTTGCGCTCTTAAGGTAGTTATGAAATCATTTTCAACAGAATTAATTGAAATTTTAAGTACATCTCAACTGAAGTATAATCTACCTGCTCTCCAAGTTTTAAAACAATTGACCAAGCGGTACCTACCTGAGATATTTGCAATTAAATTTGGCCTTTTTAACACGTGAAGAATAGGAAATGGCAAAATAAACACAACATTTTAAATTATAACTTTTATATCAATTATGACATTTAATCGAAAAACTAGTATGTTATAGATAAAGATAACCAATTAACGGATTTTATGTAAAAATTTGAAAATTATTTACCACACAGATTTAATTTTATTGCCTCTAGAAAATTATAATCTGAAGATACGATAAATAGGTAGAATTATACTTGACAACCATGTACGTCTCCAGATGGAGTGTCAGTTAACAACGCCCACTGTGGTATTAGCGAATAAGAGGTAGTAGTTGTTAAGTTATCTTTACACTTTTGTTTTTTCTTAGGGACAGTTTTACAGTAAAATTTAGATAATAAGTAGATTAATTAATTGTAAATATTACGTCTATTATTTATTTCCCAGTATATAAACTACGCGCGTATGTAAAAACATATGAATGAAATAAAATTGCTCCCTTGATTTTAGCGCTAAATTTTGCCACCAGGTTCGCATTCTTAATAAAATATCCCAATAATCTGTCGTAGCATCATGTATTTAAACAAATATTATTTGGTTTACTTTCGTTATCTTTATTTTCTGCATTCATGTACTTGAAAATTGATTCCAAATTGAAAGAGCCGATAACAGAAAGATTGAAAATACTAAGAATGTAAAAGAGTATATTGTGACATAACATAAATGTCAAGTGCTTTAAAATCTGCAATATTTAAAAAACTAAATTTGTTTTAAACTTTGCTAGTCTCTACCCTACAGTTTTAAGGTTTAGTTTTAATAGGCAATAATTTATTTGTTCAGTATTTTATTTAAATGAACAGTATTTTATTTTTCATAAATGATCAATTATTTTTTCATAAATGTTCAGTATTAATAATAAATTTCAAGTAAAATAATATTTTTCTTCAAACGTCATAAAAGTAGCATCTTTTGTGACTTGATTCACAAGGTAGAAATAAAATAAATAAATATCTATAGAAACTATACAGAATCAACGAATAAGAAGTAACTTTAATAAAAGAAACCTGTAATATCGCCCTAAATGTCACTATAACACGCTAGGTAAGCGTTCTAAATACCAACAATAGTTGTCGAATTTAAATAAATAACCTATGAATTGAAATATAAACCGAGTTTACTTTTGAAGAAATAACATATTAAAGAATAGCAGACTTACAGAGTACAATTACAAGAACGGTAGTGAACATAAGAATACTTAGAATTAAAGTGATAAGAAAAGTTTATATTGTTTTACAGTGATTCCTGGACATATCTTTCAGCCACACTGTTAGATTTCCATCCAATTGAACAACTTCAGGGGGCGTACATTATAATACTTCAAATTTAGACATAATTGCATACAAGAAGGATATAAAATTGCACAGTTTTTATTTAAACGTCAAAACGTAAAAAAATTCACTGCAATGTTTATAACAAAAAGTGAACAAATAAGTATCCATAGCTACAGGGCAATTGAAATCGCAAACGTAATTTACATAAAATGTAACGTCAGTGGTAAATATTTTTCTTTAAATATCTACGTTTGAAAAAAAAATATGTGTCATTCGGATTAAAGTGTCTTTGTGTGCCTCGCATGTAATTGACCGATTTGCTTCGCTCGTCGTTCAAACTTCCACGCTCGCCACACAAAGTATCACTTTTACTCTTAATAACACAATATACTATTGTTCAGTATAAAAAATAAATGTTCAGTTAAATAGTACTTGTCAATTGAATTTTCAGTTTATTAATAAATTCGCAGTATTTAAATTAAATGTTTTCATAAAAGTTCAGTATTAATAATAAATGTTCAGTAAAATAATATGTGTTTAATATAATTGAATGTTCAGTAAATTAATATCGACGACCTAACGCCAGGTGTGGTTTTTGAATACTCAACTCATCGGGAATCAACTTCGACGAGTGTCGAAAGATGCAAACGCTCATGGACGTCGCAACGCCAGACGTCGTTTTTGAGTTTTTATCAATTCTTGAAACTACTCACGAAGATTAACTCCGACGAGTGTCAGAAATACCAACGCCCATCGACGTCTCGACCACACATCGGGAATCAACTTCGACGGGTTTCGGAAGATACCGACGCCCATTTCAAATAGTAATAAAGTATTTGTTATGGTGAAATACCTCATATAATTTTCTTAAGTGATTTCATATTTTATTTTTTCAAAAAAAAAAAAGAATAAATACAAAATCAAAATTATCAAGGGAAAATTTTATCACATGTTAATTCCTTGTATCAACTTCCTGTAATATAAAATTTGCATAATATTTTAGAGCGATATTAAAATTCCAATATAACTAACAATTGCTGTCATTTAAGGATACATTATCACAGATGAATAATTTTCTTTTGCATATAAAATTGTATTGTTAAACAAGGCTATTGTTTCTATGAAATGGTTAATCTTAAGAATGTTGTAAAGGGTTAAAAATTGGAACAAAATTAAAATACAAATTAAACTTTCAAGGCTTTGAATAATAACTCATGTCACGCTATCAAATATCTTAATCAGTAATATTCAATTATTGTAAAGATTTAAATAACAATTATTTATTTCATCATTGCTTACCATTCGCCCTTAGATATGATCTCATATGTAAATTTTTACCGTACCCAGCAGCTTACAATTAGTCAAACAAATAATCATGTATTTCTTGTAGGAATTTCACAATAATAGTTTGACTGATTGGAATATCACAATCAACCATCTAGATTGTTCGTGTTGATTGCTTGGGGATTTTCGTTGAATATTTTCTTGATTGATTGTAGTAGAAGGCGTGAAGGTACATAGCTATTTGTTCTTTGATTAGTGACTTATACATATTTATGATATTTTAGATCAAAGCGGTGTAATGTATATAAAAATCTTAAATGATATGAGATCATTGTTAAAGGTAGCGAACATGTCATCCAAGATAATGATTAAGTGGGTGGAGCAATTATTTAAACAATTTCTTGAAATTGTCGTAAATTCGGATCAAAATAGCATGAATTACTAAGTGTGACATAAAACTATTTTGGCAGGTTACTCTCTCCAAAATAATAAGACATTAAAATCGAAAGGAAGTTTGAAATAGTAGCCAAAGCTTGATGATTAATGAGATAATATTGCTTTACTTTTAGGAAAGCTGTGAATATATTATAAGATTCATTATTATCCGAGATTCGATAGTCCTGGCAAGGTGAAACTTTCAAAGACCATAGGTGACCGACAGATTGATTTTAGTTATAAGTATCTGATCCGCATTTTTATCTGTCCCTATGATAACCTATGTGGCGTATCCAGGCGGAGGGAAGGGAGTAATTACACCCTCCAAAAGTTGTTTTTACTGAAACATTCGTTTTTACCTCCCTCTACCCTTGGTAAGAAAGTTATAGGGTTCGTGTTAAAAATCGCATATCGAAATTTTGCTAAATGACCACGTTTTAAGGTCCCTACACTCTAAAAAATATCGTCCGTGTAAAGTAACCAAATCTGTTGGTAAAGTAGTTTGGTGTTAATTTTAACACATAAATAAGTACACTTTTCGTCCGTGTTAAAAATACGGTTTAGTTAAATTTTGTCCGTGTTAATTAAAATAAGTGTTAAAAATGTTAACCACATATGGAGTAAATGTGCTATATTACTCAAAAATATGGTTATTTTTAATTACCAACAATTTTTGGAGTAACTTATGCTCTACGTAGACTATATTTACACAATACCGTGCTGGAATTACACTATATTTCGTTAAATGTATAAACGGTGTTAATATGATTTGCATTCACACCAAATAAAGCACATTTCATTGCTGTCAGTCGTGAATATTCGAAAAGTTCATTCTGTTCTTACTACAAGCAGCGAGCAGGTCAGGACCAAAGTGTGCATTATGCAATTGTGATATACATACATACGTGTTCTTGGTATATCTGTGAGACATCTAATGTCTTTATTACTACAGAGGTGTTATTATACATACTTCAAAATTAATATACCATGTGATGTAAAAATTTATAGTTCTAAATGGATTTCATGTGGTTTTTCTGTTCCAATAAAGTTACTTTCCTCATAAGTACTAGAAATTATTGAATCTTTACCAATATGTCATATACAGCCATTAAAATTGCAAAATTAAACACAGACATTAACCAAAATGTAAGATTTACTTATATATTTTTTGATATAATAAAATTATATAATTTATATTTCAATGGAATCTTTATTTGCCTTCTTTAACACATATTCTGTTAAAAAATACTCAAATACGAGTAAATCAATGCACCTAGTGGTACTGTTGACACCCGTACTTTACACTATGTAGTGATTGTAGTGTGGAAAAAAAATAAACTAATTAACTGGTACATTTAGTTAAAATACTATTTTTAGTGTAAATTTTAACACGCACAATTAATTTTAACTAGAAATATTGTGTTAAATATTAAACCAATTTCCAGTGTACTTTTTAACCAAATAGATATTTTGTTAAAATTAGACGTAATCTGGTGGACCTCCTGGAACCACTTTTAGAGTTAAAATTGGTTAAACTTTCTTAGAGTGTAGAATCCAATTTTAACAGTTTCACGATGATGTCTGTGTATATGTGTATGTGTGTGTTTGTGGGTCCTCTTTATGCTCTAAATCAAATATGTATAATCGTTCCGAGTATTTTGAAACCTAGTATTTCTATCTTATTTTAATATGGAAAGAAGCCATTAGAGTTTATAGTAATTCAGATAACCGGAAACGGCAATATACTTGAAGCTCAAAATAGTTTTTCTTGGAAAAATACCTTTAAATGTTAATTTTTCGAGATTTATGTTATTATAAAAATTAGAAATTATTAAATCTACAGATTTGCATTAATACTTTTTCTATATATTTTACGGGTAAATTTATAAAATTATCTATAATTTAAAAAAAATATATATTATTTTTGAAAATTTATGTTACTACAAATAATAAAAATAATTAAATTCTCAATCTGATACATTTAAAAAATTATATCTCCTATAGGTTTAGAGATATATAATACAGAATAATCTGTTGTAATAAATCTCGTTGCCCAAAAAACAGTTGCGATATTTAAATGTTTGTAATTGACAGATAAATGCATTATGTCAGTATCAAAAATCAGCAATTTTGCTAACATAACTGCAAGATTTTTTTGGGAGGTACAAATACATTTAACATATCTTATTGTATTATTAAGTATGTATTTAAAATTATATGTATATTAATATTACATATATCCTTAAGAAATACTGCTAATACCGTCAATGAATCTGAAGAATTTTGAACATAGAAGAATACTACAAAATTCCTCAATGAACGAAAGAAGAGATACAATTTCAATTACCTATTTGTGTGTACAAGAAATGTTAATTTCGTTACTTATAAGGAGCGAGCAGTCATGTGACTTTTTTTGGCCTTGGCAAACAGATATCGGGAACCGTGTCAGAATGACGGGTAGTAGTTATTTACATAGATGTCACAATTGTCATATATTATAATTTTTCATTCAAAATTTCAAAATATGTATTCTGATAGATAGAAAATCATGATCTTTTAAATGAGAAATTACGATATTTGACACCTATGTACATTATTACTAGCTGTCATTCTGACACGGGCCAAGGTCAACAAATTCACATGACTGCTCGCGCCTATGCAACATAAAATGAAAATGGCGAGAGGTATTGTGCTGGCCGCAACAATTTTTTTTGTATTTACACTTTTGTTCTAAAATTAATAGGGCTGAAATTATAGCTAGCTATCAAAATGTTACCACTGTACTACTACAAAAAAATCTGACGTGGACACCACATGACTTCCTTGTACGATTATTAAACTATACATATTTTTTTAATAATTAAATTACAAAATATTGACAGGCTTAAGCCAAGCCCGAGAAATATTTTGATATAGAACAAAAAATAATTCATTTACTACTATCATTCTTAAATTAACATTAATCTAACCCGGTTCTTTTTAAAGAGAGTTTTGATTACAACAAAGAAATATTTGATTACAACAATGAATATGACTAATTTCACAATAAAAATATAATATTTGTTATTCTACGAATCATAAAATAGCACGTATTTAACGTAATTTGATATGAACTTTTTTTTTTTGTTTTTGTCCTAATCCATAGCAAGCTTTATTACAAAAACAAAAAAGTATATAATTTTTAAATTTACATATCTCGCTTATACAAAGGGCTAATATATTAATACTTGATGTGCTAGACGCAGAAATTAATTCTGTTCTTAGTTTTGATTACAACAAAGAAATATTTGATTACAACAATGAATATGACTAATTTCACAATAAAAATATAATATTTGTTGTTGTGAAATTAATTCTCTAAAACTTTTATTTGAAGCATTTATTTCTAAAATCAAAATAAAATCATTTTATTCAAGAAAAGCTGTTAACAACTTCAAGTAATGTACCACTTCCGGTTAGCCTATTTTAACCAATATCTATTATGTTATTTCGATTGACATAAAAGTCTTCTATACCAAATTTGAAAAATTTTGGATTCTATTTTAAAACAGTTTTTCATTAAACTCTATTATAGGCTTCATGTAAAGTGCTACTTCTGGAAATTGTGTAATAACCAGAAAGGGAGGTGCACAACTAGATGATATAGGAGTCCTAAATATAAAATTTCAACTTTCTACGGCTTACCGTTATTGAGTTATGCGTGATACGTACGTACAGACGTCACGACGAAATTAGTCAAAATGGATTTAGGGATGATCAAAATGGATATTTCCACTGAAATCTGAAAACCGAAATTTTTCGCGATTACAATACTTCCTTTACTTACGTACAAGGAAGTAAAAATAGACAAATACAAAATCGTTGTAATTGTTATCATGGATTAAAACTAGATTTTCTACAATTTCATAAATGCACAATCAATGGAAAAATAATGTACTCGTAACTAACAAGTGTGACGTGTGTTAATTGGCAAATGAGATTGTTTACGCCTTCGCTTCTCTCTTGTTAATGTCTGAACCCTTATTAACACACTTGACAGTTAAATAACTACAGGGCCGGCGCGTGGGGTGAAACAGTGAAGCGAATGTTTCAGGCGGCATATTTTTTAGGGCGGCATTTGAGATGAAAAATATTTTTATAACATCATGTTGCTCGTTACAGTTTACATTATACAACCCAATAATAAAATGTCTTAAATTTCAAAATGTGTTTTTATTGTAAGATAACATTTGTGCAACGCGATGGGAAAGCCGTATAGAAGCTATCTCAGGTATCAAATCGGAGAAATATACGATGCACTGACAGAACTTTCCTTATAGTGATACTAAATAAATATAAAAGCAAATGTTGGGCCGACAAAAATTCAAAATTTAAGTTTATTTGTAGTGTTATAGTTTGGCATGATATTTTGTCGCAAATTAACATAAGATCAAAAATATTACAAAAAAAATCTTTAATTTTATCAGAATGTGTCAAAATTTTGAGAAACATTAATTCTTTTTTGAAAGATTATCGTTTAAACAATTTTAAACAAATGTTACGTTCGTTAAAAGAAATTGCGACAGAATTGGAAATTGAGACAAAATTTGAACAAATACGTCCGATTAGAATTCGTCGCAAATTAAAACAATTTACGTATGAGGGCAGAGATACACCTATAGAAGATCCTCTTAAGAAATTTAAAATTGAATTTTTCATTGTAATTATTGACGTCTCTATAAATTCAATTGAGGAACGTTTTTCACAACTAGAAAATCACAGCAATATTTTTGAGTTTTTATATAACATGCCATCCCTTGTTAACAAAGAATTGGATGACATTTTTAAAAATTGTCAAGATTTGCATGTTCATTTAACAGATGATATTGAACCTTTAAATTTGTATAATGAATTTTTAATTATAAGAAACATTTTAAGCGGTGAAATGACGCCTTTAGATTTAGATGTTTTAAATTATATAGATAAACATTCTTTGACAGAAAAATTTCCTAATTTATTTCTTTAAGAATTCTAATAACGCTGCCTATAATTGTTGTTCATTTTCCAAGTTGAAACTGATTAAAAAATATTTACGTTCGTCAATGTTCCAAGAAAGGCTCATAGATTTGACAGTATTACTAATTGAATAAAGCAAAATTAATTAATTATGATGATATAATTGATGATTTGGCTAAAGAAAAAGCTAGAAAAGTTAGACTCATGTAATGTATATAAACATAAATATGTTCATTTATAATTTTTTAAATTTATACATTCATTATTCTTGAAATATTTTATTTTTCTTCATTTTGTTATTTAATTTTTTAAGTTATTTTTATGTGATAATAAAACATAAAACTTATATTATTTTGTTATTGTTCCGACTACAACACGCAATAAATATAAGGGCGGCAAATTGAGCGCTCGCTTCAGGCGGCAAATATGTGCGAGCCGGCCCTGAATAACTATTAAAATATCAAACAACAAATAATAATATACTCTTCGTTGAAATTTGGTATATTAAAAGCCTGTGACGCTATTAATTTATTCCGTTCATTGAAAGAAATAAAACAGTAATTTAAGTCCATTAGAAATTTGTTCCGGAGAATTGAGGTATTTCAAAACTATAAAAGCAATGACACTGAGGCGAACAAAGGGTACTATTAGCTGTGATGATAGTGTTTACTAGACAATGAGCCTAGAACTATTAATTAGTGGAAGGCCACCAACGAATAGGCCCAGGTGCGACATTATGTACATATGCGTACGGCATTGCGACATTGCGAAAGACACACAATAGAATACAACACATGTGGCAAACATTTTTATGGATTTTTAAGAAACAGTTTTGAAATATTGAATACAACAAAGGCTACCTTATTGAGTTAATTAGATTCTAATTTTTGTTAGAAATAAATAATTTTATATATTATAATTTCTACATTAAGTATATAAAAATATTAACATTTTCACGCCCATTTATGAAAAGTTCGCTGCATGATTTGTAGTAAAATGTAGAAAGATTTTGTCATCGTAAAAATGTTCAAATCGGCCACAACAGTGCCACACATAAAAATAAAGAATACGCTTGCATTTGAACATATTCTAAATGAGGAAAAAATAAACAAGAAATAATAAACTACGTATTTTGATAAATTAAACCAGAAAATTTAAGACGTAAAATAACAATGTCTTTCACCGCTCAAATTTCATTTTCATGCCAATAATTAATGCAGTGTCGCTTAGTTTCTTGCCATATCAACAACATTCCTTATATACAGAATGTTCTACAACGAAATAATGCAACCTTAATTTTAAAAACAGTTTAATATTAATTTACAAAATTTAGGGATTTATCGACATACTAAAATATTTGCACGTATAAACGGAGGATTCACTAACTTTATTTATTTATTTTATTATTTTAAATATAATACCATATTTTTTTGCCATTTAATTTAGCAAAAATGAAACAGTTAAAACTTTATTTATTTATTTATTTATTTATTTATTTATTTATTTATTTATTTATTTATTTATTTATTTATTTATTTATTTATTTATTTATTTATTTATTTATTTATTTATTTATTTATTTATTTATTTATTTATTTATTTATTTATTTATTTATTTATTTATTTATTTATTTATTTATTTATTTATTTATTTATTTATTTATTTATTTATTTATTTATTTATTTATTTATTTATTTATTTATTTATTTATTTATTTATTTATTTATTTATTTATTTATTTATTTATTTATTTATTTATTTATTTATTTATTTATTTATTTATTTATTTATTTATTTAAAAACATTTGAGTTTCTTTGACTTTTCCAACTTTACGGTTACGTTAACATACAAATTACACTTTTCAATAGTTTCAATAGTTTTCTTTATGAAACAGTTTTTACAAATTAGAGAAATTCGATTGCAGATATTAAGTTATACAGATGTTCCTGTTTTTGATAAAAAATCAAAAACCTTGAATTACTCCAGATATGGTTTTACTGATTTTCATGTTTTTATTGATTCACATGCAAAAAAAATATTCTGAATTGATTGTTAAAATTTTAAAAAAATCTGTTGTGGCCAGCACAATACCTCTCGCCACTTCCGTTTTTGGTTACATAAGTTTAGGGCGCGAGCAGTCATGTGACATTGTTGGCCTTGACAAGCAGATATGAGGGCCCGTGTCAGAATGACAATTAGTAATTATGTATATAGATGTCAAATGTCAGAATTTTTCATTAAAAATTTCAAAAATTCTAAATTGAAGTAGTTAATTTATTACCAAGAGTATGGAATTTACTTGTCGTGGAAAATAAACCACATGGAATTGGAAAATCACTAAATTTAGAAAGAAAAAATATGATATTTAACATCTATGTATATAATTACTAGCTATCATTCTGACACGGGCCTTTATATTTGTTTGTCAAAGCCAACAAAGTGACATGACTGCTCGCGTCCTATTGTATTTAACATTTCTCTACACCAAAAATTCTACTTACCTATATCTACTCTTCATTTTTAGATTTTGTAATTTTAAATTCATTCTATGAAGAAATTTTCTTCTACTCTTCTAATTTTTTAAAATATTTAAATGTATCAGATAGAGAAAAATTTTCAAAAAATAATATTTAGAATATTTTTTTAAAAAATCTGCTACTTCCGGTTTTCCGGAAATCTTTTCAGCTCTTCCCAGTAATGTCCGATTAAGAAACATGTAGTTAAACAGATAGTAAGTATATATAGTTTTTGAGAAATCGTCCTTCCAACATCCCCCCCCCCTCCACACACACACGCACGCACGCACCCAGACATCATCGTAAAAATGTTAAAGTTGGATTGTAGGGACCTTAAAACGTGCTTAATCATTAAAATCTGGGTATGCGATTTTTAGCATGAAATACCTCTCTTAGCGAGAGTTAAATAACATAATCTGTACAAAAATTCGCTGCAAATCTCATTTATTATTAAAAGTCCAGTTAATATTCTCAAAACATTCATGACGTTCTATTTAAAATATTAAAATTAGAGCCTATTTCCAGTTAAACCGGAAGTGCCACTTTTGCAAATATTTTAATTGAAATGAGGATGTCGGAAAACCCACAATTACCAAATTTGTAATAGTTATTTTTGTAAAAAGTGCGAGAAATTAAAGATTTTTATAAGAATGCAAGTTTCCGAAACAAACAGGTGCTGCGAGTTTTGAAATTGGATAGAGTTTCAGAATCATATTTTCCGCATTTGTAAACAATATTTTCTCTGCAATCATCCAAAAATATATTTTAAATTTATGATATATCACCTACAGTCTACGCTACTTGGACGGCTATGCATGGTATTTTTAAGCGATTATGACAATTTCTTTGATGACAACATACAAAAATGTTATGTTTTAATTAATTCCCGCACTAGTGTGGAACTTGTCTATTTCCCGCGCTAATTTTAATATGAGACATTTATTTGCCAGGCGATTGTAGAAAAAAAATAATACGAATTAAATAAATAAATATATCACCACGGCATATTACCCATTGCTGGGTGTGCCAAATCTGCTTTATACACACATATCGGTAATGATGAAATATTTGTACCGTGTGGGCGCTTACCAGGCGTCACCACACGGACACTCAATTCTGGTGTGGAGAGTGCACCACAGGGTTCAATTTAGTGCCATTAAAATTCAAAGTAATTTTTGGCGTCGGTAGGGATCGAACCCGGGTCCCCAGATTCGCGACCAGACACTCAGGCACACGGCCACGAGACCCCATAAAAAGTTTTTAAAATAAGGTCGCATAAATTCGTCGTGGAACATCAACTGTACTTTTATTTGACTAACATTTAATCCAAATCTCTTAGTGGCAAGTATTGTTTTACTGGATCGCGAAAGCAACTATTTTGAGAACCACAAATAATAGAATTTTTGTAATGGACCACGTAAAATTCGCTACAATAACTCAGCTGTATAGTTGTAAAATAATAATAAATAAAATCCTTCAATATTAGGCCTCGAACTTTTCAGCACACCCACATAAAATTTCACACTATATTATAAACCAATTAATTTTATTAGTTGCCATTTTCAAATAACAGAATAATAAATTAAGAATTATAGTTTTTATGTTCTTAACAATATAGCAAGACATTGGATAATGAAAACTTTACGCTAAATAAAACTTTAAATTACTTGAGACATGATAATTTTTACATATTTCATCTTCAACTTTACATACGGTAAAACAGATTTTTGACCCAAACATGCACCAAAAATCGTCACGACATGATGTTATTTTTATTTTTAAATTTATACCACAAACCTACAAACTATAAATAGTTGTGTGGTAATCTAAGACACAATTAAAATGTATTTTTAAAAGTTTGTGCTATTTATGCAAATTAACAACAAGAAAAACATCGTGTTTCAATGTAATGTTTATGTTTTGAACTTTTTTACCATATAATTTTGCGAAAGAATGATTTATAGACAATTATTGTGATTTATTCCCTATAATTTGAATGAATTGACATTTGAGTCATCAATTTGTTTATTTTTCTTGACTGACAGATAGTGAAATTGCAAAGACGAAGATTAATGAATGGAGCAATTAAACTGGATCACAAGGACTGAAGGACGGTATAAATAGACTAAGAAAGAAATTACACCAGCTAACAAATTGTATTTCATTTTAAAATGTCTCTTTTATGTATGGCGCAACAGCCCTTGTAGACCAAGGTCTACATATAAATTAGAGTACGTAATTAAATTAAAAGAACGAATATAATTATAAATGTAAACGAGGAGACAGTTGTTTACATACAAAGATTAATTTTTATATTTCATTTTACTCGAAACAATACATGTAGTTAATATATAAATATCCTCGTATAAAGGACCCGCAAGCCCTGGCTTGCTATATACTAACTATATCTTCACTCCATTAGTTCCTTTTGTTTGATTTTTCTCCACAAACAACTGATAATACCTGACTGATAATTTCATTTCTTTCGTTGTCACAACCATTGTTTTTAACCTACAAATTTAATAATGGGGGTCATTCACTATAACAAAAAATAATAACATGCACACTTTATACTTAAAGTATGAATAAAAAATCTGATGTGGCCAGCACAATAACTTCCGTCAATCCTGTGTATCATGTACAAATTCCATACATAAATTTCCTTGCAAAAGATTCTAAATTTCCAGTAAAATTATTTCATTAACAAACTATGCAAATGGCACTTGACACTGATATCTTCTTCTTCTTTAGCTTTTCCCAATCGTTAGGGGTCGATATTTTTATATTTTTATTCCACTCATTTCTGTTTTGCGTGTCGTTCTCATTCAATTCCTTTTCTCTCAAGTTTTCCGCAATACAGTCCTTTCATCTTCTCTTTGGTCTTCTTCTGTTTCTTCAACCTTCTACTACTAAGCTATTCATTCTTCTTTCAATATATTCTACATCTCTCCTTATGACATGTTCAAACCAGTGGAATCGTCTCCCTTCTATTTTTCTAGAAACTTCTAATACTCGAGTTATTTCCCTTATTCATTCATTCCTTACCTTATCTTTCGTGTCTTCCCCAACATCTATCTCAACATCCTCATCTCTACCACAGTCATCATCTTTTCAGTTAGAATTTTCTTAATATAGTAGCTGTTTCCATGATTATAGCATAGGTGGCTGATTAATAAAATTTAATTTCTTTATAATTCTTTAACTCTATATCCATTGAATATGAAATTAAAAAATACAACCAATTCGAATAAATAATAGAATATTCTTTAATATTTATAATAACATTAAATGTGTAAATAATATTTCATAGTTTGTTTATAAAATAATTTTACTGGAAATATAGGATCTTTCTGACCTTGGCAAGCAGATATGATGGCCCGCATCAGAATGACAACTATTAATAATGTCCATAACTGACAAATATCATAATTATTCATTCAAAATTTCATGTTTTTGGTATTTTATTATTCCTTTTCTCGGCAACTGAATTCCACATTCCTGATAACAAATAAACCACATGAAATAAGAAAATCATCAAATTTTTACTGAAAAATTATGACATCTGTCAGTTATGGACGTAATTATTAGCTGTCATTTTGACACGGGTCCCCACATCTGCTTGCCAAAGTCAGCAAAGTCGCGTCATTGCACGCGCCCTATTCATAAATTTTCTTGCAAAAGATCCTATATTTTCAGTAAAATTATTTTAAAACAAGCTATTTTTTATTTTCTTCTTCCACTCATTTTTGTTTTGCGTGTCGTTCTCATTTAGTTCCTTTTCTCTCAAGTCTTCCGCAATACAGTCCTTTCATCTTATATTTGGTCTTCCTATGTTTCTTCTACCTTCTATTACTAAGCTACTCATTATTATTCCAATATATTCATCTCTCCTCATGACATGTTCAAACCAATGTAATCGTTTCTCTTATATCTTTCTAGAAACTTCTAACACTAGAGATATTTCCCTAATTCTTTCATTCCTGACATCTGTCAATTTGAATTACCTGAATATATTAGCAGTTTCCATGGATAAGTTAGCATAAATGGCTGATTTATGAAATTTATTATCTTTATAATTCTTTAATTGTATATCTGTTGAATATGAAATATAAAATCGTATAGAGAATAATATATTCTTTAAGTTATAATAATATTTAACTGAGTTTTTCAAGAAAAACTGTTAAAATCTTCAAATGAGGATACTTCCGGTTGACCAATTATAACCAAAATCTAATCAAGTCTGCATATGGTTGTAAGGAAGAGGAATACACAAGAATTGTAATTTTTGTAATTCTACTACCAAGTGATTAGTCTTGTATTTTGTCAAAATTAAAATCATAAAGGTTGTTATTATTTCGTCAAAAATTGAATAAATAGTTGTATTAGGCGTTACACTCCCGTTTAAAATAAAAGTTTAACTATACGCTCCTGAAACATTTATTTTAAACGCTTGTATAATAAATAACTATTATTACGTAGCAACAAATTAGATATTAGTTTTTGAAACAAATGAAAATTCTCGTTATTTTTTTATCAAACCTTGTATTTATTTTCTATTACTCTAACATCATTTAAATTTTGTAATGTTTATAAATGAGTAAAGAAAGTATCAATGTCACAAAAATATTTCATAAGTGTATAAATTACTTAAGTTAGGAATTTTTTGGTAAAAATGTGGTATTAAATTTTTGAAATAAATCTTTAAATTTTACTAATAGAATCGTATAAACTTTGAGTATAATTCAAACAACTTCATCCAACTACATTTCATCTGTAAAGATCATCTAATAATATCTATAAATTAAGCCACTACCCATTATTGTTAATAAATAAGGCTTAATGATATATTTAAAGTGTTTACTATTATAAATACATCAGTTGTAACGAAGCCTAATGTACATAATTTCAATCAATATAAGATGTGGGCGACGTCTCGTATGCGATTGTGGGCGTTCCTCTGTCTGTTCTGTTGTGTGATGTGTGCACATGTGGCACACTCCGTCCCGTCCGTTACAGTTGGCGAGATTGCCCGATTATTACACCCACGCTCACCAAACTTCTTATTGACTTGATCTTCTTAACGGAAGACAAGTTTGGCAACACCGAATATTCTACATACTCGTACGAGTATATTGTTTGATGTTGAAATAGTAATGACCGCAAACAATGCATTCTACCAGAGGTTGGTTTTGGCAGAATGGATTTAAATATTTCGAATCCCACCAGTCAAATGTTTTTCACAGAAAATAAGCCAAGAGGTGCAATTGATTTTTTTTTTGTAATTGACAGATAAATGCCAGTGTCAAAAAATCCAAAGACATTACTGAAGACTTTTTATGGGAAGTACATACATTGTATTATTTCTTATTGTATTAATAGTTAAATATTTAAAATTTTACGTATAATACTCTTCAGAAATACTGTCAATCCTGACAATGTATTGGAAACGTCGAAAAGTTAGAAGAGTAGAACAAAATTTCTTCATAGGACGCGAGCAGTCATGTGACTTTATTGGCTTTGACAAGCAAATATGAGGGCCCGTGTCAGAAAGATTGATGTAAAATTTCATAATTTTCCATTTTCATATGGTTTATTTTCATCGACAAGTAAATTCCACACTCCTGGTGACAAATTAACCACTTGAAATTTTAAATGAAAAATTATGACATTTGACATCTATATACATAATTACTAGCACATGTCGTTCTGACATGGGCCCCCAAGGCGAACAAAGTCACATGACTGCTCGCATTCTATAGACTGAATTTAAAATTAAAAAATCTAAATATAAAGAACAGGAATAAATACTTACAATTTTTGTGTAACCAAAAATTAAAGTGGTGAGAGGTATTGTGCTCCACAACAGATTTTTTTTTAATGTTAACCGATAGTGTTTTCAAGGCAGTAAGCTTTATTTACAAATTACAAATCAATTACCTATCGATAAGGAGACGAAGGCGATAAGTAAATAAAAACAATGATCAAAGCTTACTTTTAAAATGACAATTTCGTTTCGATCTTCAAAATCATCCTCAATCGATAGGAAGAAGCACTTGCTGTCTTTAATAAATAAATATTTTATTATTATAAATTTGTAAGATAATCATTCTTTTCTTGAATTTCTTGTATTTAAGATTTTAAACATTTTAAAAAATAAATATACAGTTTTTCTTAAATATTTCATTTATTTTAATAAGACATAATACTAATAGGTTGTACATATTTGAAGAGTTAAAAAATGTACTCTATCTAATGGCATCTCATTAAATTTTTCTTACTTTTATCGACAAAAAATATTTAAAACACGTTTAAAATTTTCACTCAGAAAAAGATGCTCGTACAAGTTCAGGCACTAAAAGGTAAAATCATCAAATTTACTTTTTATCTCCCGCTACCCTTGACAAGGGAGGTACAGTAAAATTTTTGAAAGATGTCCGATCAAGGTTATTTACGAATTGTATGAATTCAGATTTTTGTTCCGCACATTCTGACAAATTCAGTAGTGTCGTTTGCTTAGTTTTTATGAGGGTACATAAGATACTACTGTTATTTTATTATTATAAAAATATATGTTACAGTAAAAGCATTCAAAATTTAAAAATAAATCAACTGGTAAGTTTATTAGCAAATGTAAAACCAAATATGTGAAAAATAAAATACTAATTAGATTACTGACAGTGTCAATGTCAGTGATACTAACAGAAAATAACGTAATTCGTACAGCTATGAATGAAGGTAATGTATCTGAAATAATAAATAAACTTACGTTACAGCGAAAATATTACCAACAACGAAAATCGTTTGAAAGTGGAATGTCTTAACTTAGTCGAAACAATATGAATTTTTGAAAGACAAGCGTGTTATATCCTTCCTTATCGCACACGCTTATAGCCTTTGTAAATGAGGGAGATAAAAGTATGCCAATTTGTTAATTCGTTCATGATACAGAAGACCTTGATCGGACATCTTTCAAAAATTTTACTGTATAGGGATCGTGCTAAAAATCGCATATCGAGATTTTGGTAAATGACCACGTTTTAAGGTCCCTATAATCCAATTTTTAAATTTTCACGATGATATCTGTGAGTGTGTATGTGCGTTTGTGCATGTGTGGATTCTCGTTACTCTCTAACTCAACTACTATCCTTCAGAAAATTTTGAAATCTTGTATTTATACCTTATTCTAATATGGAAAGAAGCCATTAGATTTTGGTATCAATCGAATAACCGGAAATGGCAATTTACTTGAAGATCAAAATAGTTTTTCTTCAAAAAATACCTTTATTAAATAAATAAATACCGTTATTTTTTCGCAATTTGTTATTATAAAACTTAAAGATTATTTCATTTTCTACAGGTTTGCATTAATACTTTTTCTATATATTTTATGCATAAATTTATAAAATAATATAAAAATTATATCTCGGAGCTCATGCACACAATTCCATGGTTACACAGTTCGGCTCAAATGTATGTAAATGACAGATAAATGTCATTGTCAAAAAATAATCATTTCAAATTAATAATAATAACGTTTTAAAACGAAAATTGTAAATAGAACAATAGTTATATGGAAAGGAACTTAAGATACATAATTTCTAGGATTAGTAAATATACAGGTATTTAAATAAGAAAAATAAATAAATATATTATCACGGCATATTAACCATTGCTGGGTGTGCTAATCTGCTTTGTACACAGATTTCGGTAATGTTGTATCGTGCGGGCGTTTACCATGCGTTACTTCAAGGGTACTCATTTTTGGTGTGGAGAGTGCACCACAGTTTTGTGACATTTAAAATTCGAAATATAGTAGGAATTGAATTCGTTTCCCAGATACGCGACCAGACACTCAGGCACGCAGCCATGAGACCCGATAGGTATATGTATTTAAATTTAAAAAAAATAAATGGCGGAAGGTTTTGTGTTGGTCACATCAGATTTTTTTGTTCATAAGTCGCAAACAAACACATATATCTGAAATGTTTTTACAGTGTTGAATGAGTCTCAAAAAGTTGGCCTATAAAGACCTACATTAATTTTCTGTAGCGTGCATACCTAATATGATTGGCCTTTAAAAACCTACATCAATGTTTTGTAGTGTGCATAATAAGAAAGTTTTTCATATAAGCAACTCGAATTTGTTCCAGACTGTACAATTTAATTCTTCTTTCATCGAAAAAAACCAGCCTGTACGATTACAATTCAAGTAAATTTTGTCATAGACCACCCAGAACTCCTGTCCCATGTCGTCTCAGAAGTTTTAAAATTCAATATTTTTTTTTATTTTTTAAGCGGAACAAAATTCTTTCCAAGGGCAAAAATTTTGTAAGCGAAGTTAAGATCGGTTTAGCAAACCCGCAGTGCCATTAACACTCATTAGGTCCAATTAAGACTCGGAGACGAAATGGGCGCCAGAAATTATTACCATGTGGGTACTGTACTGGTCCTGAATGAGCCAGTGGCGCACAAGTACACAAAAGGAACAGGAGTTTAATAATACATCCATAAAAAGAATAAAAACCATGTAAATTAATATAATGTCATTTATAGTTCAGTTGTGGTTAAGTGGTTTACAGTGTTATTGGTTACATAGTTATAAATACTATGTACGTACAGTTGTATGCACTAGTATTTCAGTTTAAATTTCACAATAATTATAGTCATATGCACCAACTGAGCGGTTGTGGTTCTAAAAACTCAAATTCAACCAAAATCAAAATCGGTTATTTAGATACTAATGCGGTCTCGTGCCCGTGTGCCTGGTCGCAAATCTGGGGGCCCGGGTTCGACTCCGACCGACGACAAAAAATTACTTCGAATTTTAATGGCACTAAATTGACCCCTGTGGTACACTCTCCACGCCAGCATTGAGTGCACGTGAGGTGACGATTGGTCAACGCCCGTACGGTACAAAAATATATCATCATTATCGAAATCTGTGTATACAAAGCAGATTGGCACACCCAGCAATGGGTAATATGCCGTGATGATATATTTATTTTAAATGTTGATTTTAATTAATAATACAGACTACAGAGTATAATAACAAAAATAAAAGGGTGAATTAAATATTACGTCCGAAGTGGGAAATGTTTCATTGCAGCCGATGGCTCGTGTATATTATTATATTATATTACATGAGATACAGCACGAGGCTATATTGAAACTCCCACCGAGGTGTGTATACTATTTTATTAACAATCATCGTCTTTTTAAATCAATAATTTTCAAAATAAAACATGAACCTTTAATTTTATTAATATTTTTTGACAGCTCTATTAAAAAAAAAAACTTTACAACTCGACAGACGCAAAATTATTTAGAATTTTAAATGGCACAAAAGTGCCCTCTGTGTTGCATTATCCATACCAGCCATAAGCTCGTGTGGTGACGTCTGGTAAACGACCGCACGGTACGACTATGTCATCTCATTACCGATATTTGCGTACAAAACAGATTGGCACACCCAACAGTAGGTACTATGCCGTGATGATATATTTATTTGTTTAAGACCAATACAATCTCAAAAGAATTCCTAAAGTTAAACAACAATGTAAAACTAAAGATATTTACCTTTTTTATAGAATACATATATTTGTGACTTTGGTGAGTCGAAATGGCATACATATATTTCTTATTTTTTGACAATGTACTGATATATTTTAGCTGATGATGGGGTAATAATTATCTGAAATCCGAAACGTCCATGTATATTAATCAAACCGGTCAAACCGACGGTTAACTTTTGGTTTCTAACAGTAGGTTCTTTTTGATAACGGTATGGGAGTTATCCAACGGGTTCAAGTTTGACCGAAGGTAATAAAAGCGGCCCATAATTGATTATATCATTTTTGTACCTAAATAATGGTGATAAAGTCATTTTCTTATAATAGGAAACATATGCATATCTATAAAATGGAGCATTTCCGGGCTTATACAATGAATTTTTTACTTCCTTGTACATAAGTAAAGGAAGTATTGTAATCGCGAAAAATTTCGGTTTTCTGATTTCAGCGGAAATATCCATTTTCATCATCCGTGAATCTATTTTGACTAATTTCGTCGTGACGTCTGTACGTACGTACGTATCTCGCATAACTCAAAAACGGTAAGCCGTAGAAAGTTGAAATTTTGTATTTAGGACTGCTATAACATCTAGTTGTGCACCTCCCTTTCTGGTTATTACACAATTTCCAGAAGTGGCACTTTACATGAAGCCTATAATAGATTTTAATGAAAAACTGTTTTAAAATATAATCCAAAACTTTTCAAATTTGGTATACAAGACTTTTATGTCAATCGAAATAACATAATAGATTTTGGTTAAAATAGGCTAACCGGAAGTGGTACATTACTTGAAGTTGTTAACAGTTTTTCTTGAATAAAATGATTTTATTTTGATTTTAGAAATAAATGCTTCAAATAAAAGTTTTAGAGAATTAATTTCTGCGTCTAGCACATCAAGTATTATTAAATTAGCCCTTTGTATAAGCGAGATATGTAAATTTAAAAATTATATACTTTTTTGTTTTTGTAATAAAGCTTGCTGTGGATTAGGACAAAAACATAAAAAAAAATGTTCATGTCAAATTACGTTAAATACGTGCAATTTTATGATTCGTACAATAACAAATATTATATTTTTATTGTGAAATTAGTCATATTCATTGTTGTAATCAAATATTTGTTTGTTGTAATCAAAACTCTCTTTAAAAAGAACCGGGTTAGATTATGGTCGCTATATATCTTACAGTATTGAAGTTAAAATTAATATTTTGTAATTTATTTATTTAAAAAATATGTATAGTTTAATAATCGTACAAGGTCGTGTGGTGTCCACATCAGATTTTTTTATTTTAAAGTGTTTAATTCGTGGTTTAAGTTTGTCCATTTAAATGTAGAACATTTGCGTCTATGTATTTTGGATGTAATACGAAACGCGCGGGTCATAGAAAAACCGTTTTTGCTTGCTCTTAATTTTAAATAATAATATGCACTTTAAATCAATGTTTTAGAGTTGAGAATTTAATTTGATCACATTACATTTTATTTTGCGCGTGTTGCAACCGAGCAAACCGAATTTAAAATTTTATAAAAGTTACTTCTCAGAAACGTTTTTACATTTGTTCCAGATTTTATATCATTTCCAATGCTAACATAAAGAAGAAACTTTTATAAAATTTTAAATTTAATTTGCTCAATTATAAGACGTGTGCAAAATAAAATGTAATTAAAAAATTAATAGGCCATATTTTTTACCCAAAAAAAAACTATTTTCCATCCTCACCCCAAGTTTTCTAAGAATGACTTTTGTGCATTAGGTGAGATTATTGTTGTTGTGTTTGGTTGATGGAAGAAAAAAAAGTAGTTTTGGGCAACTTTCAACATTTGCCGGACAATGTGCATATTACCCCACTATCTGCTTTTATTGTAACATATATAAAACAAATTATACACATAGCATGTTGTTAACTTGTCTACTTATGCATCATTTCGGAAGTAGCTCAATATTATTACTTCCAGTTTTCGAGTAATTGACAGCAACTTTTAATTATCGAATAAAATCTAAACCGTTGAGGGCGTTTACCAAGCGTCACCTCACGGACTCTCAAGGCTGTGTTGGAAAGAGTACCACTTTTGTACTATTATTTTAAAATTGGAAATCAGTTTCAATTTTGAAGTTTGACGTTGGTCGGAAGATTATTAATTTATTTAGCCGTAGTAAATCAGTCGTAAGGCCTTTTAGAAGCGCGGGGCTCGCTGCGGTTACATTGTTCGCACTTACTATTGATAGTTTAAGGACGAATTAATAATTTCAGTATACAGTTGTATCCTTTGTTTCAGATATATTTAGAAACAAATAACACTTAACTTTGAATAATGCTGAAAAGCTAATAAAGTCAGTTTATATTTTGCAAAAGATATTTCATTTTAAGTTATTAGCACTTGTGGAAATAATCAGAAAAACATATTTCATTAAATTCAAAAGACGCAGAAACTTTATTGACAATAGACTATTAATTAATCACTTTTCATATCAATAAAAGACAAATTAGTAAAACTTTTACAAACTGAAAATCAATATTATACTTCTCAGAAAGCATTTACTAGTACATTTCTTAATAACATTCATAACCACAAAACCAAAATTGCTTCATTAGCAACAATAACAAACATCCCTTTAAGAAAACATAAATTCCTCTCGATAAATCTCCTGTCCCGTCCTGTCTGGAATTCTGTCTAAGTGTCTGTTTGTCTGTCTAGAGATAATGGTCAGTTTAATGCCTCGAGCCATTGAATATAATATAGACAGATGGACAGCTGGGCACAAGTCACGAAGAAAAAGAGATAGAGAGATAAATACGGTGATAAGCAAAGTAAAGAAAGAGAAAGATGGAAAGAGTTATCCATCAAAAGGAGTAAATAGATTAGTTAGGGTTGAGAATGTGTGTTTAATTGTGATAGAAGAAATTTAGTTATAGAAAAGGGTGCATTTTATTAGGTGAGAAGTAGAGCTACAATGATGTTTTATTCATAGAAAGTAACTAAATTATATTTTGACGAATATTCGGGTAATACCTTAGTAATCCCTGATATTTGTTTTACATTTTATATGTCGTAAAGACGTTTTGATTGTGAACACATATGTTACAAAAATTGAATAGTAACAAAGATATAAATTTTATTACATTTTGTTAATTAAAAAGTTATTTAAATTTTACAAAAAAAAACCGCCAAAGACAACATTTTATAAATGTAAACTAAAATGTGAAACAAATACCACGGATTATTAGGGCCTTACCCAAACATTCGTCAAATACAGTAGAACCCCGGTTATCCGAGGTAACGTGGGGGACACCCTCCTCGGATACCTGAAAACTCGGATAATCCGGATTTAATTTTTATTCATTTCGTATACACTTAACTAGAACTCCAAGCAAATAAATTATGCGAGTACGTATACTTCTCTACAGCGAACGCAATAACGAACTGCATTTCGCAAATTCGTATGCTAAAAATAGTCCAAAAACATAAATAGGGGTACCACTCACACGGATCAAGAAGATTCCCCGTCGGCCCCGATGATTTTAAATGGAAATATTTTAGAAGCGCGGTTAATAAGGATGGGTCTTTAGATTGGTTCGGTTAATCCGAATCATAGACGCGCGTACCTCGCATGTTGGGTCTTTAGATCGGCTCGGTTAATCCGGAGCTCGGATAATTGCGACTCGGATAATCGGGGTTCTACTGTACCTATACAGGGTGTTAAAAAAGGGTAAGAAAATTTGAGGGTCAATGGTGAATACATTTCCATGTGCTGATTCTCAATCAAAATACTTTCTTTCAAAATTCGGTAAATTATTTCTTATTTTTCATTTAATTGTTTTTTAATGCAACAATGCCGACATAATTTTTTTATTAAAAATAATGAATTATTAATTAATTCGTAATTATTTTCTACTCAGCGTCTGTTCCGTGATTAGATATGCATTATTTTTAATAAAAATTTCATTTTCGCAGCAAAAAAGAATTACAAATGAAAAATAAGAAATAATTTTCCAAATATTGGAAAAATTATGTTTCTACAAATCTACTAAAAATAAGCTTTTTAATGTTTGTTTTTAGGGTTAAAAATGCAATTTTATGACACCAGTATTAAAAGAGAATTAGTTGCCTTGGTAATGACGAATGGAACAAAAAATCGACATTTTTGGCATATGCCAAAAAATTATTATAATTAAAATTTTAAATGAAAAAATAATAGTGTTTCTCACAAAATAAAATATCACTTTTAACACATATCATAATTAACTATTTTGATTCAAAATCAGCACATCGAAATGTATATACGAGGGCTGTTTGATAAGTTCGTGACTTTTTGAATTTCCCGCGCAGTAACTTTAAATACAACACTGCTCCCATCAACTGAGATCTATTAGTAGGCTATTGAAAAATTTTGAACAAGCTGCGCCATTTAGTTTATGTTTGACAGCTATTTATATTAGACAACTTCGTTAATTTCATTGAAAATGAAAAAAAGTGAATTTCGTGTGTTGATTAAGCATTATTTTTTGCGTAAAAAAACCATCACGGAAACCAAGGAAAAGCTTGATAAGTACTATGGGGACTCTGCTCCATCAATTTCAATGGTTAAGAAGTGGTTTACCGAGTTCCGTTGTGGTCATACCAGCACAAGTGAAGCCGAACGTTCAGGTCGCCCAAAAGAAGTCGTCACGCCAGAAATCGTAGATAAAATTCATGGAATGATATTGGACGATCGGAGAATGAAAGTGCGTGAGGTGGCTGAGGCCGTAGGCATCTCAACTGAACGGGTGCATCACGTTTTGCATGAATATTTGGACATGAGAAAGGTATCCGCGCGCTGGGTGCCGCGATTACTGACACTCGACCATAAGCGCAATCGTGTGACCATTTCAGAGGAGTGTTTGGCGATGTTCAACCGCAATCCGAAAGAGTTTTTGCGTCGTTTCGTTACCGTAGACGAAACTTGGATCCATCACACCACACCAGAGACCAATGAACAATCAAAACAGTGGGTTTCTTCGGGTGAACGTGCACCAAAGGAGGCCAAGGTGGGTCTTTCGGCCAACAAGGTTATGGCCACAGTTTTTTGGGATGCACGCGGTGTCATTCACATCGATTACATTGAAAAGGGTAAAACGATCACCGGCGATTATTATTCCGAGCTTTTGGACCGATTTGATATTGATTTGAAGCAGAAACGTCCGCATTTAGCGAAGAAAAAAGTACTGTTCCATCAAGAGAATGCACGAGTGCACACGTGTGTAGTCGCCATGGGAAAAATTCATAAATTGGGCTACGAACTGCTACCCCATCCAGCATATTCTCCAGATTTAGCTCCCTGCGACTATTTCCTGTTTCCAAACCTGAAGAAATGACTGGGCGGTAAGAGATTTGGGTCGAATGAAGAGGTCATCACTGAAACAAACGCCTACTTTGAGAGCCTTGAGAAAAGCTATTTTTTGGAAGCAATAAAAAAATTGGAAAAACGTTGGACTAAATGTATCGAGCTAAAAGGAGATTATGTAGAGAAATAAAACGCTTATTTGTTGGAAAAAATATTTTTTATTCAAAAAGTCACGGACTTATCAAACAGCCCTCGTACCCTCAAACTTTTTACTCTTTTTTTAACACCCAGTATTTAGGATCCAAAGAATATTTAAGATAAATTATATTTTTGGAAATTTTGTATTTGAATTGTCGAAAATTACCCTAAAAATACAATAGTCATGGAATTTAAGAAAAAACTTAACTAAACTTTAACGATCAAGTTAGATTAATTATTTTTATTAAGTATTATTATATATTTTTTACAATAAACAATACTGCATAAACTTTAATTTAAAATATGTAAGTTTTCAAAAATGTGACACCGGCTCATTCAAAATATTCGTAAGAACACGTATAAAAAATTCACATTTAATTATTTAAGGATAAATAAATATATCATTAAATATATCATACCTCACGGGCACTCATTGCTGGCGATGACGTAGAGTGTAACATGACAGGGGTCACTTTTGAGCCATTTAAAATTCAAAATAATTTTGGCATCGGTTGGGATCGAACCCGGGTCCTCATATTCGCAACCATAAACTCAGGGACACGGCCACGAATCCACAAGTATTTATAAATCGTGTGATTTCATTACTCGACTCCGTCTCGTGCCAAAATTCTAGTACTTTACGTGAAACAATTACTTTTCTGTTTTTGTTGCACAATGCTATTTATTTATAAAGATTTTGTATATAAATAAAACAGCTACATTGAAAACGTTGGCAAAAACCATGCTGGAATTCATATTTATTTGTTTATAATTTGTAAATAACTCTTTTCCCACCACTTGTCAGCTCATATGTGCCGGCGTATGTGATTCTGCTGGTAACGGGACACATGTTGACCCGATTCCAACATTTGACCACTATCGAGTAGGCATGGAGCCGAACTCTCGTGCACGCACACATATGCTCATGTGGAACTGCGGGCGAACAGCCAAATGCAAAACGATTTATTCTCATCGGATTAAAAAACGGCGAAATATAGAAGGGACACTAAGAGGAAACTCCAGTGAAGACGTAAGACTTACATAAAGAAAATAACATAAAAGAGGTTGGTGTATTTTTAAAAACAAGTTAAAAGCAATAAGCAAATGCGTTTAAATAGAATAGCGCGTATAGTTTTATAAATAAATACATCATTACATTAAAGAAAGGGATTATTGTTTTACGTACAGGGTTTGATCAAAAAGTAAAACAGGCATTATTCGTTTTCAGATGAGCTCATTTTTTCTTCGCGTTGGTCTTACAGTCTACAGTTGGAATGATCTAGCAAGACTAATGGCATATTCATAAAATACAAATACATGCATGTGGTAGAATCCCATGTTAAAAAATCTGATGTGGCCAGCACAATACCTTCCATCAATCCTGTGTATTATGTACAAATTCCATACAAAAATTTTCTTGCAAAAGATTCTAAATTTCCAGTAATATTATTTCATGCAAATGACACTTGACACCGACATCTTCTTCTTTAGCTTTTCCCATTCGTTAGGGGTCGCTATTTTTTATTTTCTTCTTCCATTCATTTCTGTTTTGCGGGTCATCCTCACTTTTTTTGTTTCAAATTGTTACCAAAACCTTTTCAAATCTTCCCATGAATGTCCGATTGGGAAATACGTTAAACAAATATAAAGTCTTATAGTTTTGAGTAATCGTCCTTCCAACATCCCACATACACACATACATACACACACACATACATCCACACACACACAGACATCATCGTAAAAATGTTAAAATCGGATTGTAGGGACCTTAAAACATGCTTATTCAATAAAATCTGGATATGCGATTTTTAGCATGAATCCAATACCTCTCTTAGCGAGAGGTAAAAAAGTCACCAACATAAGTTTCCATTTAAAAAGTTGGGAAGTCTGCTGGACGTTAAACAATTTGTTATGTTTTATATTTATTGCTTATAGTCTGCCCGTCTCTAGTCCGCGTCGTATCCTAGGCCCCTATTCCTTTTATCGCGAGTCAAAAATATTTTACCTGGGCTGTCTAATGCTGTCACAAGTCAATTGTCATAGAACATTAAAAACAATCTAATTTTATATCCGTGTCAAAAAGTATAAGAGCTATAATGGTAGTGCATAAAATATATTACATAAGAAATGCATTACTTTTCACATATCGCTATTAAAAAGTCAGTCTTCACCTTCACGTACTGGGATACTGGTTCAAATATGTATAATATATTACACTACAATGACAATGCACAACGAGTAGAACAAAAATTACATTGACAAGGTTTTATATAAAAAACCAAGAAACAAAAATACAAATTTAATTTACTTATGCACAAAAGGTCCAAAAACAAATGATAAAATCTACGAAGAAATATTTTGTGCAAAAATTCATAGACTATCGGGATTTGAAGCCAGGTACGATGCAATTGGTAGAGCGTCGTACTGGCAATCCATAAATTTTTCACAAAATATTTCTTCGTATTTAAATAATTGAATCATTCACAGTTCTTAATGTTATAATAAAAACAGTTAAATATGCACATAGATAAAATCTATAGAAAACCACCCTTCATAAGCAATACAAGTCTAAAAATAGCAAAATATTGAAATAATTATAACATTCACACAGACTTTTATAATAAAATTAAGTTAATAAAAATAAATTTAAAAAATCTGATGTGGGCAGCACATTACCTTCCGTCAATTCTAAGTATTTTGTACAAATTCCACATTGATTTTTTTTTCTAAACGATTGTACAGGCGCTTTATTTTTAGTAGAAATGAACTGATCTTCCTCGTGCTGAACTGAACTACTTGAACAAAGAACAGTATGTTTTTTAAAATAAGAAGTAGAAAAAAAAACATATAGCATTATATTTATAACATAATAATCTGCTGAATTGGCTATAATCTGTTGTATTACCTTATGTGATTTGTTTTTGCCACCTTAAATTATTTTACATTTTTATATTTCCAGTAAAATCATTTCACAAAGATATCATGTAAATTGACATCTGTCAATTAGTAAAATTTGAATATTCTAAATGTTTCCATGGTGCAGCTTTTAGCAGCATAGGTTGCAAGATATTTATTTATAATTCTTTATCTCTAAATTCATATAATTAAGAAAAAATAGAGAATAAAATATTCTTTAATATTTATAATAACATACAATGTCAAAAAATGATATTTAACAGTGTTTTTTTCAAGAAAAACTGTTAAAATCTTCAAATTACGGTACTTCCGGTGAACCAATCGTAACCAAATTCTAATCAACTCTTCATACAGACGTATAATAGGGGAATATGAAGGAATTATAAATTTTTCAATTGTAGTGTTGGAGTTATCGCAGGAATTTTTTTGTCACACACACACATGCACACACACATACATATATAGGGTGGTGACAGGCACAGCTGAAGATAGGACTTTATGCAAAATCAGACTTTCCAAATTTCCTGCTTCCCTAATTATTTTAAGTGAAAAAGATAAAATTGTGCATCTGAATCAATAAGAAAAATTAATTTTGTTTGCCTAGCAACGGCCGAAATTAGGTATGAAAATTACCATAGCCATGGAATTGAGACAATATAAATAACAAATGCCTAACGGTTTATCTGTCATGTTAGGTTAATTTATTTTTATTAGGTATTATTTCTAATTTCTGTCTCAACAAACAATTATCTGTTAATTTAAATTTGTTCACTTCAACAGAATTTAAAAATAATAATAAAAATAAATTAAACTAGCTTGACAGATAAATCGATAACATTTGTTAATTTTTTGTTTCAATTCCATGGCATTTTTGGAGTGATTTTCGACATTTTCATATCTAATTTCTGCCGTTACAAGCCACACAAAATTAATTTTGGGAAGCAGCAAATTAGGAAAGTCTGATTTTACATGTTAAAGTCCTATATTCGGCTCTGCCGATCACCCTGTATATAACATCGTAAAAATAGTAAAATCGTATTCTAGAGACCCCAAAACCTGCTTATTCATTAAAAACTCACCATCGATTTTTTTGACCCAAGACAATGCCTTCCTTACCTTAAGGTGACGGAAGGTAAAAATCAGACAAAATGAAATATAGTGGTATCTATAAAATAAATTGTAATGATAGCGATTAATTGGAAACACTTCTAGGAATGTCGACATTAGATTCAAAGAACATTAAAGCAGTTGGACATTAAACAAAATAAATTCTTTAAATATAACCAAACACCCGATCCAAAACATTCACAGATGTTCAATAGACAATTTCAATATAAATCATAGAGTAAGGATTAAAATGTTACTTACTCGAAGCGAAGCAATGGCAATTCAAGAAGCCGTAATGAATGGGAAAAATATGAACGAATAGTTCAGCAAACATCACCGATTGTAAGTTTCCTTTAATCTCTTAATCTTCTCATTCTTTTAATATACAAATATATGTATATAATAGCACAAAAA
Organism: Harpalus rufipes; assembly: GCA_951394225.1. NCBI lineage: Eukaryota > Metazoa > Arthropoda > Insecta > Coleoptera > Carabidae > Harpalus > Harpalus rufipes. The sequence continues at coordinate 15,505,395 of OX596289.1, forward strand.
ATATATATTTCTGTTATTGAGTTAAAACTGAAATGTTCATTAATATTGTTTAATCAAAATATTGGGTTAAAAATGATTTAAGTATTAAAATAATTAGTTTCATAGGTAATATGCGAATATAAAGTAAAATTTAACACTTACAAATTTGAGAGAAAAACACACGTTGAAATATAGTCTTTAAATATTAGTTTGGACATTATCACTTACTACACAGAAATATACGTGCATAGTACATCCATTCATTGTTTTATATCACACAAACTAATTCGTATACATTACCTCGCAAATTCAAACATGTTTCAATAGGCAGAAAATAACACACATTGATCAGTTTAAAGCAAAACAGCTCACAGCAGATTATTTTAATAATAATTGTAGTGTTTATTCTGATGGCAACTCACTATTTAAAAATATTATTATAAACATATAAAATGAAAAAATGAATTTATTTAAAAAAAATATGTTCCTACAATAAAACGGGTAAGATTTTTATAAATCAAATTATTTAACAATGTAATTTCTTTATTAGTTTTCAAAATCAGCGGAAAATGACACATTTTATTACCAGATTTTTTTTATCTGCAAATGATTAGGAAAATACATTTCCCATGAAATTTTTTAATAATAATGTTACAGGAATAGATAGGAAAATTCCGAGGAAAATTCTTTTAGTTCTGAAAAATCTCAAAAATAATATATGTAGCTTCGGTACATCAAGACAGTAAAATGCACAGATTTTTCCCACTTTTTTTTTAAAACTATATGTGCATGTTCCATAATAAATACAATAATGTACGCAACACGTACAAAGTCAGTTCATCTTAAAATTATCTAACTCATTCAGTAAAATGGCATTTTCCGGAGTTGACACGTAATGTGTTATTATCAGAAATTACCTCATGGCTAATGCTAATGGACAATCTAAACTACTGTGTAGACAGTATGGGGTCTCTTGTGCGATAATAGTAAATTGTATAATAACTAAAAAGTAAAGAAAAGTGGTAATTTTCTAGCAACTGTAATTTTTTTGCACGTGCTTGAAAACAAACAAATCCTAAATAACGTTATGTAACCGTAACGTAACAAATAACGCTTCAGTATAATGTTATTCATGCGTTTATAAGTTTTTTTTATGGCACAAAATTGACCCCTGTGGCGCACTCTCCACGCCAGCAATGAGTGCCCGTGAGGTGACTCCTGGTAAGCACCCACACGGTACAAATATTCCATCATTACCGATATCTGTGTACGAAGCAGATTGGCACACCCAGCAATGGGTAATATGCCGTGATGAAATATTTATTTATTTATTTTTATTTAAATTATAATATCCGAATTTCCTAATAATACATACTTGCTGTTTTCTGTGATCGAATACTTCATTTTATTTCTAGAATAAGATAAGTATAAGTTTTTTTAATATATTGTTTTTAATATTAATTTTTAATTAATTTTTATTACAATTTTAAGAAAAATATAGTTCTTCTAACAATACCGAAACAAAAATAACGTTATTGTAACGGTATGTACCGTTATTTTGTTCTTTCTTAAGTTATTTATAACGTTACGTAAGGGATTCATTTTTTTATGACATAACGTAACGTTTCGTTAACCTTATTCCATCCCTGATGTGCATACACGCACCGTTTAAAAAAAGTATTAAAACTAAATAGTGTTTTATTTATTTATTTATATCATTTGCAAAATTATATTCCTTCACAAAATAATCTAAAAGAAATTTTCCTTTGTTACCAGAGATATTATCGAAAAAAGTATACCTATACTTTTTTATTTCTTCTTTCTATTCCGGTGCCTTTATGAGTCTATAAACGCACTGAAAACACGTCGTTAGGAAGATGTACAAACGCATTGTTTTGGTACTTTTTCGTTTTCTACAGGTATAGTTTTGTTCACGAAAGATGACAATTCAAGGTCATTTATTAACCGTATGGTATAATATTACTAGCAGATAACTTCACTGCATTTCGTATACATAGACGTGCAACATGAAATATTTAAGGATATATTTTAACTAAAAAAAATAAGTGTAATTTATTTGAAAATTATGTTTCTTTTTAAATAATGCATTTCTCAAAGATTTATGCTCTTCACCTATGTATTTGCAAAACCTAAAAACATAGACTTGACAAAAACCATGGAATAATAATTTGATTTAAATGTCAACGTCACTGGGTAACTATTAGGACAGAGGGCAGTGCAGTAGGTAATTAGATATCTGTAACTCTACGACATACGTCATTATTATTTGTAATGTGTTAAAAAGTAATGTCAGCATTTACGTATATCTGTCACACAACATAAACTATATAGACATACTTCAAATAATTTTTCTCTTTCTAACATGAAATGTTGCTAAGCTACTACTGTATTAAAATGCTGTGTATTCTTTCTTCGAAAAAGTGACCATGAGTAGTCATCTTTCGTGAACCAAAGTATAGTGTGAATGCTTGCCAAATTGACAGATGAATGACATAACCTGAAATTGCTGTCAATCAACAATGAATTTTCATCTGTGAAGTTAATAAATTTACGTGAGCGCTACCAACATAATTGATAAATTCATATTTTTGACAAGTCGCATGTTTTTAAAAAGAATGTAATAAAATTATAAAATTGCCTCAATAGAAAAAAAAATAGTATGAAAAACATGTTATCGCACTCGTCCTTTGTAAAATTCCGCAAAATGGCTCGTTTTCCAAACACGAATTCGTACGTCGTACGTTAACAAATTGTCTTATGATACTTGTTTTTTAATGTACTATTAAAAATCAAGCTATAAAACGCAAATCCCATAAATGTTGGAAAAAAACAAGAATTATGTATGGGAACAATGCTTTGCAAAATAAACATCATACAGTCATAAAATAGTTATCTTAGAAATTATCGACGATACAGTACGAGTATATATGACCGTTTTATCTATATTTACTTTCATGTAAAAAATTGTTAAAGACATATATCAAATAATCCTTATTATATCCGTGAACGTCATCATTATAAGCAAAAAAGAAATATACAAAAATACAAATAAATTTCTCGGCAGTGATGTAGATTAAGTGTTAGCAATTACTCGAAAGAGTCGAAATCTTAGTCATATGACATTAACAAAATGATTATTGTCGAATTTGAGAGAAAACAGATGTGTGTCTTTTTTTACAATTTTTTTTACGATATCTGTAAAACAGAATGTTTAAACGAATGTATTTATGTCTACATTAATTTCTGTTAATGAACCTGTCACATCTTAACCTGATGAAGATAACTGAGACATCGGCTTTATAAGAATAAATGCTGTATGATTGAGATTTTGAAATAACCAATATTTAATTCTCTTAAACTTTTCATACAAATGTAAAATGATGGAATACAAAATTTGTAATTTTTGGAATTCTATTATTGCAATTATTCAAGTAGAATAGATGGCCAGACATCATCATAAAATTATGAAAATTGTACTTTAGTTATCCTAAATCGTACGTATTTACTAAAAACTCACAATACAATTTTTTGACCAAAGAATTAACAATTTAATAATTTTACATAAATTAACGAAAGGTTTTAAAATGACTTGGCTAGAAGCATATGAGATACATTATTTAATTTCCAAGGGGTTACCATTAATGAATAAACAATTAGATATTTTAAAGACCAAAATTATGAATGATGTTTTACAAATATTTTAATTTTTTAAAAAAAAATCAAAATTTTAAGTAGAAATTATAAAAATAAAAATAAATAAAATTAAAATAAATAAATTAAAATTTAAATTCTAATTTATTATTTTTATTAATATTTAATTTTTATATTTATATATAAAAATTATTTTACAATTTACATATTAATATCATATATTTCAATACAATTTTCATTTTAATTTAATTTATTTAATTTCATTAGTACTTTTATATTTATAATTTTGGAATTTAAAAAATATATTAACAAAGCCAACTTTGTATTTTATACATTTTATTGATATTTTGTTTTATGTCAAATGTGTTTATATATATTTATTACTTTATAATTTATTCTTAAACTCTGATGATGGTTTTCTAAATAAACCGAAATCGATAAGATAATAAATTAGTGTTTTTATTTATTTATATAATTTAAAATAGAGGTATAACATCAAGAGAATAAAAAATAAAAAAGAATTATAAATATAAAATGTACCTGCAAGGGAATAGAACAACGTATGAAATAATACAAGAAGTTAATCAGTCCTCATTTATGTAAAAATAAAAATATAAATTTATTGTTTTAGCCTCATAGTATTTGAGAGGTCATCCCAAAAAATCCTCACACAAAATCAAATACACTAGTACATACAATTCGGAGTATAGGGCCCTTAAAATGTGCTTATTCACTAGACGCTCGAAATTAATTTTTTAGCATTATTTATATATCAATCCTCCTTCCTTACATTTGGCGACGAAAGATTAAAATAAAACATATTTCATTTTCTATAACATATTTTAAATTTATACTTTCTTAAAAAACACTGTGATTTATTTTGAGAATAAATAAAATACCTAATAATAATTGAAGCGGCGAGATGTAAAAGGAAAAGGTTCCCTTAATGGTAGTTTTGAGAAATTAATAAAAACTGATTAAAGATAAAGCATTTTACATGAAAACTTCCAATTAACAATTTGTTACTCTAAGTGAGCTAAACACTTTCTTACATCGTTTTAGTATTTTAAAAGTACCTACAATAAGTATGTTTTATTGAAACATAGTTTTCTTTTCCTTTTACATTACAACGAGGATTATTATTACTGAAAATAGTGAAAAATAAACACTTTGACTATACAATATGTTCATTTTCTCGAAGCTACATAGTTAACGATAAGAAATCTCAAAAGTTTTTTTCTTTCATTATATCAAATTTTAAAAAAATCTGTTGTGGCCAGCACAATACCTCTCACAATTTCCGTTTTTGGCTACATAAAAGTATTGTATATAACATTTCTTGTATACCTACACTCTACACCAAAATTTTTACTTATATCTATTCTTTATATGTAGATTTTTAAAATTTAAATTCATTCTATGAAGAAATTTTGTCCTACTCTTCTAATTTTTCGAGATATTTCCAATTCATTGTCGGGATTAGCAGTATTTCTGAAGGGTATAAGTAATATACCTATAATTTTGAACATTTTGAACTATGAATGCAATAAGAAATAATATATGTATGTACTTCCCAGAAAAAGTCTTCAGTAATGTCTTCGGATTTCTGGCATTCAATTTATCTGTGAGTTACAAACATTTTAATTTTTCAATTGGTTTCCATGGCATTATTTGGGCTGTGAGATTTATTACAACAGATTATTTTATATATTATATCTTTTATCTCCAAATCAATAAATATATACAGTGTGTTAATTAAAAACCTGGCCATAGGCGTTTAACATGGGAAATCAGTTTTTCCTTACGCAAAAGTTCCCAAATTATTTTAGACAAAAATACTTCAAATAAATGTTGTAGAGAATTAAATTCTGCATCCAGATTAGTAATAAGATTTTATTTTCGACGTTTCATAACCGAGAAAATCAATTTCAAAGTTTTTCGAAAATTGCTGATTTATAGCGATAGCCATGAAACTCAAACAAAATTACAAACAATTGTATGACATTGACACAATGAATTAGCCTAACTTAATGTATAAAACAAATATGTTTCTTAAATACATGGTTTAATTTTAGAATACATAGCTGTCAACATATACAAAATAAAATAAAAATGAAAACAAGAATAATGTATTTATTTAAAAAGAAAAACAGAAAACTAGAATGAATATAATTTTATATTAAATGTTCAAATAACCCTCCATTTTGCGCTAAGCAATACCCAAGTCTATTATAAAAGCCATGTCGAACATTATGCAGCTGTCTGGCATTTATTTTTCTACATTCATTGGAAATTACAGCTTTAAGTTTTTTTAATAAAAGATTCTATTGTGGTTTTACTTGGAATTTGTCGATGTGACCACATTACACTTATTAAATCACGTATTTTTCTATAGCTTTGTCCACAGTAACACCATTTTATAATCTGAAGCTTTTCTTCATGAGAAAACTGTTCCATACTTCCAAAAAAATATGTTACTGAACGAAAATCACAAAACACAAACTTTCTTTGACAGTTAAGATGTCATACAATTGTTTGTAATTTTGTTTGACTTCCATGGCTATCGCTATAAATCAGCAATTTTCGATAAACTTTGAAATTGATTTTCTCGGTTATGAAACGTCGAAAATAAAATCTTATTACTAATCTGGATGCAGAATTTAATTCTCTACAACATTTATTTGAAGTATTTTTGTCTAAAATAATTTGGGAACTTTTGCGCAAGGAAAAACTGATTTCCCATGTTAAACGCCTATGGCCAGGTTTTTAATTAACACACTGTACATATATATATATATATATATATATATATATATATATATATATATATATATATTAAAATATTTAATTGTATGAGATAGAGAATTTCATCTTCTTTAATATTTGCAAGAATAAAATTTTTTAAAAAATAATATTAAGATTTTTTTTAAGAATTTGCTACTTCCTGTTGTCCAATTGCTACCAAAATCTTTTCAACCCTTCCCATTAATCAGTCTGATTGAGAAATACGTAGTACACGTAGTACACATACACACACACAAACACACACGCACGCACGCACTCACACACACATAAACGTCATCGTAAAAATGTTAAAATCGGATTTTAGGGACCTTAAAACGTGCTTATTCAAAAAAATCTGGATGTGCGATTTTTAGCGTGAATCCAATATCTCTCTTAGCGAGAGGTAAAAAATTGACTATAAGGTTGTTTTTGCAAAGAGCTCCTCAATTTAATATTATTTATAACTCATCTATTTTGAGTTTCGGGCATAAGTGTATAAAGTATTTTCGACTTATTACTCAAAAAATACATCCTTAGCTATGGCAACCGAGTCGCGGGACAGCCTGTATAAATTTATATTATAGGTATAATAAAATAGCTATTTCAGTTTGAAATGCCCAATATGTGAAATCTTTTCCTTTTTCATCTCACCACTTCAATTGAAGAAAATGAAATTTACAAGTTTTCCACGTTACATATTCAAAACATACATGAATATAGGAATATTTACATTATTTTCGTTGTGTCATTAGTAATGAAGTACCCACACGTGTATGACGCCAAAATTGTTGGCAATAATATTTACTACAGCTTCAAAGCTTATAGAAATTTCCAGAGAATCGAATGCAATTCATAGCGACCGATGTCAGTAAAAACATTACAGTTCTATTCCCATTCCATTCTATTCTATTTCTATTCAATGAAGAATTTGGCGTGTCCGTGCAATTTTTGATCTAAGGATTGTTGTGCGACAGAAACACGGTTTGGGATGTTTACCGCATGAACTAATTTATAACTTCACACATACTTTGCATTCTGCATCTGCATTCCTTCTATAATGAACGAATGAAACTAATTTTTTATTTTAATTGGGAATTTTGTTTTCAATCAGTTATTGTCCAATTAAAATTTGTGGTTCTGAGTTGCCAATTCATTTCGAAATGCTAATTTTATAAGTAAGTGTTTCATTTGAAAGATGTACTTGAACATTTATTACATGAAGTAACCTTTTGGATTGACTTTTACCTTTCGGATATTACTAATTTGATGCTCATCTATTGAGCTGTCAGTAGTAATTAAAAAATATACACTTGAGTAATAATTTTGAATAGCGGTGTACTATTAACAATTTGTTTACAAGATGTACAGTGTACAATGGTTAATTGTCATGTTTTGAAAAAAAAAAAAAAAAATATTTATTATTAAGCAAGCGAACTTAAAACTATGCTTTGTTTAAATGCTTGAAGAATAAAAATATCTACTATGTAATCCAATTTTGATATTGCAATTTTTGCAAACAACCATAATATTAAATTATAAATAATCAAGCTTAATTTATCGCTTTATTTCATTTAAATATTGAATATCAAATTATACAAGATATCTGGATTTCGACGACCACCATTAGAATCTCGGAAACTACATAATATACGATTATACTTCGGACATCAGGTGCATCGAGAAAATGTTTTGAATGATAAAGTTAGATATTTTTATTGTTTCTCCAGGGGCGTACAAATATAATTGTTCTATCTGTAAATTTTTGAAATATAACACAAATTTACATTTTTTACCTTCTGTCGCCTTTTTGACACTGACATTTTGCATTTATCTGTGAATTACAAACATTTAAATATTTCAACTGGTTTCCATGGAGATAATTGGGCAAAGAGATTCATTACAACAGATTATTCTATATTATTATATTCTACATATATCTCTAAACCTATAGGATATGTAATAAAAAAAATTAAATGTGTCAGATTGAGAATTTAATTATCTTTATTATTTGTAGTAACTACCATTTTCGGTTGTCCAATGGGGTAGTTACCATATGTTAAAATTTAATGAAATTCTTATTTGTTTACAATATATGACTCATAATAAGATATATACTGCAATAAAATTCGCCATTTATTATGTAAGTAATTCAAAAAAGTTATTTAAAATATTAATAATTCAAATCGACCTCTTCTCTGTGACGTAACACTTACATATTTAAAGCCGCAAATGTCGCTAGTATCGTTTTACAGCGATGGGTTGCGACATGTCAAAGTGACAGTTGATGGTGATACTGATGCCGTGGACATAACCTTGTTTCTATTTATTAACTGTAATACAAAACGTCGTTATAAACTTGCTCAAACAAAAATAATAAGTAAAAATATGTGCTAACTTGACAGCAATCTAACCTAACAAACAAGATTCCCCTTACCCCACAAAATTGTGCAAAATAAAAAAAAAATGGAAAATTTGAATTTAAAAATACTTGCTTCTAACAAAAAAATCAAAAAAGGCGAAACTACCCCATTGTAATCAGAAACTATTCAGCCCTTCCCATTACTGTTACTGTTAAATTAAGGAATCCGTAGTTACATAGGTCTTTAGCCTTATAGAATTTGAGAAATCGTACCTCCAACACACACACACACACATCATCGTAAAAATGTTATAATCGGATTCTAGGGAATCCAATACCTACCTCTCTTAGCGAGAGGTAAAAAAAGTAATTCTGTTCTCTCTCGGTTCATTCACATTAATTTTTAATTTACAAAGAATGGTTAAATTAACATTATCAAATTTTTCACGGAATACTTTCGAAGTGTTTAAGAAACACCAGTGTTCCGCGGAACACCGGTTGAAAACTACTGCCTTAATGGCTTAATATATCGCACCAGCTCTGGAATAGACTGCAGGTTTTTTGGCGGATCTAAAATCGCACTCCAATGATGTATGTATGTTAGAGTTAGACGATTGATACAATAATGTATGTGACCTTTTTTACCTCTCGCTAAGAGAGGTATTGGATTCATGCTAAAAATCGCATATCCAGATTTTATTGAATAAGCACGTTTTAAGGTCCCTACAATCCGATTTTAACATTTTTACGATGATGTCTGTGTGTGTGTGTGTGTGTGTGTGGATGTGTGTGTGTGGGATGTTGGAAGGACGGTTACTCAAAAACTATAAGACTTAAAATTTGTTTAACAACGTATTTCCCAATCGGACATTCATGGGAAGATCTGAAAAGGTTTTGGTAACAATTGGACAACCGGAAGTAAAAGATTCTTGAAAAAAAATCTTCTAAATATTATTTTTTGAAAAATTTTCTTGATAATATTAAAGAAAAATAAATTCTCTTTCTGATACATTTAAATATTTTTATACATATTTTATAGATTTAGAGATAAAAGGAATATAATATATAAAATAATGTAATTAATTTTACAACCGAAAGGATGCCATGAAAAATAGTTGCAAATTTAAATTATTTGTAACTGACAGATAAATGTCAGTGTCAGAAATAATGAGTAATGAAAGAAAAATGTATTTGGAGAATCCCTTAATTCTTGATCTGTGACTATTATGGAGATGACAAGTCTAGGTTGAAGGACTTAAATTTGTTTCAAACATTATGGGACAATGTACACCAGTACTGTAGACTAGAGTAACTTTGAATTGCGAAAAAGCTATCAAATTCTTCTCAAGTAAGTTGTAAATATTGACAAAATTACACATCGATATAAGAATAATCGGAGTGCAATCTATCCGTCACTTTATTAAAGGGAATTAGTGTTATTTAGATATAACAAGTATGAAAAAATAAAATGTAAAAGAAGATATATAAGAATAGATGCACGCACAATCCAGATATATACATTTTAGACCGCCCAAAATTAATGTTTTTACTAGAAGAATATGAAGAGAAAGTAAACAAAGTTGTTCGAATTGAAAATTGCTGTTACCAGCCTAATATTTATATATGGTAAACTCTACTTTGTAATTTATTGTAACATAATTTATGGTAAATATCTTTATGTTGAGACATGCTATTATTGAATAATAAAGTTTATACGTCATAGATTTATATGAATATATTATTTGTATTTATAAAAATATTCTTTGCTTTATGCATACAGCCAGGTAAAATATACGGCGAGAGGTTATGTGCTGGCCACATCAGATTTTTTCTAATTATAGAATTGTAAATAATATACTCGGATTTATTAAACTTTCTTAAATATTAATATAACTAGAGAAAAACGAAATTAAAAGATCCGAAACATCACCTATGCGAAGTGGTACAATTAATAAGACAGAAGAAGATAGGTGACGTCACAAAATTGATAAATTGCCGTTGTTCTCGAATTACATATATGTATATTCATATTTAACAAATTTTAAAAAATACGGCTATGATATTTTTAACTCTATATTAATAACACATTTCTCTAAATTTAATCATTTAATCCATTGTTAAATCGTTTTATTAGTATTTATGTATGTGGCCATTTAATATGAAAAATATTTAAACACAAAAACAAGTAATTCTTACAAATATTATGCGGGCCTTAGTGTACATTACTACCCTATATACAGATAAAAAATAAAGATGTATTTGAACTCTGTATCTATAGTAATCTTTAAATCTATAGAGCCATTAGAGTCTTATTTACTTTTCATACTATATTTATAATTATAATGTAGGAATGTTTGAAAGAACTTATCAAAGCTTCTATTGTAAAGACATTTTAGTTTAGAAGAATCATTCAAGATATCTAGAAAGTGTTTAAAAGTCTACTATCCTATTTCGATAACTGGAACTCGGCTTATATTATGACAAGTTACGACTTAAATTTAAGTTTTGTATTCTGGCACAAATCTACGTGTCACTCGGACCACACAAGAAGATTTTTTAGTCGTGTTGGCCAGATTTTAAATGGAGTGTACCACGTTCACGTGATAGGGGTTTCTCTTGGTGGTCCAGTCCAAAGAAAAATTAAAAATAATTTTTTATCAAGGATATAAACATGTCATTTGGTATTATACAATCTTGTAAACCATTTAGAATATGTAACTGATCTACTAACAGTTATATTGTCACAAGTCACAATCGTAAATAATTGTTATTAATGACAGATTTTGCAAACTACTTTTCATAATGTTAGATCGAATAATTTAAATATAGACGAACACTAGGAACAGCGGTAGCTAAATGGTTGTGTGCCGCACCTAACCATTATTAACTAAAACATCGCTATTTTAGGGCTTGGAACCCATTAAAAGTAAAATTATTACTCAACAGGTCGAAGTCCTACCTTGTAATAAGATTAAATAAATAAATTTATTATGCTAGCAGAATATAAATATAAATTAAGTTGGAGGAAATAGATATACGAGTATACTCGTAATAAAATTGATGCAGTTTTAAAAGGTCTGTGTCAAGCAAGCCCAGTATAAATATTTTTTATACACGACAGGAACACGGCCGTGTGGCCGTTCGTACTGATTTCTTATATTGAATGCTAAAAAACACTATATAAGAAAGTATCAAAATGATATAAATAATCATTAATGCTATATAAGAGTAATAAAACTATACTATACGTATAAAAAATTAACAAATACTTACAAATTAGAAAATGATTAATGCAAATGCTATACACATATTCAATGTTAACTTTGAAATGGTCAAATATTTTCTCTTCTAATTATTTTTGCAACAAAACATTAAAATTGTACCTCCCGCCAACCTACATATATAGGTAAGGGAGCTAATGTTTTCGGTCCAAAAATTTGATGAGTTTTCAGTGAATAAGCATGAATTATGGTCGTCACAACACGTTTTTGCTATTTTTACAATGATTTCTATGTGTCTGTCTGTGTGTCTCCCGCGTGTTTGTGTCTGTGTGTGCGAGTGTGTGTGTGTGTGTGTGTTTGTGTGTGTGTGTGTGTGTGTGTGTGTGTGTGTGTGTGTGTGTGTGTGTGACTATTTTGTTCTCCACGATAACTCTCATATTAAACTTCTAAAAAGTCTATTTTCCATATTTAATCTTTCTGCATTCATATGAAAAGTTGATTCCACAAATTATAATTGAACAGTTAAATTGACATTTAACGTTATTATAACTAAAAGAATATATTATTCTCTATACGATTTGATTGCATTTTATACTTCATATTCAATAGATATAGATTTAAACAATTATAAAGATATTAAATTTCATAAATCAGCCAACTATGCTAACCATGGAAACTGTTAATATATTCAGATAATTCAAATTGACACATGTCAGTATCAATGAAAAGTAAATGAATGTGGCATAGATGAGGATGTTGAAGTAGATGTTGGCGAAGACACGGAAAGATACGGTAAGGAAATAACTCTAGTGTTAGAAGTTTGTAGAAAGATACAAAAGAGACAATTACATTGGTTTGAACATGTCATGAGGAGAGATGAAGAATATATTGAAAGAAGAATGAATAGCTTAGTAATAGAAGGTTGAAGAAACAGAGGAAGGCCAAAGATAAAATGGAAGGATGGAATTTTTTCTACTTTGGTAATTACTTATTATGAAACATTTTTCTTCAAGTGTTAGGCACTTTAAATTTAGCTTTGCCATTTTAGAGGTGCAATTCTACAAAGCTGCAGTACTAGACAGAATAAAGCTCTAATTGCCCCTAAACTTGTCAACTCATCCACACCTCACTGTCCGTAATTAAGGATTTCTCCGAAAAATTCGACTTAAGAGTGAAATATCAGTTGGAATTATAGAAAAAATTTAAAATACATTAAAAATGGAAGGAAACGTAAATATTCGTAATAAAAAATCTGTTGTGGCCAGCACAATACCTCTCGCCACTTCCTTTTTTGGTTACATAAATATAGGGCGCGACCAGTCATGTTACAATGTTGGCCTTGACAAGCTGATGTGGAGGGCCCGTTTCAGAATGATATTTATGTACATAAATATCAGAATTTTTCATTAAATATTCCAAGATTTTCTATATTCACGTAGTTAATTTGTCACCAGGAGTATGGAATTTACTTGTCGAGGAAAACAAACCACATGGAATTGGAAAATCACTAAATTTAGAATGAGAAATTATGATACTTGACATCTATATACATAATTACTAGCTATCATTCTGACTTGAGCCCCTATATCTCCTTATCAAGGCGCCCTATTGTATTTAACATTTCTTGTATACCTACATTCTACACCAAAACTTCTACTTACATATATGTATCTATTCCTTATATTTAGATTGTTTAATTTTAAATTTATTTTGTGAAGAAATTTTGTCCTCTTCTAATTTTTCGAAATGTTTCCAATTCATTGTCAGGATTGACAGTATTTTTGAAGGATATATGTAATATAATTTTAAATATTTAACTATTAATACATTAAGAAATAATATAATATATGTACTTCCCAGAAAAAGTCTTTAGTAATATCTCCGGCTCCGGATTTCTGACACTGACGTTTATCTGTCAGTTACAAACAATTTAAATTTTCATGGCATCCTTTCGGCTGTAAAATTTATTATAACAGATTATTTTATATATTATATTTCTTTTATCTCTAAATCTATAAAATATATAAGAAAATATTTAAATGTATCAGGTAGAGAATTTAATTTTCTTTAATATTACCAAGAAAAGTTTTCAAAAAATATTATTTAGAAGATTTTTTTTCAAGAATCTTCTACTTCCGGTTGTCCAATTGTTACCAAAACCTTTTCAGATCTTCCCATGAATGTCCGATTGGGAAATACGTAGTTAAACAAATTTAAAGTCTTATAGTTTTTGAGTTATCGTCCTTCCAACATCCTACATACATACACACACACATACATCCACACACACACACACACACACACACACACACACACAGACATCATCGTAAAAATGTTAAAATCGGATTGTAGGGACCTTAAAACGTGCTTATTCAATAAAATCTGGATATGCGATTTTTAGCATGAATGCAATACCTCTCTTAGCGAGAGGTAAAAATAGAATATTTCGAGTTGTAGAAGTTCGAGTTAGAGAAGTTCCACAGTATATAATTATATTATTTCGAAGCGCATAACCGCTTTTCTCAAGGTTAAAATATGTATCTATCATCTATCATGATTTCGTCTGATACATATTTATTCGAATAGTAATTAATATTATATAAGAAACAAATATTATAAATCACGCAATGACAAAAATATATGCTTACTACTAATTATTTTATAAATAAATAATTATTATTTTTTGGGCATCTCAAAAACTTACACGGTAATTACTGTTATTAAAATTTACATTTTACTTCGTTTTGACCTTTCCTTAACTCATTTCACACGTAGGAATTTAAGGTTTAAGGTCATTTCAGATGTATTCAAATGACAAATTGGTTAGATATATAAAATTGTAAATTTATTTATGCTTGCAGTAACTGTGTTCAATTTATAATCTAAAATTAAGTAACTAACCTTCACAGCGTGATTTTACTGGAAACCACTATTTTTCACGAACACGAACACTTAATTTTTTATTTTCGTAATAAAATTTAAATTATTTTTTTCTAGCAACAAACGAGCAATAAAAAGCATGCATTTATTATAGCAAGCAGAAGAAAATAGCTTTTGTTTATTTGTTAGAAACAAATGATTAATGAACATGGTAAGTCTTGGTTAAATAAAAAGCAAATCGAATTTTTCTTGGCATTACATATGTAAATTTCATTTGATACATCATTTGATATGATATAAATTAAATTAATGATATATTATCATGAAAAATAAAAATTCATTACATTTCATTATGTAAAATAATAGGACATATGCACCCATTATAATACGACGGTGATTTATAATGTTATTTACCTAGCCATGCAGGAAAACAGTTGAATATAAAGTAATATTTCATTTATTTGCTTCTGATATCCCCATACTTCACTTGCAATCACTAACATTGTCATCTTTCATTCCGTTAAAATCAAATCTTCAACCAGTTTCATGTTTTCCTTCCTTCTTACTTGCCTTTTGCACTTTGGATCATACTCAACCGATTCCCGGCCCCGTTAAAATACGACGGCGTACGAATATATTCTCTATATGCGTCAATCGAGTTTCATGAATAATTTTTTGTTTATTGAACTTTACGAGTATAATAATGTTTAAATTCATTCATTTGTAGAAGCTACAAAATTCTTTCAATAATTTGTGACAGGTCCCTCCAGTAGTTATTTATAAAATTAAATATTGTATGTCAGTGTGTCGGCAAGGTAGTGGGCTGCAGAAAAATGGCGGAAACGATGGGCGGCAATGGTTCATGGGAAGGGCGGGAGCATGTTTTAAGATCCCTAGAATCCGATTTTAACATTTTCCCAATGATGTGTGTGTGTGAGTGTGTGTGTGTGTGTGTGGTGATCCTCTTTCGCTCTATCTCATTTCGGAAAATTTTGAAACCATATATTCTTGCATTTTTCTAATATTGGAAGACCCCATTTGATTTTGGATCAAATCGGATAACCGGAAATGGCACTTTCCTTGAAACTCTTTTTCTTATAAATACACCTTTAAAAGTCATGTTTTAATGATTGATCTTATTATAAAAATTAAAGATAATTAAATTTTCTAGAGGCATACATACTTTTTCTAAATATTTTTAAATAAATTTATAAAATTGTCTATTTTAATAAATCGCGCAGCCTATATGAGTTTTCAAATGTATGTACTTGACAGATGTCACCTTCAAAAAACTAATTTCAAATTACAAGACATAATCGTCAGTATCACACAATAAATTTGAATTAATATATTTATTAAAATAAATAAAAATTGCACGGCGGGAGATAATGTGCTGGCCACATCAGATTTTTTTTAAATTTGTTTTTATGAAACTACATAAACTAAATTCTCACAAATTCAATAGTATCGTTTGCTTAGTTTTCATGAGGGTGCATAAGATACTACTGACATTTTATTATTATAAAAATATATGTTACAATTTAAGCATTCAAAATTCAAAAATAAGTCAACTGGTAAGTTTATTAGCAAATATAAAACCAAATTTGTGAAAAATAAGATACTGACACAGTATAAAGTTATTCGTACGGCTATGAATCAAGGTAATGCATCTGAATTAATAAATAAACTTACGTTACAGCGAAAGTATTATCAATAACGAGCATCGTTTTAAAGTGGAATGTCTTAACTTAGTCGATGCAATATGAATTTTTGAAAGACAAGCGTGTTATATCCATCCTTATCGTACACGCTTATAGCCTTTGCAAAGGAAAGAGATGAATGTATGCCAATTTGTTAATTCGTTCATGATACAGATAACCTTTATCGGACATCTTTAAAAAAAATACTATATATTCGAATATACAAAGATTCGTATATTCGTTCATCATGGTTACTTAATAATAACCTCAGCAATACGTGGTAACTAAGGAAAATTACGCATTCTTATTGGTTTACAACTTAATGAATGATATAGTCAAAAATATTAGTAATTTAATGTTATTGAAATGGTATTTATCCGCAAATGCGTTTGATATTGAAAAGGCACGAGTCCCGAACAAATACGCGTTTAGGGTCGCAGATGACACTACCGACCTTAACTCATTTCGATAATTTTGTGGACTAGTGCCCTTTTACAATCAATAATCAATTCAAATAGATAATATTGCATCGAATTATTGCTGTCAACATTTCGATTTACATGTTTTGGTTTAAGGGTCGATTAAAATTTAAACCTTGTTGGTGCAACTGAACTGGTTCAAAAAACATTATTTTACAAACTAGTATAACATAATAGTTATTTGTATTCCAAGTTCTGAAAGTGTTTCTTTGTTGAACCGCTCAGGCTACAATCGTTTGTGTTCGACAAAAGACTTTCAACACATTATCCACATTATTTTTTCTCTCCTGCAAGATAGCAGAAAAGAAAAATAAGAAAATAAAGAGTTATTATCAATTTTTGTATTTGTGATGGGTATCTATGACAACAAATATTGTATACAATATTCATAAGCTAAATTCACTGCTAGGTTACAGAAATGTGCTGCAAGATTTGCAGCACTAGTGTTGCAACGAGTCGTATTCAGCATGAAAAACAAATAAGAAAATCTTATTTTCAGAGTAGAAAAATCAATATTATTGTAAATACCACTTATTTTAAATATTACCTACAGGTTTAATTTACAAAATTTTTAAATCTATTCTTGTCTATTCATAAATAAAAATCTCGCGCCCTTTCCATGGTGGTATATATAAGTATTGTATTTAACATTTCTTGTACACACAAAAAATTCTAATTACACCTAATCTTTATATTTACGTATTTTCTATAATTTTAAATTAATTCTATGAGCAAGTTTTCTCCATTTCTTCTAAATGTTCGAGGTTTTTCCAATTCATTAACGGTATTGGCGGTATTTCTGAAGGGTTCATGTAATATAGCTATAATTTTAAATATATAATTAATAATACAATAAGAAATATTAAATATCGTTCCCAGAAAAAGCCTTCAGTACTATCTCTGAATTTTAGACACTGACATTAGTGACATTTATCTAGCAATTACAGACATTTTAATTTCTCAAGTAGTAACCATGGAGATGTTTGGGCTGTGGGTACACTGTGAGATGTACTTCAACAGATTATATTATAGATTATATATCTATATCTTTAAATCTATAGAAGGTATAATAAAAAAATTAAATGTGCCGGATAGAGAATTTTGTTTTTTAATATTTGTAATAACATAAATATTGAAAAAATAATATTTAGAAGATATTTGTTGAAATACTTCTAGTTCCGGTAGTCCAATTGTTACCAGAATCTATTCAACTCTTCAATTACTGTTAAATTGAGGAATTCGTAGTTACACAGGTCTTTAATCTTATAGATTTGAGAAATTGTACTTTCAACAACCTCTCACACACACACATACACACACACATATACACACACACATAAAACGTGCTTATTCACTAAAATGTGGATATGCGATTTTTAGCATGATTCCAATACCTGTCTTAGCGAGAGGTAAAAATTTAAAACAATGAAATAGCGCTAATTCAGATGTCGCACTATACCTATAAAGAGATGAAAATAATGGTCATACTTTTTCCATACTTTTTACTGTAGTTTGTAGTGTACGGTTGTATGGATAATACATATTGAAATGAAAAATCATGATAGTTAAACTGGCGTGCAATTGTATAATCCATGGTCAACTAAAAACTACATATAAATAATAAATTTTATTGAATGTATTTTTCTCGCTTAAATGAATCGCATATTTAAAATATGTGGTTTGGTGGTTTTGAGGAAAGATTTTTGGTGAAATGAAATATAAATATTACCTAACTAAAAAACTAATTCCGCATATTATATTGTTTGAATTGAGGATAAACTCTTTTTATATTGAAAATGATATACTATACTCGTATAGAACAATTTTTGGTAAATTGTACAATAATTTAAATTGTATGAAATAGTACAGAATATTATGGTATTTTAAATAATATAATACTGCTATGCAAATTGGACAGAATTCTATATTTTGGAGAGGAAAACAAACAAAATTTTCTTTTTTTGTCGAACTTACTAACTTTTGTTTAATACACCGTTAAGAGATACAGTATGGCCATGAAGATAGCAACATTTAAAAAAATTCAAATACTCTCAAGTAAGAAGGGGAATTTTATAAATAAATGACGGAATTAATGTTCCCTTTAAACAAGTTTTATTTTTGTCTGAACAAGAAAATAGCAACCATCTGCACTGTTTTAAGTTCCACATAATGTATGAGTAATTAATTATTTATAAATCATGGGTCGTAATTTGTAATAATACTGTATCCAGTGAAATTCGATAATTAACAATCCGATTGTATACAAATATTTCACAAAATGATATTTCGAAAACATAAAATTAACATAAGTTCACTCCATAGTATCGTGTAAAAGCCATTTTTGAAATAAAAGTTCTATTGAATCCTTTGCAATACTTCTAATCTTACTTGAAAGTATTAAAAAAAATTAATCTTGCTATATTTATGGCCAATACTGCAGATTCCGTTCCGAGATACATTCATTATAACTTTTTAATTAAAATTACTCGTATCTACAGAATACTCGATTTTTGTATATTACTGTTTTCGCGATTGTCCAGAAAATGAGCCGTTACTGTTCACTTTTTAGACCGGAAAATCCTTCTTTACTAGACTAACACGGAAAATTGTCTATATAAGGCATCGGAAAGTATTTTTTTGTGCCTCAGTACGGCATAAGTAGTATTACATAACTCTAAATCGTGCGGAAATACCTATTTATAATGTCTAGGCCGGCAAAAGAAATTGGCATTACTGTTCTGGTGATATGTCAATTTAGGACTATTTTCAACAAAAGAATTTTCAAAAATTTAACTACTTTGAATACTAAGTTGTTAATTGTAACTTAAAGGAATATATTTTAACCTAAATGTAAGTAAATATATTTGAAATTGCAATGCAAAATCGATAAAAAAATGTTTGTTGATTTTTCAGGTTATGTTTGTAAAAATCTACATGTCATTTGAAATCGTATTTAAATCGCAAAAATGTAGTTTCTAGACTAGTGATACAAAATAACTATTCTAATCCGTGCATAAATGTTTACATGGCGATCAATTGTTTATTTATTTATTTCTCATTTCCTCGCAATAAAAAATAAAATAACGCATAACTATAGTTTTTTATTTATTCTTTCTTTCAGGACCGCGAAAAAAATCCAACATGATCTGAAAGTGTGTTTACTATGACTCGCTCTGAAATACACTTCTTTACCCAATAAGTATCACTTTCAGGTCTTGTTACGTAAATTACTATTACAACGAGTGGTGCTCGAAATCCGTTCCATAGGCATTTGACAAGGGAATTGTATATCAAAACATGTCACAGATTGCAACCTTTTCAAGCACAATTTTAAAATTCAAACACGAGGGCGTAGCAGCTAGTACGCGAACGAACGAGTGCTTGAATATTTTTGTAACGAATGTTTTATACATCTCTGTTTGGCTTTCGTTTACATTATTTCTTTATAAAAATAGTTGACAATTTCTATTAAGGGAAATTTTCGACAGAATAGTTAGATTAATAACAGTGATTTGTGTTTTTATTCTGTCCGTTGTCCGTTGTCAAGACCCGCTTTCTTTTTACCAAGAAAATTAACTCCAAGTAGCACGTATCTACCCAAAACCGTTCTTTTTAAAAAAAGATAAATAATCTTGTGGTGCCCATTTTCTTCGTCCATGACCCGGAGAAACACCACTTTTGAAACAGGATCAAATAGATTCTGAACTGATCCCGATTGTCAATGTCATTTTAATGTGACTGATTGCTGTGTATTTTGTCTCATTTGTAAGCATTTGATATTGTAACACGAGGGGGGTGAAACAGACGCTCTGATGATGGTGGTCTTACTGCTTTTTCAACGATGACAACTTTAACTGACTGGTGGTCGCTTGGATGGTCAACCACCACTTGATTAAAGAGAAAGAACACACACACACACTCACTTGCACTTACATTAGATGGCAGATGGACACTTATATAATGGGCACAGACATTATTTGATTTTAACTAAACTAACTTCTTTATTTACATATATTCACACTAACACTAATCAATTATTAACTATTAAACTTATTATTATTGATTACTAAACTAAACATAACAAAATCAAATAAACTAAATAGTTACATTATAACTCAGCAGGCGGGCGTTTAGCCCGCGCCAGAAACTAAAACACAGAGACTGCATGTCTCGTCGACATGAGTATCTAAGACTGATTACTTACAACAAAACGTTAAATTCATGAGAGGACTAAGGGGTTGAAGAGGGTATCATATGGCATCCATATCAAAATATCAGCCCTGCATATAGGCTTGCAATAACTTCTAGACTTAATTGTCAACAAATAACTGTCTAGTGCGCTGACATTCAGTCTAAACAAATCGATTCGGGAAAAATGATAATTATTTCTAAACAGAATTTTGACTAACAAAGATAACAAACTTAAAATATTGATCCTGAAACTATAATTTAGAAGAGTATATAAAAATTACTTATTTGTTATTGCTCGCCTTGTCACAATATTAAAATGACAGAAATAGAAGAAATTAGTTTGATTCAGAAACAGAAACGTTGTATCATGTTTCACTAACTTAAGAAACACATCTATATTCAAACACTCAAAATGTAAAATAATTTAATGCGTCAAAAATAAATCACATAATACAACAGATTATGTTTTTTTACTTCCTATTTAAAAAACATAGGCCCGTACTACGATCACGGTTTTAACTAAAACGCTGTTTTAAGAAGTGTCAGATATCATTATTTAATAACAATAATAAATAATATCGAATTTATCAAAATATGTTTTAAAAGCAGAACATAGTTTGTATTCAAACAAATATTTAAAAAAAAAATGATCTTCAAACATACGTGCAAAATTAAATGTTGAAATTTGAATTTGACATTTTTTAAAACAGCGTTTTAGTTAAAACCGTGATCGTAGTACGGCGCCATACTGTTCTTTTTAGGAGTAGTTCAGTTCAGTTCGGTTTAGTTCAGTACGAGGTAAGATCAGTTCATTTTCCCCCTAAAAGAAAGCGACTAAGATATTTTGTATATTTAGTGCAGTCATACCAACCCGAAAGCATCAATAAGCGTGCTAGAATATGTCATTCTAATTCCGAAACAGTAAATAACTTTCCCTTCTGCGATGCTTCCCAAATTATTTTAAAATATTTCAAATCAATGTTGTAGAACAAACATTAAATTCTGCTTATAAATCAATAAACAAAATTCACTGCGTATATTTAGTATAGTCGTTCCACGATATCAGCCGATTTACGTCATCAGCTTGCGAAAAATATAAAAAAAACTAAAAATCTCTAAATGTTTGTAGTGTTTTCGAAAAATATGAATTATTTAAAAACTTTTACAACTAAATTTACGTTTGGTATGGATGTTATGAAATAAAACAGTAAAAAAAAATATTCGATGTAAATCCTGAATATACAAAATTCGGGAAAGTCCCGAGTTATATATGCTCAGTTAATATTATTTTTAATAATATTTACATTTCTTATAATTGTATCAACACGTGACGTATTTGGCAAAAATTCATAATATAAATAATAATAAAAAAGGATCATAATTTTCATGCCAAAAGTGTAATCAGTGGCGGACTAAGAACAGTTAACATCCGGGGCGGAACATGCGACACCCTCCCCCCAAATTTTTTTGGCGTTTAATTAACTATTTTTTTTTTATTTACACACTATATAAATTTGAGTGAGGGATTCCAACTTTTTTATATTTTAACATGAAAAAAATCCGGTGAATTTCTTTTTATTAATAAGCAATTTATGCCCCCAAAGTTTGAAAATCTGACGTCACGAATATAAGTTTTCATATCAAACTGTTTTCTTCGTGGCCCTAAATGGTCTTGAAATATATGCTATTTCTAAATTATATTTATAAAAAATAAATTAATATTATATAACACAGTATTAATCTAGAACTAAACCCAAATATTGTTTCAATTTATTATTCTATACAAACTTTATAATTGCAAGTGTATTTAAATTATTAAGTTTAATGCAAGAAATTTATATTCTAATAAAATTTGTTTGAGAATTGCCGTGTTGGAGTGATGGCCACTCCTCCGCTATTTGAAATTTTTTACTTCCATTGGTAGTAGGTACCACTGCCGCATTACTGAATAGGCTACAACCTAGGGCGCATAGATTTTAGGGAGCGCCCAATTTAACGTATTATATCAGGAATCTGAAGCGCATTTATCAAATTTTGACATATTTTAAGCTAAAAAAAAATTCAGTATCATAGGGCGCACGAACGCCTTAATCAGTACGAACTTCCTTCTAACACACTATTCGTTATACATTTCTTATACGCGGTCTTTCAACCGCCCATCAAAATACATTCATATTCGTGACGAGCCGCTATAACAAAAACTCCTTTAGGCCGGCGGCTGCGCCGCTCTATATTGTGTTCGATACCGAAATAGTTATTTATGATATTAAAAGTGACACTTAAAAATTACTTTTAACACGTATATCATACACTACTTTTTCATTTAAATTTGTATTCCTAATAATTGTTTGATATATGCCAAAAATGTCGATTTGTTGTTACATAACACTGATGTTAAAAGTAACAATGATCTGTCACTTTTTACCTCCCGCTACCCTTGGTAAAGGAGGTATAGGGAACGTGCTAAAAATCGCATATCGAGATTTTGGTACATGACCACGTTTTTAGGTCCCTATAATTCAATTTTAACATTTTCACGATGATGTCTGTGGGTGTGTATGTGTGTATGTGCATGTGTAGATTCTTTTTACGCTCTAACTCTAATATTATAGTTCAGAAAAATTTTAAATCTTGTATTTCTACCTTATTCTAATATAGAGAGAAGCCATTCGATTTGGTGTCAATCGGATAACCGGAAATGGCAGTTTACTTGAAGGTCAAAATAGTTTTTCTTCAAAAAATACGTTTAAATATTATTTTTTCGCAATTTGTTATTATAAAACTTAAAGATTATTTCTGTTGTTGAATCCTTTTTAGACGAATCTCATAGCATATCTTTATTTATAACACACTATACAATTGACAAAATGTGAAGATATAAAAAATATAACTTGACAAATTAGTAAATATGACAATACAATACGACCAGAAATGATGAATGTGACAAATCTTATGTAACAAAATTTTATGCTTTAAGATTTTTTAGTCTTTTCTTTTAGTTTTTCCGAATTCCACAATTTTTTGACAGATTTTATGTCTTCTATATTTTTTTAAAAAATTGAATTCCTGGCCAACTTAATTTTTTAATGAAAATATATTTTCATATTTACTAATATGTTTCGCCGTCTGCCGTAACAATTTCATTTTTTACAGGTTTGCATTAATACTTTTTCTTTATATTGTATGGATAAATTTATAAAATAATATAAAAATTATATCTCGAAGCTTATGCTTTAAACAAAATATACAAAATAATCATTTCAAAAGAAAATTCTAAATAGAACAATAGTTACATGGAAAGGAACTTAAGATACATAATTTCAAATTAATAATAAAATTTTAAAACCCATTGCTGGGTGTGCTAATCTGCTTTGTTCACAGATATCGGTAATGATAATGACATATTTGTACCGTGCGGGCGTTTACCATGCGTTTTTGTGCCATTTAAAATTCGAAATTTTTGATAGTAGGAATTGAATCCGGTTCCCCAGATTCGCGACCAGACACTCGGGCACGCGGCCATGAGACCCCATATAGGTATATGTATTTAAATTTAACAAAATTAAATGGCGGGAGGTTTTATGTTGGTCACATCAGATATTTAACACTGGTGTCATAAAATGACATTTTTAATCCTAAAAACAAACATTAGAAAGTCTACTTTTAGAGGATTTGTAGAAAAAATATATTTTGGTGGTACAGGGCTAGGAGGCGATCTGGAAGGTATCAAGCCGGGACTAAAGGTGGATTCGTGCATTTTAATTACATTTTCCCTAAAAAGGTAGGGTGTTCATACAAATTCACTAAGTAATTTAATATATGTGTACACTGAAATGATTCTTCGTACATTATCTCTGGCTATTTGACATCTATGTACATAATTACTAATTGTCATTCTGACACGGGCCGCCATATTTGCTTGTCCAGATCAACAATGTCACATGACTACTCGCGCCATATATTTATGTAACCAATAACGGAAGTGGTGAGATGTATTTTGTGCTGGCCACAACAGATTTTTTTATATTTATTTGGCATATTACTTAATTATAACATGTTAGTAAAGTAAATTTATTGACAAACATGTATATTTTGTAGCTTAGTAGTAAACTGTTATTTTAATCTACTTATAATCTATGCTAAAATCTGCTCATAATTACATTGTAAAGGCGAAGATTTAAACACAAATTACAAGAAAAACCCATAGGTAAATTATGTAATGCCATTATTATAGGATTATAATATCAATACTCTTCTTCCAGCCAGCAAGTATTAAAGTAGAAACTTAAGACTTCAAAAATTAATGACCAAATAACTGTAGGTAGATTAGGATTAAATGGTTCTTTTCCAACCCTAGTCTATGTAATTTTGTTATAAATATCTGTTTGCTAATAATCAACATAAAGTTTAAAGTCATATCCTGTTTTGAATGTTTGAAAATTTGAAACAATAAAATAGCTAAATTTGAACAAAGTTATACGTGGTGATGGTAGAAAACTTATTTCCAAAGTTATTGAGGCTTGTGATTCAAAAGCAAATAATAAATAATTTGTTTCAATCAAATGCATGTGCAACCTTTTATACCGGGGTTTCAGAAAGAATAACTATTACTGCGTACGCTACAATATGATCACTGTGACGTGCTCTAGCCGTAGAGAGTTAAAAATAATAGATATAGTTCGACCAAGATTTGGCGAATCATACCTAAATACTCGAAATTCATATATGCTTCATATAATATGCTTTAATTTTCAATTGTATCATAGCATTTTTTTATATAATTCTAGAAATAAAATTAACAGATATAGAAATATTGTTTATTTGAAATCGTTAGTAAAGTGCACAAAAATCGCCATTAAAAGTGCAGAAATCGGCACTAAAGTAATCCACTATACTACGATTTCATGCAAATGTAGTGTTGCCAACGTAATTACTGTACATGTAAGATAATTTGGGCAGGTGTACGACGTAAAATAGTAAATTTGTTTGTAAAATGACAAAAGTATGTGCAAGAAGAACGAACTAAATAATTCCGATGAATAAGTTTGAAATAAAACACAATTTTGAGTGTTCTTTACGATAACTTCAATGTCCGAGATTAGCAACATTGAATGTCAGTCTGACAGATAAGTAAAGATAACCTATAAAAATAAATATTCCTTTCATATTCACAAGTTTTCAAATACAATTTAATATGCACCTTGGCACTGAAGTTCCTGTTTATCACTCATATGGTTTATTTTCCTCGGCCCTAAGGGCCTCGGCAAATAAATGCCATATTCGTACTAAACAAATAGAATTTCAGTGCCTTACATAAATAACTATTAAAAGTACCAAATGTTCAAAAATATCTACTTAATTACCGAATATTTTCAAGTTGTTTACTTCTTGTACACAACAAATTTATACCTCAGCCGGTATACGTCAAGGACTGTACATTTATTTAGTTTTCTAACCTATTATTATTCGTATGAATGCTTTGCATGAAAAATCATGCATATTTTTATATCTGCGACTTTAGGTTCAAAACTTTTGAGGTCACTATCGTATACAAACTACCTCAAATTAAAAAAATGTGTATTTGGGTCGTGGCACTAGTCTATAATACTTAAATGAAAGATTACTTTTTTGTAAATATTTGATGTTTAAATATTTATATAAAATAAGTAAAAAATCGCGACAGAAAATAAATATTTTTTATAGGAGATAGATAAGATAGAAGACAGGTTGCGAAATGCGTCAATATGGTAATATATTTCCACTACTATAAGTAATATATGCTTATGTAAGCAGCAATGTACTCGTACTTACTTTCATGCGCCGCAAATCTAACATAAGCTAAGTAAGTTTATAACCAATAATTATTCATTATCCACAGGCTCATAGTTTCAATAGTTTTTATAAAAGCAACAAATTAATTTTATGCTGTTTACCGATTTTTTTGAATTTCAATAAGTGCTGATTGAATACTTCTACTTTGTAACTCAAATAAAAAATTGCACTCCTACGCAGTGCAATGTATACAAATTGAAGTCGTGTTTACGCAGGAGAAATTATATTTTGCAATAAATACAACTTCTCCGTTTCAAAATATCTATATATAAAATTATTTGGAAAGTATTTGTTCAGTGGTTAACAGGTTTTCTTAGTAAAAGAAAGGATATGGGTTTAAATATCACACTCGATAATACTTATAAAAATATGTTGTGGCCAGTACAACATTTCTCGCCAAATTCCATTTTATTTTATATTCATTCATTTAGGTGCCATTTGTGGAGTACACATCGGCGATCAAAGATTTTCATTTTCTACTATTTTCTACTAGTCCAGTGAAGATCCGACAACACTTGGATCCAAGAACCCGGATTTCGGATATCCGACATTCGGATATTGAAGCGGATATCCGAAAATTTAATTCGAATTTGGATCCGGATCTGGACTTGGATCCGAATTCGATGTTTTGTTTACGGATCCGAATCCAAATTTTAATTCTGGATCCGATTCTTCATTTTAAATATGAAAGCTAACATCTGGAATTGAGTTCAAATTCAAACTTCAAACCGTTAATGTGGGCCTGTACAGCGGTCTGTAAACACTGGTAAACAAACAGTAATACATTTTATAATGCCCCTTTAAAATAGCCAGGTAGTTTATGCAAATATAAAGAAAAAGGAATTTATACTTTCACAAAGTCCTATTTAGTAAATTGTGAATAAAAAAATCAAATTTGTATTATTTTTATTACACATGTAAAGTAACATATTAATATGACATGAATTTCATTAATTTATTATGTGCTTTCGATGAGACCCGATGCTAATATTGTAATGTACGGTTCATTACTGAGAATATTCGAATCCGAGAACCGATCCGGATACTGAAATTCGATATCTAAAAGCCGATACTCATATTCATATTCGAATCTGAGATTCAATACTCAAATTCATTTCCAATATTCAATATTCGGATGCGGATTCAAGATCCGATACTCAGATTCGGATCCAAAATCCGATGCTTAGATCCGGATCCAAAATCCGATACTCGGATCCGGATCCAAAATCCAACACTGAGATTTGGATCCGAGATCCGGATAGTTGAATATTCAATTATCCGGATATTTTTGGATCCGAAACCAAAACTATCCGGATCCGGATCCCACCACTAATATAAACCCACCTCTTGTTGGAGATTTAACAATAGGGATATGGGTTAACTCGAGGCTACACGAGAAAACAAACCCGAATACTGATTTTGTGACGTCACAGCGAAAGGCGAACGACTGCATTGAAAAAATAGGAAATATACGGAATTTTTAACGAATGTAAAATGTGATTTATGAATACATACAACTCGTGAATAACTATTCAAATATTTTTAATATAATTACCATTTTATTTATGCCTAAAAAAAAACAAATTATAAATGAAATAAATATACCAATACCACTTATATTTTACTTTAAACTATTTATTGTTGTTTAAATAATATATAAAATGTTATAAAGTCGCATTAAAATATTTAATTTTTATTTCTAATCGAAACAATACTTAAACAACTAAATAAGAATTGAATAATAAATAATATAACATTTAATTATATTACTTATTACTTGATTCATAGGATCATATAGATATTATGTAAAATCCTATTTTATATAATGTCGGTATTATATAAACATATAATAACTTCTGTATGTAATATAATAATTGTCTTCGATTAGTAATTTTTGTCACTCTCAATTATCAAATTTTCTTTTTAATATATTTTCACGGCGAATATCTGGATTTTTTTCTTACGGGGTAGTTTTTTGGATAAATATGATGGCTGATTTTTAAATATAGCGGATAGTCCGTCACCCGTCAATTTCAAATATTTTCTTTTTATAACTAATCGTGTATCATTTGACTTAGTGGATCCATGCCCAAGAATAATTTTTTTTTTTTGTTAAAATGCGAAATACAAACAGTCGAGGATATTGTGATCTTAAAATATAAACGATGTATTGCATTTGCCCATTTTTCTAGTAATTGCTTCTGCACATTGGCACAGCATTTTAATACCATTTTTACAATTTTCTTTAATTCTTTAATCAATTAATAATAATGAACAAAAACCAAGAAAAGACTGTTATGAAAGCATAGGGAAAACTTGAAGAAAAAATATATATGCGTAAAATGCAGGAAACAAATCAAATAACATAGATTGTGCTCGATAAAAGACTGAAATCCTAAACCTAACGGTAAAAGAGTTTATCTGCAGTAATATAGAATTATTTATTTCATAATATTGTATCAAAAATCGAAAGAATATTGCGCACAAAGGAAACCATATGTTCAGAATAGTGCAACTATTGGTATATTTATTCCATTTATAATTTGTTTTAATATAAATTTTAGTCATACAAATAAAATATTAATTATATAATATTTGAATAGTTATTCACGGATTGTTTGTATTTGTAAATCACATTTTACGTCTATTTATTGAAAATACAGTTGTTCACCTCAGGCTGTGACGTCAAACATACAGAGGGGATTAGTATTCAGGCATGTTCTCTAGTGTGGCCTCTTTTTCCTACATTGTTTTATATCGTATTCTTGCAAAGAAATTTGTATATGTCTTTATATAAAACGCCTATTTGTTTTATAATTCGGCCAGGTTGTATAAAATTCAGTGTTCTACAATTTGGGTAAATGTTTAGACGTTTTATCAATCAACGAATAGTTTACTTAGATCGTACCTATATTTCTTGAAATGAAACAACCTAACCTAACGCAAAAAATTTGGCCCGAGGTTTCCAAGAGTGAGTTTTGTGCGTTATGATGAGGTATATGAATATTTTAGTGAAATGGTGTATGTGACCGAACTATGATTTTAACATATATTATAATAATAGACAAAAAATAAAATACCCATCTTTTAAATGGATTAATCATTCGTAGTTTATGGGAAAATAATTATTAAAAAATTTATGGAAGGGATA